>JARWLC010000008.1:6697500-7142500 GCA_033318265.1 Phyllotis vaccarum
CCTTATGCCTAGACTTCCTCATGGTGGAAGAGAGGTGACTCTGAGTTGCTAACGCTCTCTCCCCCCCAGCCCCCCATGCTGCCCATGTACATTGACTCAAATGCCTACCCGATAAGTAAATAAATAAACAAACCACAAACATCTGGCCTGGGGATGTAACTCTGTGGATTTTGAGGCTCTACCATGTTTTCTTCCCAGATGCACCTCCCAAGTCTCCTGCACAATCTGACATTTGGCATCCCGGGTTTCCTTGTAACCTCCTGCCACCAGCTTCCTTCCTGCTCACTGTGTTCAGTTTCTTTTGTGTTTTTGAAGATCCAGCTCAAATGCCTGCTTGGGTATCCCAGCCCTTCTAGCTGTCTGCTCCTTGAGGACTGACCCACAATCCTCTGCCACCCTAAGTGCTGTCACAGCACTAGGCAGCAACTGTAAGGTGGGTTTAGGTTGAAAGGCAGGAGCCTTGTTGCAAAGCTGTAACTAAGTGGTGAGGCTCCTGTGCTTAGAAGTTTATTGCAGCCAGTAGTACATGGGGTGGACAACTGAGGCGCCTGCCCTGGATGACCTGTAGCCTTCCTTCCTAAAGAAAGTTCTGGGCAAGGCTCCAATTAATCAAGAAAAAAGTCTCCCTGGGTATGGCAGGTCTCTGCAGAGCTGCATGACATCCCAGCCTTTGCTGGCAGTATGGGGTGACTTCAGTCCATAGTCACCTTCCTGCTCGTCTTTAGGAAAGAGTTTATTCTTTTCTGCCGCAGTCTTTCCCGATTCATGTTTTCTATCCTGAAAGCAAAAGGCGACAATGAGGCCCAGATGTGCAATCAGCGCTTTTCAAAGCTGGAAGCTGAGGGGTAGGGGTTGGGGGTGGGTAAAGCAGCCCAGTCAGCAGGAGCCAGATGTGCACCTGGGCCTGGGTCAGCAGTTGCTCCTGCAGAAGCTTCCCGACTACCCCTGCTGGCAGCTCCTGGGGACTCTACCCCTCCTCCTCTCACCTGCCCATTGGTACCTGAGTCTCTGGAGCTGAGCATCCTCCTTGGATGGCTCCTTGGGCACCTCGCTGGCCTCAGCAATCATGTCTCGAATTTTCTGTAGGCATTCCGCCAGATTCCGGAACTGATAGCGACTGCTCTCAGAGGTAAGTATCAGCTCTCCTGCCTTGTTGATCTTGTTTTTATGCTACCAAGGAGGAAAAACAGGAATAGCACAAAGGCCCCCAGGCCCACCCCACCTAGGGATCCACAGGCACAGAAAGCAGTGTTACCTTGAGAGCTATCATCTGGCGCACGGGCTCAGCGATCCAGTCTGCACTGGCCAAATGAAACCTGACTTCAGCTTTGGAATTCACTGTGGATGGGGAGGAAGGAGCAGGGATCCTGAGACTTGGGAAGCCAGTGTCCAGGCAGGCATTCAGGGACAGTTCTGAAGCTAAGGGCAGCCAACTACCCAGCCAGGAACAATCTAAACTATGTTGAAACTAGCCACGGAACAAACCCACAAGGCTAATTTCTTTAGGATAAAACCAGACTTGTGGTATCCAAATGTCCAGGGTTTTTCATAACAGTTACACTGAAGTCTGAAAAGAGCAGCAGGATGGGCTCCACAAGAGCAAAGAAACCTGTTTGTTCTCTCTGGATCCAAACAGGCTGCTAGCTCATGCTGTTACTTCTCTTTGTTTGCCCTCAAAAGCCAATCTTAGCCTTGGCGACCTACAGCTGAGTACCAAACAATCTGGGCACATTCAGAAGAGTCAAAGGATTATTGTAAACTGGAGGTATGTGAGCTGCTGCAGAAAACCCCTTTATTCCATAGGAATGCAACTGTAGAGTTGCCCTCACACCCTCCCAGCTAAGATTTAAAGCAAAAGGAACACTGAGGTGCCTATACCTTTGTTAACATTCTGGCCCCCAGGACCGCTACTCCGACAGTAAGATATGCTCAGTCGATCTGAAAACAGAAGGATACAAGCATGAGGAGTCCCTCCCTCATGGCTGAACATGTGGAGTGCTAATTTAGTCAATGTTATCACACACCTTACACACACACACACACACACACACACACACACACACACACACACAGAGTAAGACCACTCAGAGAAGAAGTAAAATTATGAAATTATGACCTGTCTAGCACATTCTACCAAATCCTTTGTTTTTTAGTTGTTTGTTTTAAAGTGAAGACTCTTTCAGAGGCCCAAGCTTAGTTTCACGTTCGAAAAATGGTGGCTATGGAATCATGATGGACTAGAAGCTCAAGAGAGACTGGGTGGGCAGTGGGCGGGATGGCACATTCCGTGTAATTCCTCAGCACTTGGGAGGCTGAGGGAAGAGAATGGTGAGTTTGAGGCCTTCACTTTAGACTACACAAACTGGGGCAAGAGAGTATTTCTGACCGTGTGTTCTCATCATCTGTGTTGAAATTATGTATTGGATGGATGAGAACTTGATCTTCAGTTCAGGAGCTCTGACTCTGAAAGGCAGTGTGGCCACTAACTATATACATATATATGTATATATACATATATATATGATCTTGACAAAGTCCCACAGATCTCTGTCTTGTCTTTTTTATTTACTTTGGTTTTTCAAGACAGGGTTTCTCTGTGAAGGCTGACTGTCCTGGAACTCACTCTGTAGACCAGGCTGGCCCTGAATTCAGAGATCTGCCTGCCTTTGTCTCCTGAGTGCTAGGAATAAAGATGTGCACCACTGTGCCCATCTTGCTTATTTTGAAACTTCCTCCCATTTTTATAACTTATGTGAAGACCTTGATCGTGTCTGGGTAGGGAAGACAAGAGAAGACCAGCTGGTAAACCACAGAATCTGGGTGATGAGGCATCGTGGCACCACAGTGCCAGAGAACAGTGCCCCACCCCATCTTGAGACTACCTCCCAGGTCTCCCTTCTTCAAGAAAAGTTGGTTATATCTTGTTCTAACTCAATAACAAAAGTACCTGGTCCTACAGAGGAATGGCTGCACTATGGAGCCCAACAACCCTGCATGCAAGGCAGGTGGGTCATGCTGGCTGCAGCTGAGGCTATAGAAACAGAATGCCATGAGAGCCTCCAGAGAGGCAGCTGCTGTCCACCAAGCAGAGACTGTGATAAGGCACCTCCCTTGCCTCCCACTCTCCTGTACCTTCCTTCTTCCCACAGCACTCAACCCCTATAGCATGAAGACAGTTCCAAATCACAAGCACATCAAGAGCTCCTCATATGTGGGACAGACGGTATAGGCCACATGCATGGCTAAGCCATCATTTATTCGTTAGTCTAAGCAGTGCTGCAAAGGCTCCTTTCAATACCACAGCTGGTCTCTCCTGTCTTTCACTGGAGTGGGATCTAGAAGAAGTGTGAGAAATTCAGTGAATGGCTGTGTCTGTGTGTTATGTGGGACCGACTGCAGGGCCTCTCTCATGCTAGGCAGGTACTCTGTACCACTGAGTTAGCCTCCTAGCCTAAAATGACTGATTTTCAACAACATTACTTACCTAGAGGGATGTCACTGCTGGCTTGTTTCGAATACTCCTGTAATATAACATACAGAGTGTCAAAGAAGTCACCTTTCAGGCTATTCCTAACTGGTCCAAGACAGGAAAAAAAAAATAGTGGAAAGCTATGAGCCAAATGTTATATATTTTAGGCTGAAGAGGTGACTCAGTGGGTAAAAGCCTGACAATCTGAGTTGACCCTGGGACCCACACGGTAGGAAAGAAACAACTCCTGTGAGTTGTCCTGACTGCCACATTCACTCTGTGGCACACACACACACAATAAATGATTTTAAAAAGTTATGTGTTATTGTTTTTAGGCTTCCAGCAAAATCATGCTATCAAATCATCCCTGACCAGGGACAGGCACTACCTCTGAAGCACTCCTCTAGGAAGATGGAGTTCATGCCTCCAGCTATCCCTGCCATGGCTTAAGTGACTGTTGTGTACCATCAGCAGCCTGGCTCATGGGGAAAGAAATAGGGTGGGTGACCAGGCAAAGAACACATGCACGAGGGACACTAAACACAATGCCCTCTGCCAACCTGGAGCAACAATCCTAGTGGGCCCCCCTGCTCCTGGTGCCATGGGAAGCTGGCTCCAGAGGCACTGTGCTTGCATAGATCCTGGTTCATCTGCCTGGAAGGCTCACATCAGACTCCTAACAGGCCTTCTCCTCCACCCAAGCTCTTCATCAGCAGCAATGTCCTCCATCCTTAGATCCTCTGAACCACAAGGTCCGGCAAGTCCCATCATAGAGGCTGTTCTGGCCTCCAAGCCCAAAGCATCCGCATTCTCTTTGCAGTGGATGCCTTCATTCCTTTGATCTTTAGAACTCTTCTCTTCTCTGCTAAGTGACCTCTCACCCCAGGTTGTCTTCTTGACTCTTTCTGCCTCTTCCGAACATTCCTTTACCAGCTCTCTGTGGGGGCTAAGATTCTGATGTGCCACTGAAATCTTTCTTCTCCATCCCTCCCTAAGACATCTCATCCTTCTGTGTTGGCGACTCCCAACTTTTGGGTTCAAGTAAACCTCTCTGCTCAACTACAGTCCCACAAGCTTGCTTTTACTCTCCTTATCCAATCCAGTAGCAAATCCTACAGACTCCCTATATGCCTAGGATATGACCATCTGCAAGACCTCTTTCTACTGCTTCTGCTTATATTACTGCAATTTTCAAACTCACCTTCCAGTTCCTGCCAGTCTCCAGGCTATTGTCTATAACGCTTTGTAACAGTCAATCTTGTAAAATTTTTGTCATTTGATTCCTAGCCTCCACCCACTTCTCTCCTCTTTCGTTTCCCTTTATCAGATTGCCCTGCTCAACCACACCTGCTGATCCCACTGCTTGAGACACTCATGGATCCAATGTTCTCATGTTTTCCTTCTCCCAGTTCTTTGTCTGTGACAAGGTCTCACATGGTTCAGGCTGGTCCCCCACTTCTGATTTTCCTTCCTCTGCCTCCCAGGAGCTGGGTTTATAGATACAGGCCACCATGTCCCATTTCTTCCAGGCTAGGCTTTCCCAAATCACTCTACTTAAAACTGCAACTCTAAGCTGGGTTTGGTAGTACAGGCCTATCAACACTTAAGAGGCAAGGCACCTGGAACCAACAACCTAACCAAACACATCAATAAGATCTTACCTACTGCTAGGCTGTGGTGATGAATAACTTTAAGCCCAGCACTCCAGGGATAGAGGCAAGCAGGCAGATCTCTGAGGA
Source organism: Phyllotis vaccarum (assembly GCA_033318265.1). Lineage (NCBI taxonomy): Eukaryota > Metazoa > Chordata > Mammalia > Rodentia > Cricetidae > Phyllotis > Phyllotis vaccarum. The sequence continues at coordinate 6,702,709 of JARWLC010000008.1, forward strand.
TCACTGCCAGGGCTTTTAAAGTGCCCTTCTCAAAACAAATAGGCCAGTATAGTGGCACATGGCAGGAATCTTTACACTTGGGAAATGAAGGTAGAAAAGACCAAGAGCTCAAAAGCTCAAGGCTACCTTTAGCTATGTAGCAAGTTTGAGGCCAGCCCAGGTTTCATGAGATCCTTTGTCATAACAGACCTACAACTGCATCTCTAACTTTGCTTCTTCCTTCTGGGTCTTCTTTTCTTTAAAGTATCATGTCCATTGTTACTTGGGTTTGTTTATTTTTGTTGGTCTCCCCCCACTATACTATAAGCTTCACAGCGGTAGGATTTCTGTTTTACTACTCTCTACCCCCAAATTATCAGTGCTCCCAGCATGATCTCAAGAGAAGTCTGCTGAATAAAGTGTAAAGGAATTTTCGAATAAGAATACTGGATGCTTTTTTAATCTTATGGATGATGTTCAATAGACTCCTTCTATCCTCCTCTGGCCCAGTGCAGGCTAAGTACGGATCCTGAAGGAACAAGCAAACCTGGTCTCTGGCTTCCTGATGTTACTAGGGGCAAAAGATGGAGTAACATTACAACTTGCAGACCTCAGCTTTTATCGTCCACTTTTGAAAGGTCCATAATTCATATTTCCCATAGAATATCGGCCTGAGGACTGGGAAAAAACGTGGAAAAGCTGGTCATCTTGAAAAAATGCGTGGATGGCAGGCTCTCTCTCGGGGCCTGCCTGCTAAAAGTACCACGGTTGCAACCACACCCTAAAATCCCAGAGCCCCCCAACCCCACCCCAATCCGGGTTGCTAGGACGACCAGCTCCTCCCGCAGAAACCAAAATGTCCCACGCCGCCCGCCCGCTTCCTGGCGTCACCTAGCAGCGAGAGGAACCGCCCTTTCCGTCCCTCCTTTCCCGGCTCACCGGGACCTTCCAGGCCGTATCCACGCCCTTGGACTCGGGGTAGAGCTTTTCCAGGCTGTAGATGCTCTGAAATTCGGTGCCGTCTACCTGTCTGTGCAGAGCCTGGCGAGCACAGCACGCGGGCGGCGGAAGCAACAAGGTTCCAGCTCGGCGCAGGCCCCAGCGTAGGCCCCAGGCGGCCGCCATGTTCATCTCTCAGGACCGCTTCCGGTGCGCTCTCTTCCCCGTGGTCCGCAAACTAGCCCTGCCCTCGCGTCGTGAGTTCCGCCTGATTTTTTGCTCTCTAGGTTTGGTAATAGGGACCCTGATGGCGTCTGGCAGAGGTTGACCGGCAGACAGCGACCACCGACAGAGATTCTTTTTTAAAAAGATTCCTGTATCTGTCTCACTTGCTGGTGCTCACTTGCAGTCCCATCACTGCACTCAAGGCTAAAGTAGATTCTAGCCTAATCTAGTTACATAGTGAACCCCTGTCATAAAAATAATTAGTTGGGTGGTGGTGGCACACTCCCTTAATCCTAGAACTCGTGAGGCAGAAGGAGGCTGATCTTTATGAATTCGAGGCCATCCTGGTCTACAGAGCCAGTTCCAGGACAGCCGAGCTACCCAGAGAAATTCTGTTTCAAAAACCAAACGTAACAATAGCAACGATAATAATTAGTAATAATGATAATAAATAAATGAACAAACAAACCCTGTGATCCCACGCCCCCAGAAACATTTTTCTCTTTTTGAATCCGTTCTCTTCACCTGGAACCAACAACCTAACCAAACACATCAATAAGATCTTACCTACTGCTAGGCTGTGGTGATGCATAACTTTAAGCCCAGCACTCCAGGGGTAGAGGCAAGCAGGCAGATCTTTGAGTTCAAGGCCGGGTCTGCAGAGTGAGTTCCAGGGCATCCAGGGCTACCAGAGAAACCCTGTCTCGAAAAACCAACCAACCAACCAACCAACCAACCAACCAACCAACCAACCAACCAACTAACCAACCAACCAAATAAATAAATAAAATTTGACCTGCTCAGCTTGGATTATCCCTGTTCTCTCTATCCCTTTTCAGTGTGTGAGCCACATCCCTAGCCTACTTCAGATAGATAGATGGGAAGATAGACAATCAATCAATCTTTGTGTGTGTGTGGTTTTGAATTTAATGGTTGGTTGATTTGTTCTATGTATGTATGTATGTATGTATGTATGTATTACTAAGACAGTATGGCTGGTTGGGAACTCACTTTATAGAGCAGGTCTGGTTTTTGTTTGTGTTTTGAGACAGAGTTTCGTATATAGCTCAGGATGAACTTGAACTCCTGATACTCCTAATCCTCCTGCCTCCACCTTCCAGATGCTCAGATGATAGGTAGGCCCCTCCATACAAGGCCCAGTCGTATTTTCTAACGTAATTACTAGCAAGAATGTAGGCTCTTTGCTATATCCTGAGCATCCAGAGCACTGTACATCATGAACACACCACAAATGTGGATCAAGTGAATTCTATGGTAATTTGTTTTCAAAATTGAGTCGTAGAACTTCAGGGTTCCCCCTCCTCGCCGAAAAAACAGCCTATAAGCCACCCCAACCCATGTGTGAGTTGTGATGGATGGCTTAGTTTATACTTGGCAGATCATTGGAGGGAAATGTTCTAAACACAGCCCTCTTCCCTCCCCTGGCTTTAAGCAGCAACATAGTGGGTTCTTCAAGCCACTAGATAAGACAAACTGAGGATTAGGTACAGAATCCAGAAGACTTCAGGCTAAGCAGAGCCATTTCATATTGGTGTTATGGCAAGAAACCCAGAATTGGTGAAGTTCCTGCTCAGGCTCCAGGTAAAAAAAGTGATGTTGGAGGTTAATTAATCCCTGGCAAAGTTACCTAGGTGGACTGTGTGTAGATGAAAATGGAGGTCAATAAACTTTAGTAGTGTTTGTGGTTAGCTTGTAATGAGGAGTTTGATTTTAGGAGAAAGTGTCATTACTTACAAAAATATGCCCCTGGGATAATTTAAATACTCCCCCAGGAGGCACTGGCTGATTGAAATAGATTGTCATTGAAGTTAGCTTTTACATTTCGGCATTACTGGGGAGATAAACCAGCCCCTAGGCAGTCTGTAAACTCAAACCAGGAAGCATTGCCAACTGACATAGCCCTTTGGGGCTCTGGCTTGGGAGGAGTCTCTTGGGTCCCTCCATGTCTGACTTAGTCCCAGAACCTCGGTAGGAGCAGAGATGTTTCCATAGTGACCAGAATAAGCTGCTCAGGGAAGGCACCCAGACATTCACTCAGGATATGGATTGTGAATCATGAAATCAGAGCATCATGGTATCTTTGCTCTGAGGTGGGGCTCCAACCTGTGCCTGACCCACGGGTTGTAGGAAAAGGAAGCTTCACATTTCCATGACTCCAAATAAACACAGCCTGTTCAGGCCATCTGGTGGCCTGGATTCTGGGAGAGAAATGGGAACGGAGCAGAGAGTGACGCCCTGGAGTGGGGAGAAGAGCTCTTCTCATTGGCTGCCGCCAAGAACCATTTGGTACAGGGGCCCCTGGGAGGAGACTGGGCCTACGAGGTAATGCCTGTTCCCCTGGATAGGTTAGCACTAAGTGGGGTGTGGTGGAACATGCCTGTCATTTCAGCACTCCAGAGGGTGAAGCAGGAGAATTCCTATAAGTTCATGGCCAGCCTGTGTTACATAGTGTGTTTCATGACAGCCTAGGTTATGTAACAAGATCTCCTGTTAAATAATAACACTAAAAAGGCTGCCACTGATGTGGAAGCCGGCCTTCCATTTCCTCTCATTAGGTTAGATGGTCTGAGATGGTGCTTCAGGAAGGGGCCATTTACTCAAGGAAAAATAAAGAATTAAGGATCAACAAGCCAGTCCTGGAAGCTGGGCAGTCTGTAGACACAACCCAGCTCCGCAGCTTGTGAATTGGCATCTGACTGTCATATGAGAGGATCAGAGACATCCCTTCTCTTGTGTGCCCTAGGTTACGTGATCCCTTAAAACATCAAGACAGGTGGTGGTAGCTCATGCCTTTAATCACAGCACTTGGGAGGCAGAGATAGGCAGATCTCTGAATTCAAAGCCAGCCTGGTCTACAGAGTAAGTTTCAGGGTACAACAGAGAAACCATGTTTCGAAAAACCAAAAAAACCAAAAATCTCTGTCTGTTGTGGGTGTAGGGAATGTGCAGTGAGGAATGATGACATAAAGCCTCCGCTGAAACACTTCTAATACACTGTGTGTGTGTGCCTGTACATGTGCCTGTGTGTGTGTGCGTGCCTGTGTGCCTGTACACGTGTGTGTGAATCACTGTGGTAAAGAAATCAACCACACACATCTATCTCAACCTCCCTGCAAATCCTAAGTGCTCTCTCTCTCTCTTGCACACACACACACACACACACAGGGTGGGGAGGGAGAGAAAGAGAGAAAGATTACTTCCAGAGGATCAAACAGGAAACTAGAGCTAGAGAAAGATGCAGTTTCCAAGGAAGGGATGGCTTACGGAGCACGTGCTGTGCTACTCATCCTTCCAGAGAGGAAAGGAGGTCTAGAGAGCTAGTCAGAATGAATTTCCTACCCTCTGGCTGCAGAGGGGATCTTCAGGGGGCCTGCCTGTGTGCACAGCAGCTCTGAGTAGTGGCTGCTGCTTGTTGACTTGTGCTGGCTCTGTGGAAAGTGGTTTACACCTGCTAAATCCCCACAGGAACTTCACGAGACAACTATAAATGCTCTCATTTACTGAAGCTCAGACTTAAGTGAGTCATTCAAGGCCACCTATTAACATTCAACACAGGATGAAGGTGTAGCTGATGGCAAAGTGTTTCTCTAGCATTCAAAAGCACCCCAGCAACACACACACATATGTACATGCACACACATAGACACATGCACACACACACACACACGTACATGCACAGGCACACACACATATGTACACATACGCACAGGCATATGCACACATGTACACATACACACACGTACACACACGTACACACAAATGTACATTCACACATATGTACACACACACACTACACACACATATGTATGGGGGGATTAAGTTGTTCTATTGTAAATAATTGTCCTCGCCTATGAGTTTAATAAAAAGCACTGATTGACCAAAGGCAGACAGGAAGTGTGGGCGGAGCTACCAGACTAAGAAAACTCTGGGAACCAGAAGAACAGAGCAGAATGCCAGAGAGAAGCCAGAAGATGCAAAGGACAACTATGCTGCTCTGAGAAAAGGTATGGAGCCCCATGGTTGAACAGGATAAGAGTCATGGGTTAGATTAAGGGTAAAGAGTTAGCAAGTTATATGCCTGGGCCTTGGGCCAATCAGCCTAAAACTATTGTAAGCATCTGTGTGTCTCTGTGGGTCTGTGGGTCTGAGGGCCTAAATCTTGAGGCTAGGCCAGAAACCTCTTACTACACATATGTACACACATACACACACATGCATACCCACATATGTATACACACACACATGCACAAGCACACACAGGCACACACACATGTGTGCACACACACATGCAGATGTGCACACACCACACACGCACAGGCACACACACACATACGTGCCTACACACAAGCACATGTGCATACACACGCCACACACGCACATGCACACACACAGGCACACGTACACAGTGTATTAGAAATATTTCATCAGAGGCCTGATGCCATTATTCTTCACTGCACATTCCCAGACCTAGAAAGGTGTTGGTTCAATGAGAGTACCAGAGAAATTGCTGTGTCCTGGTAATGTGCACCTGTAATCCCAGCACTTGGGTGACTGTAGTAGGAGCACCCTCTCAGGAAGCTGTCCTTGGACCTCCTCATGCATGCTTTACATGAAACCACCCAGGCTGTTAGCTGATGTAATCCCGGGGTCCAGCTCTGTGCTCCCCACACTGCACCTTCTTCCCTTCCAGAGTTCCAAGGAGGCTAAGTAGTGTCTTTGTGATGGCATGCCTCCCATATAACAAGTGTGCAGTGGTGTGTATACTGTTTTCTCCACACTGTTGGGAGGAGACGGGTCCCTGGGAATGGATGGGAGTCGTGAGCATTATGTACATGGAATTTAAGTTTGAAAACACTAGGAGATAAATGGCCCTCTTGTTTTTCCTATAACTGTCCTATGGTCTCAATTGGCAGGGGCTGGTCTAATTCCTCTCCCTTTGTGCTCCCTCAAGGTATCCGTCTCTTTCCGTCTCTTACTCACTCAACCTTGACTAGCAACCCAGGAAAACTTAAAAAACCCCAGGGCCAGAAATATGACTAAGCAAGAAAAGGTGCTTAGTGCTGAGCCTGATGGCTTGAGTTTGATTTTCCACATGGTGGAAAGATAGAATCAACTTCTAGAGGTTATCCTATGGCCTTCACATTCAAGCCATGGTATGGGGAACCCCCACGTACTAATTATAAATAATAATAAAAGATAGTAGGTTGGTCTGGAGAGATAGCTTAGCAGTTGAGAACATTGGCTGTTCTTTTAAAAGACCTGGGTTTAATTCCCAGCATTCACCTGGGGGCTTAAAACTGTCTATAACTCCAGTCCCCATGGATCTTGATGTCTTTTGGCCTTCTCAGGTGCCAAGCATCCACATGGTGCACAGACACATGCAAAGAAAAAAAAATACCCTTCATATTTTAAAAAAATAAAGTAAAAGGCACCAGGGCCTCTTCTCTATGATAGCATCAAAGCAAAGAAGACATTTCTCCTGCACCCTGCTTCAGTCCCATGAGCTAAAGCCATGAAGGCTTTGAATTCTAAGAAGTTCATGATGAATGGTTGCTACAGCCACATGCTGACCTGCCCATCACCCATCTTCCAGTATCCTGGAAAGAGGGTCCTCCAGTGAGACCAACTTTATCACTGACCACCATCAGCTTCCCTGGCCTTGGAATCAGTCATGAAGAAGACAAAGAAATGGCATATTAGTGGTCACTATGGAAGGCAGGGTTAAGTCCAGATTGAACAGACTCGGAAGAAGCTGTGTGCGGTTAACAGTGATCAAGGTTAACGCCCTCAGCTGGAAGGAGAGAGGGCATGTATTCAACTGGCTCCTGATCATGGTGCTTTGGAGGTTGTCGGCAAAACCGGGATGAGCCCCGTTGGCTAGTTCTAAAATATATGCATGTGCTTTTTCATCATAAAAAAATCATAAGTGAAAAATGTCTACATAGGCTTATTTGAGGTTGTAAAGAATGATAATGAAAAAAGAAGGCTGAGCCAAGTGTGGTACTGCACTCTGTGGGCTCGGGGATCCCAAGGCCAGCCTAGAATAATTATCAATTATCAGTGCAGTACATAATGAAATCTTTTCTCAATAATAACAAAGGACTGGGAAACATTGAACAAGAATGGTCAATGGGCACTTGCTGTCAGTGTGGTGATGTTGAGACCCAACACTGGGCACAGTGTCTGGATCAGGGATGAGGGTGGAGACTGCTGGTGCTAGGTTCTTGGAGACTTGACTACCCTAAATGCGAGAGGAAGTGAAGGCCTGGTATGGGGGCACATGCCTGTAATCCATGCACATGTGGAAGTCAGAGGACAGCTTTGTGAAATGGGCTCTCCCCTTCTAACTTTATGTGCATTCCGAGGATCAAACTCATGTTTTCAGGGTGGTAGTAAGTGCTCCTACCTGCTGAGCCATCTTACAGCAGGCTCCTATAACTTAAAAATGTTTTATTACACATGCCAGTGTGGAAGTCAGAGGACAATCCAAGTGACTAATTTTACATGCTGAGCCATCTTGTGGGCCCCTCCAGTGACTTTTTAAAACTTATCTTCTCATACATTGTACATATGATCTACACATATAAGACAAAAAAGGAGGCAGGGTCTTTTTGTGGACTGCCAGCTCCCGAATAATGACATGGAGACTTTTTATTAAGTATGAAAGCTTAGCCTTAGCTTAGGCTTGTTCCCAACTAGCTCTTAAAACTTGAATTGAACCATTTATATTAATATACATTCTGCTTTGTGGTTCACTACCTCTCCTCAGTACCATAATGCCTGACTTTCTCTGCATCTCTTGGGCAAATCTCTTGTGCCTCCAATTCTTTCCCAGAGTTCCTATCTCTCCCCGGAGTCCCGCCTATCCTCTCCTGCCTAGCTATTGGCCATTTAACTCTTTATTAAACCAAGAAGGTACTTTAGACAGGAGAAGTAAAACAGAGACACATCTTTACACAGTGTACAGAAAGATTATCCTAATAGCCAGGGTATAGTGGTGCAGTGGTGTACTCCTTTAATTCCAGCAAGGAAAGGAGGCAAAGATAGATGCATCTTTTTATAAGTTCCAAGCCAGCATGGCCTACATAGTGATACCCTGTCTAGTTTGTGTTTTATTTTTATATTTGAATGTTTATGAGTGTCTGGTCTGCATGTATATATGTGTACCACATGCATGCCTGGTACCTATAGAAGCCAGGAGAAGTCACTGGATCCCCTGAAGCTGAAGTTACAGATAATTTTGATCTTTCATGTGGGTGGTGGGAATGGAACCCAGGTATTCTGCAAAAACAAAAGGTTCTCTTAACTGCTGAACCATTTCTTCAGCTTTCCTGAGACCATGCCTTAAAAAAAAAAAAGGATACAAAATGGAGAGGGTGGAGATATAGCAATGTACAAAGCCCCGGGTTCAATCCCCAGCACCAAAGAAACTGGATGTGGTGGCAAATGCCTGATACTCCAGCGCTTGGGAAGGATCAGAAGGACCAACCCTTCATGCGGCATCAAAAGGCAGACGGACCAGAAGTTCAAGGCCACCTTCAGCTATACAGCAAGTTTGAATATCTAGCCTAACATCCATGAGATCCTGTCTCAAAAACATTATCCACCGCCCCCCCCACACACATCCTGCTGATGATCAACGTCCTGCTTGATGGAGCTTTAGCTCCTTAGCCCATTGGTAGATCATTTCATCTTTTATTTTTACTTGCTCTTGGGGGGTGTCTCCCCAGGCCAGAATATAAACTCTAAGACAATCAATATAGACCCTCTGTGTCTTGTTCACAGGCATGCATGGCATAGCTGGATCTGCAGACACAGACTTTGCCAAGAGTTCAGGGGGCAGTGACCTCAAAGAAAAGCAGAACTTGGAGGTGGTGGAATTCAGAGACATCTCTCTTCTGTAGTGGTGTGTGAGAGGAGGCAAGCCTATGAGACACAGAGATGAAACTGTGGCTTCAGGGACATTTCTGCTTTTAGAATACTGGTGCATTTTTTATTAAAGAAGAGAATAAAGCATTTGTAAATATATTTCTCTCATGTATACTTCAAAGGTGATGCTGCTACAGAACTGGGGAAGTGAATGAATAGGCCTGAACTCCTTCTCTACCTAGATGACAGAGACACACAGAGGGCCTGGAGGTGCCCAGCCCCGAAGGATAAAAGGTTCCAAATTTCATGAAAAGAAGGATCAAAATGCCAGTTGGTGTCACAGTGCCACCCAGAGCGAGGGAACCGCTCCAGGGATGTCAGACACACTTGGAAAGAAAGCCCCTTTACCCATAAGAAAGAGGTAAGGCATGGCGGTTCCCATTGGCTCCCAGCACAGAGGTCAGAGTCCCTGCCTCCCACTGGATTGTATGGCTCCTTTGTAGGGTCTCAGGAAGGGTGGCAGACAGGAACTAGAAACCCTGAAGAGCTACTGAGGGTAAGCTGGGGACCTGGGCATCTCTTAGACAAGCTGGACTTTCTGAAGTTTTATACTAAAATACTGAACCCCTGACCCAGGTTTAGGCCTTCAAAAGTCTCCCCCCCCCCCAAAGTGGGAGATAAAGAGCAGGCATTCTGTAGGAATGTGGGAAAGGAGGAATGTCTTCCTCAACTTAAGAATACTTAACATGGGAGTAAAGATCTTACAGTCCCTAGTAAAGGATAGGGATGAACACTGAGACCAGGATTGGTGACATTTGCACAGGACATTCTGGAGGCTGCAGATGTGAACTGTACCAGGGCTGGCCTGAGGAAGCGAGGAGTGGATGAGACATCATGGTCCCTGAGATGGGGGCAGGCGCGGAGAAGGGAAGGTAAGTAGAGAGGGTGGGACTTCCCACCATCCGAGCCCCGGGAGGGCTTCATGTCCAGAAAGTATTTCCAGGGATGAAACTTGAGGAGGTTGGCTTTGAGAGGAAAGTGACTCACTCTACCCATGTATAGCTGTTGAAGGCCTCTCTCTTCCTGTATTCAGACTGGCTACAGATGTGTGGTGAGCTGAAGGGTTTCACCAGGGCTGGAGGGGTCCCACTCTGCATGGTAAGAGCTTGTCTGTGCCTGCTCAGAACTTTGGAAGTGGTACAGCTATGGGAATGACAGTCATGGCTGGCAAAAAGCAGTGAATGGTCGAGGAGACCCCAGACGCCAGCAATGGCTGGCTCTGAAATTCCCTTTCAAGTGTTTCCAGTTGAGGCTTAAGCAGACCTTGCATTGCAAATCTCTCAGAAAAACAACTTTGGAGGGAACAGGGAAGCCAGTAAGCAAGAAAGGCTTGCAGAAGACTGGCCACAATCAGAGGGTAGGCCAGGGGTCCAGAAGCTGAGAGCTGAGAAACCCCCGGGGACAGTGGGGGAGGGTGTTTGGCTTTTAAACTGAGCTGTGCCTTCAAGCTGAAGCAACGTGGTCAAGGGAGGCAGGGCAGGTGAACCAAGCCACCAACAGGAAATACACTGTGTCCCCAGATCAGAGAGGCCCTTCCTGCTCGCTCCAGCCACCTGCTAGGATATATTGCTGCATAAAGGGCTCATTTACAAAAAGAGGCTGCCATCCAGGCACAAGGGACTCCTTGCCGAATGTCTAGAGAGGGGTCACTTGCTGCTGTGCGTCTTGACTTTGGTGGCGTTGATGTCTGCCTTGGTCTTCTGGATCCTGGCGAAGATCTCTTTGAAGAGTGCCTTGTACTCGGGCTGGCTCTGCTCAAGCCTCTTATCCACGGCCTCCACGTGCTGGCTTAGGCTTTTCTCACCTGCCTTGCCCTCTCCCTGGCCTTCCTCGCCCCCTATTAGGTCCCTCCATGAGCTGTCCCGGGAGATGGGCCGTGAGGTCTGCACGCCCGCATGCCGTACCCCGGCACCATGCTGCCGGCATTTGCTCAGTAGCTCCTCATATTTCTCTAGAAGCGCGTGGTACTGTTCATCCACTTCCCTCAGGATAGACATACCTCGCCTGCGCACACTGTTGGCATGCAGAGTGAGGTTGCCAGCATGACGGCTGGCTGGGTCTTTGGCCACGATGGCATTGAGTGCTGTGTCACTGCAGCTTTTGCGCACTGCATGGCTAGGGGAAGCCGCAGGCGAGGATACACCATCCTGGACATGGGAGTCATCTCCACTGCCAGGTTGGGGATCATCGGCCTCAGGGGCCTGAGTGAGAGGCGCCAGCAAAGCCTCGGCCAGGTGCTCATCCCGTGCTAGCAGGTAGGTCTTGGCTTGCTTCATCTGCTGCAGCTCCAGCAGCTCAGCCTCTAGCTCCTGCACACGCAGGCGACAGGCCTCCATCTCACACAGCTGTCGTTCCAGCTCCGTGTACTCCTGGAGCACCACGGTGTACTCGCGCTCCGCCCGCTCCTTGCGCTGTCGCTCCTGGCTCACCTGGGACCGCAGCACTCCCACCAAGGTCTGCAGTCGCTCATTCTCCTGCTCCAGGGGCCGAGGGCCCAGCTCCATCGAGGAACTGTGCAGGCGGAAGGCATCTTCACACCTGCTGGGGAGATGGGCGGCGGTAGTTAAATCACGTGTTAGACACTGGGTTCACTTGTCCACCGGTCTAATTCATCTGCCCCTCTGAGTAAACATCCACCCTTAACTTTCTCTCCCGGCTGTGGGTGGGGGGTGGTTCATGTACCCTTCTTAAACTGGCCCTCTGGCCATGCCCTGAATACTGGAGCCTCAAGGCCCAAAGGCCACACCTCTAGGTCAACATGACAATGCCCGCTTTCTACTACATCCGCTGGTCAGACAGACCTCTCCATACCTTCTAGATCCTGGTAATCTCCTTTCCTCTAGACCACGATGCCTAGAGATGGTAGTGGCCCCGTTCTGTTGCAACCCTGGATCTAGTTTCCACACATTTCTTACTGGTTAACTTTTTTTTTTCTTCTTGAAACAGGGTTTCTCTGTGTAACAGCCCTGGCTGTCTTGGAACTTGCTTTGTAGATCAGGCTGGACTCAAATTCACAAAGATCCGTCTGTCTTTCCTCCCAAGTGCTAGGATTAAAGTCCTATGCCACATGACCTCTTGATTCTCCTGCCTCCACCTTGCTAATGTTGGGATTACAAGTGTGCTTCACTACTCTGTTAGGTGTTGGAGATCAAACGCAAGGCCAAGTGGATGCTAGACAAGCCATCTTCCAACTGAGCCCCATCTCCAGCCTTACCTTGATCTTCATTAATCTGTCTTTCTCCTCTCTTAGGCTGGAGATCAAAACCAGGATAACACACATCCTTAGCAAGTGCCTGTACAACTGAGCTACATCCCCAATCCTGTATTCTTATAGTAAGTAGTTACTGAATTAAGATTTAATGGGAACCAAAAGGCAGCGTTTAATTTCTCCTAGGTTAAAAGCCTGGCTGTGCCAATTAATAAACACATGACCTTGGATGGGCTGGATAACCATCAAGATTAGATTTTTCTCATCTGACTTGTAGGCAAAATGAGTGTGATAACTGATATGCTAGCATAGTAACACCTTCAACTGTTCTTATCAAGCATCCTGATGGCTTGGACCAGTCAGTTTTTTCCTTCCCAGCTACCGTCCACCGTATTCCTTAGATCTTCAGCCAGAGCTCTAAGACACACCAGAGACCTTGCCTACCGGGGGCTTGTGCACAGCTCCTTGAGGCAGGGGAAGGTATGGATGGTTCTCCTGCGCTCCCGCTTTTCCCGGCGAACCCGAAGCTGCTCCAGGCCTCGAAGTTGCTCCACCTGGGCCTGCAGCTCCTCAACCTGAGACTGCAGGCGTTCAATGGTCTCCGTCAGCCTAGAACAAGATGAAAGCACCCATGGGAGACATATTTTTGTTGTTTGTTTTAGAGACTGCTAGGGCTGGAGAGATGGCTCAGTCATTAAAAGCTAGGCTCGCTAACAAAATGTTAAGATTGATTTTTAGGGGTATGTGTGTGTGTGCATGTGTACATGTGTGCAGGTGTCTGAGAAGGCCAAAAGAGGGAGCTGGATCCTCTGGAACTGGGTGACTGTGAACCACCCACTGTGAGTGCTGGGAACCAAACAAGCAAACACTCTTGGCAATCTCTCAAGCCCCACTGGGGGCTTAAGGAGACAAGGCAGCCTCCTCACTGCTGCTTGGAATCCTTGTAGATGAAGGACATGGAGTTAAGGACAATCTTGAGCATGCTCTCTAGGGTTAACGTCCAAGAATTCTCTGTCATATCCAAGGACATGCCCTTCTACACATCCAGGCAGAGCCAATCATTCCTCCACATCCACCTTTGGTCCTTCTATATCTGTGTACATGTGTACATGTGTGTGCGTGTACATGTGAAGGCCATAGGATGTACTTGGGTACCATGCCAAAATAAGCTATCCACGTTATTTTTTGAGACAGGCTTACAAATGCACGCTATTGTACCCTACATTTTACGTGGGTGCTAGGTCTTGACCTCAAGTTCTCATGCCTGTGTGACAAGCACTTTAACAACTAGGCCATTTCTCCAACCTCACCTCAAGTTCTTGCATACCTTGGCCACTACCACCATGCACTGCAGCAACAACACTGACATGCCTTCCTTTCTATCTCTGAGGTCCCTACAGGGCAGGACAGAGTCACTGAATCCTTAGTGCCTGGCATATAATTGGTTCATAACCACAGGCGGGAGGTTATCTATTAGAATACGAGTGACTTTTCATCCATTGGTTGTGGGGAGCTGGAGGGATGGCTCAGTGGTTAAAACCACTTGTTGCTCTTGCAGAGGATATGGATTTGGTTCCCACCACCCATATACATGGTGCTCATGACCATCTGTAACCCTAGCTCCAGAGGATCCCATACTCTCTCCTGGCCTCAGAGGGTATGGCCCACACATGGTACACAGACATACATGTAAGAGAAACATTCCCACACACAGAATAAAAATAAATCTTAAAAAGAAAGGAAGGGCTGGGTGCTGATGGTGCACCCAGCGCTCAGAAGGCAGAGACAGGCTGATTTCTGTGAGTTCGAGGCCAGCCTTGTCTACAGAGCAAGTTCCAAGACAGCAGGGCTACACACACACACACACAAAAACAACCCCGTCTTGAAAAAACAACACCCCCCCCCAAAAAAAAAACCAAGCAAACAAACAAAAATAAGGGAGGGGGAGAAAGTTGTTTGTGGGGTGACACAGCACACGTAGCATAAACAACTAACAGGAATAGCAACCCTAGGCATTATCTTCCAGAAGGCATAAGTCTCCAGTCCACATGCCCCTGTGTTCAGCCCTGGGCCTGTCCCTCACCATCCCAGCCCTCACCCGTGGATCTTCTGCTGTGCAGCCTTACTCTCCAGCACCAGCCTCTGGTTGGTCAGCTCCAGGTCTCTGGCCGTCAGGTCCAGCTGCTCATACACTTTGGCATGCTGTTCATTCACAAGCCGCAGGGTGTCCAGCTGCTTGGTCAAGTACTAGGGGAGGAGGTAAGGGATGGGACAAACCTTTACAATGAGGTAGGGACAAATATCTCTGTCTGGCCCTCCTACCACCCCTAGGCCGGTGGGCTTTGTCAGATTTGTGTTCAACTGAGCAGGGGGTGGAGACTATGGTGCAGGAGGTTGCCTGGGATTGGGGGGCAGGTGGTAAAACTGGGATGCCTTTTGTAAGTTGCACAAAGGTACACAGGGGCCAGGGCCAGGGCTCCTGAGAGATGGGAGAAACAGTGCAGAGTCTGAGGCCCCTCACCTCGATCTCCTGCACTTGTTCCTCATTGGTGGAGTACATCTGCTGCAGAGACTCCTCCAGCTCCTTGTTCCTCTCCAGAAGAGTCTTCCCCAGCTCCGCTGCCAGGTGCAAGTCTGGGGGAGGGGAAGGGAGGACAAACCGAGTGAGGACGTCAGAGAGCCCTCATCAATGCCCTAACTATCATCCCAGGCCAGGCTCTCAGTGACTCTGTGTCACCCTGACACAGGCTAGAGGTGGAAGCCAGGGCCCAAGCCTCTGTGTGGTTGAAATTTTCATCTGTAATGCCCTTTTCCCTACATGCCCCAGGCTTACTCTTTTCTGCTTCTCCAAGTCTCTGGTGCACAGGATCTTGCTGTGGAGCCTAGGCTAGCCTGCAGCTCATGAATCCTTCTGTCTAGCTTCCTGAATACTAAGATTGAAGACACGGCCTTTTGTGAGAAGACGTTTTTAGAAACAGAATTAGTAGGCCTATGTGATCCATTTAGCCCAAAGCAGGAAAGCACTGATTTATTATCATTATTAATTATTATTATTTAACATTATGAAGCCATTTGTTACACCAGCCTTCATTCTAGGCTGATGGTGTAAATCTGCACCAAGATTTGTAAAAGCAGCTCTTCCAGGGCCAATAAGATGTAGTGCTATTTTTATACATAATGATGGCTTTGCCTTCCTTTTCTGGTCCTCCAGACAAGTTTTAAATACATGGTTATTTTGGCTACACCCTCTGCAGTGCAGCAGACAGGTCCAGGTGGGGTCTTCCTTCTGGATTCTTATGGAGCAGGAACACTGGATAGGTACCTGTGCCCTTTCAGCTAAGTCCGGGAGGGGACTGGTGTTTCCTTGTGAAAGCCAGAGCATCCCGGTCAGTCACTGGACCTAGACAAAAGGCTTAGGAACAAGCCTAAAGTCGCTCCACATGAGGGTCAAGTTTTCTTCTTATTTCTTAAAGATGGGGTGTCTTTAATTCAAACTTGCAATGCAGCTGAGGATGACCTTGGTTTCCCAATTCTTCTGCATCTACTTTCTAAGTGCTGAAGTTGTCGGGGTGTGCCACAGTAACCTGGTTTTATGTGGTGTTAGGGAGTCAAACCCAGGGCTTCCTGCATGCTAGGCAAGCATCCTACAAACTGAGCTACACCCCCAACAACTTCTGTTGTTGTTTTGAGGTAGGGTCTCATGTAGTCAGATTCCCCTTGATATGTAGCCAAGGATGATCTTGAACTCCAGATCCGATCGCCTCTATCCCCTGAGTGGTAGGACACCGACAAATCCAGAGGAGGGGTGAGGCTTTGAAATAGCCAGAACGGGGCCTCTATAGCTAAATTAGGTGGAGAGGAGTACTTTGTGTCCTGATGTCACTGGGGAAGCAGATCACAGCAGCTCCCCTTCAGCCAGGCTATAATGACACAGCCTAGAAATAAGAGCAGTTTTCCTTAAGGAAACAAGACAGAATCATGTAAATCAGATACAAACCCCAGAGCCTGGGGCTAGCAATGTGCCCAGTGAATATGCCAAAATGTCTAGTTGCCTAATACACACCTAGTAAGGTATTTGAGGACACTTGCTGTATGAGTTTGGGTATGTTGGCCTAAAGTCTGGAGGAGTCTACAAGGTTTGAAGCCTGATGTTTCATTGTTGGACCTTGTGATAGATCATGTGCGTGGGGATGACAGGGAAGCGGGCTGGGGTAGCTGGCTATGAGGAACCCTCACCACCTACTTAGTCTGTAACAGGATGGCAATGTGCAGCTGATCCTCTTTAAATGTTTCAGCCCTTGGAACTGTTAGGTGGTCTAGGAAGAGGCCATTGCTACCCCATCTGTAGACTGGGGTAGGGATATGAACCAAGAGACAGAGAATGGGACTTGGCCACCTAGTGGTCCATCGATGATGAAGGAAGACAGGAAGCTGCTTGGGGAGGAAGGGGAGACTCTCAGACTGACTCAGGGAAACTGGATCACACTGCTGCTATGCTGGTCAGAACTGCCTGGAGGGATGATGGGAAGCATCTAGAAGCTGTAGAGCCAGGGACCTGGAAGAGCCAAGAAATAGGGGCGGAAGCTTGCTGAAGGATAGTGGCAGTTCTGGGCTCAGGAGAGGGTGGCCTGGGAACTCGGAAGCTAGCTAAGTGGGATGCAGGCGTGAGGCAACAACAGCCTGCCATGGCTGGATTAACTCTGAACCACGCCAGTCTGGACTGCCATCTTCCCTGCGGGCTCTAGGGGCTTTCTGGAGCTTCCTTCAGGAGATGTTAGTCGTTATCTGTAAGGTAATGTCCCAGAAGAAACAAGAGACCCTGAAATCCCACTGCCCCTCTGGTTGGGCGTCAGGGTGGATCAGGACAGATTCCTGAACAAAAGGCAGGAAAGGAACAAGGAAATAGAACAAGGCAGACAAAGGTAAAGAGTAACTGTGTTGAAGGAACTAGACAGTGGAGCTGGGGGTCATGTCCCACAGGACACAGGAGTCAGGAACTCAGAAAGGCCTTTGGGGGTAGCCAGGGTGGAGAAAGGATATCATTTTCCTTACCACGGCAGAGCATGCCCTAGGATAGAGGGCTCAAGGTCAGGCTAGGCAGGAAGGGGAGGTCAGGTCAGAAAGTCTGTGACTCAGCAGCCATCCTTCAGCCCGGACAGAGGTGGTCACAGGTGGAGGAGGAGGCAGGCAAAGAAAAAGCCAGAACTTAATAATTCATGACTTTCTATTTTTACAGGTGCTCACGCAGCCAGTAGAGGGAAGAGAGCAAATCTAAGACCTCACCTGTCCTGACCACCTCCTGCCTCTGGGGCAGAGCCGCACCAAAGTCAAACACCATCTCTAGGGACAGTCCCTTTGGGAAGTGAAGTCGGGGCTGGGTTCAGGGTAGAGGGAAAACAGGGAGTAGTGTACCCCATGTGTGGATGGGGCATTTCTCTGAGGGCCACCCAGCAGATGGGAAGAAAAGAATTTGGTGATCAAGTACAGAGAAGGGGACACAGATTTGGGACCTCTGACGCGACTGCCTTTTGTCAGACACTCCTACCATCATCCAGTTCCCCTGGGCCGGCATGCAGAGCTGAGTGGCCAGTACTTCCTTTGTCCCCTACTTCCTGTCCTTCATTTGGTCCCATGCCTTGGGTACAAACATCTCTTCCCCCAGAGTGCCCTCCCCTCCCTCCCTCCATCTCCAGCTCAAAGCTCTCTTTGCTGAGTTGCTACACTGTCACAAGGCAGTCACTTTGACCCCCTGCTTGTCTCCTCTGTTGGAGTCCAGGATCAGGACAGCCCTAGCAAAGGTTTACTTTCCTCATAGAGTGCTTCATGGCTGGGTGTCCCCTGGTTCCCGGGCTCTGTCTACAACTAGAACCAGACAAGCAGGACTCAGTAAGTGGGGGTATATAGAGCTCTTCAGGCCCACTGGAACGGCAATTCCTGTCCCTCACCAGAAACCACACATCTCCCACCCCTACTCTCCGGCTTCTTCCTCCTACATCTGGGCTGGGCATGGTGCCAAGCCTTCATTAGGGGCTCAGGAACTAAATGAAACTGCCATAGTATTAGCAACTGCCTCCCTAGAGGCTGTCTTCCACAGAACTCAGCTTTTCATCTTCTGAGCTAGCCTCTCCCAGGAAGCTATCCAGTAATCATATGCACTTAGAACACGCGAGTGGGCCTCCCTCACCAGCCCTGTGTACCCAGAGGATCAAGACTGTGACTGTTTCAAGGTCCCAAGATGATGTCTAGTGCTCAAATGAGGGCAACAGATGTTTACAGAGAGGAATTGCTTTAGGGGTAGTGGCCAAATCAGAGAAGAAGGTGCCACATGAGAGCATGAGGCATCTCACTGCACAGCAATGTCTAACCTATTGCCGTCCATCCTACACAGGTCTCCCAAGGTTCTAATTGACTGACAAGTCCAGGGACAGTTCCTGATCTGCAGATGAGGCCTGGTGGTATGGAGAACTGGGTCAAGAAACAAAGACTCCAGAATACAAATGAATGCTTCCCATCCTGGCAAAACCAGAGCTCTGGGGTCCTGAGGATAGAGACCAGCCCTCCATGGCACACACTCTGTGCCAGGCTTGTGTTTTTAATACCTCAGGGCTTACAGGTGACTGTGGGAAGGTCACTTTCCCCTAGATAAGTTTCCTCACCTCCTCAAGGTATCAGCAAGGACAGGCACCTTGGCAGAGAAGAGAGTGGAGCAGACACCACTCCAGCAGGCATTGGCCTCTACCCTGACCCTCTCAGGCCTCCTCCTTGTCAAAGGACTCCACCTCTTTTCTAAGTGATGTCAGTTTAGCCACCTCATCATAAGCTTCTCAATCCCCTTCCAGTCACCCTCTCTCTTTCCTGAGGCTCTCTTTTGGCAGTCCATCTGAAATGACTAAAGATCCCTCCACAGCCCGAGCCACATGGGTGGAAGCCTAGTGCAGGGAAGAGCAAGGAGACACGGTCCTCAGGAAGGCAGATCGGAGCCGCCACTGTAGACTTCTTCACAAATGTGCACTTCCCCTCCCCCATACTACCCTCTCTCTGGGGGGATGCGAGGTAGGGAAACTTTTCTGTATGTCTTAGAGCTCAGAAATTCTGGCCAGGACAGGTGCTGCAGATCTGGAGAGATGACATCTCAATGCAGAGTACACTCTCAGCAAAAGTACCAGGAATCCCCTACGGGGCCACAAGACTTCTATCCCATCTAGTACCCGGGTCCCCTAACAAAACCCTACAAGGGACACCAGAGTAGTCGCTGCTACTAAGATTCTAATCTTAGGGTGATGGATGCCTCATCAACTAGACACTTTTACAGCTCTCCCTCTATCGTGTCCGAATCTTCTAGGGCAGCGCCCCTCTCTGTCCACGTCCCCATTCTCAAGACTCATCATGCTCTGCTTGGCGCGTAAGGTCCAGCCCAGCATTTTTCTAGGTGATACCGCCCAACAATGGAGTAGAGACCAGGGGTCTCGGGGCACACGCCACTTCCCTTCCCGCCGTGCTCACCCTGCTCCAGGTCCTGATGATCGTACCAGGACTCCTCCTCCTCTGCGGAGTAGTCCTCCATCCCCGCGGCTCTCCGCATGGCCCCGCGGGTGGCGGTGGGCGGGCGCTGCGGCAGCTCAGGGCC
This sequence comes from Phyllotis vaccarum, assembly GCA_033318265.1. NCBI lineage: Eukaryota > Metazoa > Chordata > Mammalia > Rodentia > Cricetidae > Phyllotis > Phyllotis vaccarum. The sequence continues at coordinate 6,722,637 of JARWLC010000008.1, forward strand.
TGGGCTCGCGGCCCCGGACAATGCGGCGGAGGCGGCCCGAGCTTCCCACGTCGCGAGCTCGGGCTACAGCGCCCCTTCGCCGGTCGCGCGCGATCGCCATCCGCTACCGGCCGTGCGCACAGCGGGGGCCTCTCGCTCCCGCGCGCCCTAGGTCCCGCAGAGCTGGGGACGCCGGGTGGCGGCGGCACAAAGGGCGGAGGGGTGGGGATTGCAAAGCGGGACGACAGCAGGGACAACCCGGGACCTCCTGCAGGGCTGCGGCGTCAGTAGAGTGTGGGTGTCGCGGCAGATACCCCCTGCCCACCTCGGGCCCGCACACCACCCGGCCGGCGCCGCGACACCCGGAGCCGCCGCTGCATCTCCGTCCCGCCCGCTTGCAGCTTTCCAGGCCGCCAGCTCTGAGGGGTGGGGCCGGCCGCCGGCGGCCAATCATAGAACGTATGCAAATAGGGGGCGGGACCTCGGGTGAGGACCTTCCTAGTGTCCTGGTCCGGGAATTGCTGGATCAATCCTCTGTCCTTTTTCCTTCACGTCCGACTTTTGTTTACGTCCATCTAAAATTATTTTGTTTACTTGTGGTCTATCCTGGATTTCCTGAGAGCAAGTGTCTGTTGTCCACAGCGGTCCTCACCGCGGAGAACGGGCTGACCCACCGATACATTCCCAAGCCTGTAACCCCAGCTCCCCGGGGCAATCTGACAACTCTTGGCTCTGGGTACCTGCAATCACATAAACCTTCAGACATACACAACACACTTACACAAGGTTGGAAAGAGCAAGACATGGTGCTTCTCTCCTCTGATAACAGGACTTGGGAGGCTGAAGCAGGAGGATTGTCTTGAGTTCCAGGCCAGACTGTTAGACTGTTTTATGCAGCTCGCTCCAGGCCAGACTAACTACAGTGTAGGAGTTCTTTTTATTTTTTAATTTATTTTATTTTATTTTATTAGCAGAGTGTGTGGCTCACTCTTGTAATCTCAGCTGTGTGGGCTGGGGAGCCAAGATAGATGGATCCATGGTGGTTCACTAGCCAGCCAACCTAGCCTACTTGGTAAGCTTCAAGCCAGTAGAAAGCCCTGGTTCAAAAAAAAAGGTGGACAGCTCCTGAGAAACTTGAGGGTTATCCTTTGCAGCCAGAACACACTTGAATTCCTCTGCGCGCACGCGCGCCATGCATGACTGTGGAGATCAGAGTATGACTTACAGGAGTCTGTTTTCTCCTCCCACTGTGGGTTCCCGGGATCAGCTCTCTGGTTGCTAAGCCTGTGCAGCAGGTGCCTGTCCTGTAGAACCATCTGACTGGCCTGAGCTTAACTGTTGTAAGTATAGAGCTCTGCAATGTTAAACACATTTATGATGTGCAGCATCACCACCATCCACCTACTTAACACTTTGCTTACTGGAAACCTGAAACTCTGTAATCCTCACTCATTGTGCCTTGGGGATGTTTTGTTTTCCATTCTGTGTGCTAGCTGCATGAGTCATTTATGAAAATAGAGGTCTACTTGAACACTTGAGATGTATGCGTTTTTCTGAACACCTTTTATATGCACAAAATAGCAGTTTTTAAAAAAGTGGGCACTGGAGAGGTGGTTCTGTGGATAAGAGCACTGGCTGTTTTTACAGAGGACCCAGGTTTGATTCCCAGCACCCACATAACAGGTCACAAATTTCTATATCTGCAGTTCCAGAGAATCCAACACATTCCTCCAGCCTCTGCAGGCACCACACACACACACACACACACACACACACACACACACACACACACACACACACAGAGTGCACAACATACATACAGCCAAAACACCTATATACATAAAAGAAAGTAAAGAATAATAATAATAATAAAAAAAGAATAGGGTATGGTCATCTATATCTGAAATCTCTATACTCAAAAGGTCGAGGCAAGTGGAATGTTGGAAGTTTGAGGCCAGTATGGTCTACATAGTGAGTTCGAGGCCAGCCAGGGTGACATGGCAAGCCCCTGAAAGCAAACTTTGAGGTCATTCTGAGAACAGAGGGCAAAGAAGAGGAGGAGGAGGAGGAGGAGGAGGAGGAGGAGGAGGAGGAGGAGGAAGAGAATACCCTGTGACCGAGAGATAGGCCGTTTCTGCTCTTGTGTAGCTTCAAACCTCAGTGTGCGTTAGGGAGAAGGTTGGTGGGATGTTGAGAATCTAGAGATACTTCGATCCAACCTATCGAGGTGCCAACCTCAAGATGAAGTGGCAGACATGCCACACTCTTCAGGAGAATGCTCCAGGTGTAGGACACAGCTCCTAGGCATGAAAGAGCTTGAGTTGTCGTAATATCTGTGGGGAAACCTGCACTACTGGAGTGGAGTTAGCAGAGGAACGAGGTTAGAGTCAGAACTGTAGAAACCAGTCAGAATTTTATTCCTAAAAAAAAAAAATTAATAAAAAATCTTTTATTTTCGTTTGTGAAATATCAGCCTGATAATTTAGGAGCGTGGGATTGCAGAGAAACAACACAGCATAGGGACTTTTGCAATTGCCTACAGTGGCGGTTACTATAGAATGGGCAGGCTGTGGGAAGGAAAGTGGAAGATTATGGTGGTGGTGCATGGGGACAGGCACACAGACCATCAGAGTGATGCTCACACAGGCTTAGCTCTAGTAACTGGGCAGTGGTGGTGTCATCTAGAGCTCAGTGTGAGGGACACCTGGGTTGAGAGACTGAGTTCTAAAAGGTCAGCTCAGGTGAGTTTCACTGATTCTTCGTAATTCAATACGCCCCCACCTATAGTGTCTTTATCCTGCAGCTCTGAGGGAAGATACTCATGAGCCAGAGCTTCCCCAGGGAGCTTTGGAAGTCCCAGAGGCAAGCAAGGGCTGAGGATCAGGTCTAGGGTGGCTGCCTCAGTTTCTCCAGCCTGGGCAGTAAGAATGCTATAGGGTATCCTTGCTAGAGAAGAGAAAAAAAAGATTTATTTATTTCCCCTTCCTTCAGATTTATTTTATTTATGGATATTAGTAGGGGGCTATCCACAGAGGCCAGAAGGAGTGTCAGATCCCCTGGAGCTGGAGTTTCAGGCAGTTGTGAACTGTCTGACATTGATGTTGGGAACAAAATTCCAGTCTTCTGTAAGAGTGGCAAATACTTCTTAAGCCATTTCTCCAGCCCCTTGTTTGCGCAATTAAAGGCAGGCTCCTGACATGAGGACTCACTCCATCCATTGGCACTAAAGCTGCTTCCAGTGATGACTTAAGTTCCCTCTGTGCATGAGAGCCACCCAGCTCCTACTTACCTCTTAGTCTTTAAGCCTTGCCCACAACGACCAAGCCCTTGGTATGGCTCACCCAAATATTTTGCTTCCCAGAGGTATGGATAGACACATTGCATGTCCACCTATGGAGATGGGGTGCAGGGAGGGCTATGTCATGCTGGCATCTGGGTTTTTTTTTTTGTTGTTGTTGTTTGTTTGTTTGTTTTTTCAAACATGATTGTAGAGAGATGGAATCTCTGGGGCCCTTCTTCAGAACACAGGGGATACCAGCTTAGGGAAGTCGGAGATGTGAGTTGCCTGGGGGAACAGGAATACAGGATGTGTGCCAAACATGTGATATATCCGTTGCCTGCTCTGGCTCAGAGGCCTCAGGCTCCCGCAGTGTAGGGGGGGTGGCAATACTTCCTACTCTGAGCTAGTCCATGAGGTGATAGATTTGCCTCCCAGGAAGAAGGTTCCTCTATCTCCCTTAGCTACCAGCCATTAGGCTCAGAAATCAACTCCAGACATGCCCCTATCATGTAGTCAAAATCAGGTGGATACCAGCACCCATGGTGAGAAAAATGAATCTCCTGATCAAAATAACCCTTTGAACCCTGTATCTTATATTTGGACCAGAAAACCCATGCCTAGGGGCATAAAAGTGAATCACTGATGTGTGAAGCCTTTGGTTGACTTGAGCCATAGAATTTCTTACAGGTCTGTGTCGACTCCTAATAAAAAGATGAACTTCTCTGGGCCCACCTGGATGCCCAGAAATCTGAGGACGCCCAAACCCAGGTCCTGGGGATGGAGCCCAGATTCTGACTACAGAATGGGCCACCAACACTAATCTGCGACTGATCTCATTAGAGTGGAACTTCCTGGCTGCCAGCTAAGCTTCGACTGGCGTGAGGCTCTGGAAGCCTATCTGGCAGCTTGGAGACGCACGGTCGCCGGCTCTTAGGCTCTGTCCGCCACCTCCGCATCCAGCCCAAAACAGCTGGCCGGAAATGACGGCGCACACGCTGGCAGCGCTGACGTTGGCGGTCCGGTGCCCCGTAGTCACGCCAGCCTCTTTGGAATAAGATGAAGGCGGCTCCCTTGCATCACCAGCAGACGCGATGTATCTTGGATTAAAGTGGTGACACTAGGGGGTCTTTCTTTCGGGTTTTCACTTTTTCTACAGGCGGTGCTCCCTCCCTCTCCCCGTTCCTGATCATTCTGAGGGACAAATGGCATCCAATGAACTCTCTTTATCTGTCCTTTCTAACCAGTATGAGGTCAGTGCCTGGCAGAGTAAAGCACTCAATACATCTGAATGGGTGAGGTCATCTGGCGTCCCTCCTCCCATCCCCACACACCAAATGAGTTTGTTCCAGACAACTGCTCTGAAAGGAATTTTAGATTCTCACAGTCCTTCTGGAAGGAAATGCTTCCATGTGTGTGCCTCTGTTCCCTAAAGCTCACACCCTCCAGGCTTCTTGTGAGCAGAGTGACTTTTGGGGTGTTAATGCAGACAGTATCCATCCTTACTCAGAGGTTAAAGAGAGAATTCAGAGTATGTAGCCAAGTTCTTAGAACAAGGTCGGGGCCATGGGAGCACCTTACAATTATATGTAACATCTATATTTTAACTTTATTTTATGTGTCATTGGTGTGAAGGTGTCAGATCTCCTGGAACGGGAATTACAGTTATAAACTGCCATGTGGGTGCTGGGAATTGAACCCAGGTCCCCTGGAAGAGCAGCCAGTGCTCCTAACCCTGAGTCATCTCTTCAGCTGAACTTCTTGATCTATGAGTCTCTACTTCCCAAATGCTGAGATTACAGGCATATGCTCCTGATTTTTGCTATGTCTGAAGCTGGGGTTTTGTGAATGCAACATTGTACCAACTAAGCTAACTCAGCCTTTTTGTGCCTGGCTTTTGTTTATTTTGTAGTTTAGATTATCATTCAACTCACTAGTAGCTGAAGATGACCTTGAATTCCTAATCCTTCTTCATTCACCTCCCGAGCTGGAATTATAGATTTGAACCACCATGCCTAGTCAATTAATACACTTTTAAAACTCTTGTCTCCCCAACCTGTAGGGCTCCTGAGGCAGCTGGCTGGGGGGGGGGGGGGGCGCTGTACAGGAACCTTGCCTCCTGGCTGGGGTTTGGGTGTGTGTGTGTGTGTGTGTGTGTGTGTGTGTGTGTGTGTGTGTGTGTGTGTGTGTGTGCTCAGGCAAAATGTTAGGCTTTGGGCTCCCGAAGGTGAGACCTGTGGAGAAGCCCCAGGGCACAGTGGTTCACTCTGGCTGCTCTGGCTCAAACTGAATCATACCCAGTGACATTGCAGCATGTTCTACCTGTGTTAGTGCAGCTCAAATGGAAAAGCATCCTGGCGGTCGGGAGAAAAGCATCCTGGTGGCCCGGAGCCCGGAATACCGAGTGTTACAGCTCAGACGGAAAAGTATTCTGGTAATCAGGAGCCAAAGAATACCATGTGTCATAGTAAGTGTAGCAGTTTCCAGCCCGGCTTCAGGGAAGGCTTCCCCAATGTTACAGCTCTGCTCTGACAGGGGAGGGCTTCCCTAGGGAAGTTGTTACAGTCCTGCTCGGTTTTCCCAAGTGTAACAACTCTGCTTCTTCCTCAGCAAAAGTATTACAGCCTCCCTGGGCTCAGAGGCTCAGTTCCACAGTAAAATAGGGTTTCACCCAAACCTCATTCAAGAGATTTATAGGGAGGAAGAATCTAGGAGAGTGGCCGCCTCTTGGCGTGAGAGAGGACCGCAGAGAAAGGGCTGCTGGAGTGGGGGGGGGGGGTTTATATAGTAAAGGCTTCTCAGGGGCGGAGTTTTTCCAGAAAAAAGATTTTCAGGGTGGAGACTGGTCAGATTTCAGTCCTTGAGTTTAGATTGCTCAGGGATTGGTTGGTTTTGTACTCAGGGATTGGTTCGCTTTTTTTCCCACCCAAGGACTGATTAGTTTTCTGCTTAGTTGGTCAGGGACAGGTTTGGCTCGAGTTTCAGGGCCAAAGTGTGTTTCTTTGGTACTGGTTTCAGAGTCAGGGTGCATATTTTTGGTTCTGGGTTGAGAGATAAAGTGTTTCTCTGACTGTCTCAGATCCATGGTGGGTTTCTTTCACTGGCCCTGGTTTGAGATCCAAGGTGGGTTTCTTTGGCTGGTCCTTTTACTCTACGGTACCATTGCCTGGGATGCCCAAGAACTCCTCAAGGGAGGGCCGTTGGTGGCACATGTCTGGTACCCAGTCAGAACAACCATTCAAAAAATTATGGTAGGACCAAATTCCTTGGTTTTTCCCACCCTTTTCCTGGTGACCTCTACACTTCACAGCTTTCTTTATTGCTTCACTCCAGGGCCCTGAAAAACTCCAAAAAGAACAAAAGATGACTTTGAAAACAGTTGGTCAAAATGCGTCATGCCCATGGCCTTAAGACTTCATAAAATCAGGAGTTATCTTCCTTTAAGTGGCAAATACTCTGTGTGCTGAGAGCAGGGGATGCAGGGAACAAGACATGCACGGTCTCTGCTTATACAAAACTAAAATTAGAGACAGAACACTTGATGCTCTTCTGAGGACCTGAGTTGGGCTCCCAGCACTCACTACTCGCTTCTGCCTGTCCACAACTGCTTGCATTTCGAGTCCCAAGATATTTGATGCCTATCTGGCCTCTGTAGCCATCAGCATAGATGGCATACAATCATCTAGCAGAGACAGGGACAGACATGAAATACAAATACAAAAATATACACATGTAAGTTAAACGTGACGGTGCATGCCTGTGTGGCTCAGAGTTAAGAATGCATATTACTCTCGCAGAGGATCTGAATTCAGGTTCTTGCTGGCCAGTTCACAATAGCTTCTAACTCCAGCTCTTAGGGATCTCACACCCTCTTCTGTACTCTGTAGGTGCTGTACTTACATATGTATGTACCACCACACAGGCACACACACACATACGTAACTGAAAAGGAAATAAACCTTAGATAAAACAAAACAACACCCAAAACAGATTTCTAATCTATATCCAGGTATCTATCCCAAGTAATTGGGAAGCTGCAGCAGGAAAATCGGGAATTCAAGTTTAGCCTTGGTTAGATAGTGAAACTGAGGCCAGTCTGGGCTATAGAAGACCCTGTTTCAAAAACGATAAACAAATAAAAACAAGAAACAAGGGCTGAGAGCTGACTCAGTGTTTAAGAGTGCTGGCTACCATTCCAGAGGACCCAGGTTCGATTCTCAGTACCCACATGGCCACAGTATCTGATGCCCTCTTCCAGACCCTGTCGGCACTGGTGTGTAGACATACATATAGGCAAAACACTATTATGGATATTTCTTTCAAAGCAAAATGAAATAAAAGTGGGGACTAAAGTTTTAGGGAAAAGTCTGGGGGCTGAAATAACATGTGGGGATGGACAATCTCTCAGGGAAAATGACTTTTAGGGTAAAGAAGGGGAACAGAGCCCCAGGAACAGAGGGATGGATGTAAGAGGTGTTAGGAGTAGCCTGCACAGAGGCCCATGCAAGAGAAGGGTATGGGGTTGGGCAGCTCCTATAAAATGTCCATCAGATTGACAAACAGATTCCAGGATTTCAAATCTGTTCTTCACCTCCATTCTTCCTGACTTTTTGCTTCAGCTATCAACTCACCTCCCTACTTACTCCCAGATTCAGGTCCTGCTTCAGCCAGGGCAATTTGCTAAGACCTAATGTCATCTGGTGACATCATTTCTCTACTTCAATGGCTTTTCTTTGGTCATGCAATAAAATTAAAGTTTATTAGGTTATATGTTACTCTCTGCAGTCTGCTCCTGGTATATCTCAAATGTTCTCTCTCTCTCTCTCTCTCTCTCTCTCTCTCTCTCTCTCTCTCTCTCTCTCTCTGGATGTGTATACCGGGCTCTCTGCGCTCCAGGCCTTTCTTTTGCTTGCTCTCCCAACAGTTGGATGCTGAAAATTTTCCACTTGCCTGTGTAGATTTCCTTCTGCTTCCTCTACTTTGTTCCATATCTGGATGACTGAGCTTTCCTGGGCTCCATCAATGGGTTCTCTATCCTTCCGTTTCTTGTGGGTTCACCTGATTGGCAGGAAGTTGGAAGCAAGAGATGTGGGTGGTGTGTTCATTTGATACCCCATTCTTTTCTGAAAGACTACAGCTTCTGTTGGAATTTTTCTATGGGGGGAGGTTCCCTTTCCCCGAGTGCCAGCAACTACTTCTTTCCCTGCTGACTCATTCTATGGTGCTTCCCTGTGAACAGCCCCTTGGGCACTTTTTGAGTGTCCTGTCTTCTGTTTCTAGCTGGGACCCTTACACTCAGTCATCTCCTCTTTTGTCCAGTTTTTCCTTACCTGTTTCTACCGGGGCTCCTGGGCAGACATTTATTGCCAATAGCCCTCTGGCCTGTACCGTTCATTGCCTCCTGCGTCTTGTTCTCTTAGTAGAAACACACATAGCTTAGGTACCAGCCCCTTCAAGGGTACCTGGCACCTGGCAGGATAAACCCATGTTTGCTGGATGAATGATCTTGAACTTCCAGAGAGGGCTGCAGGAGCCATAGGCCAATGAGTCTTTTATCCTGGGCACAAAACAAACATATAACAGACCTTCTTATAGCCAAGAACCTTCCAGAAGATTGTCACATTGACAAGGAAAAAGTGGTTTCTGTAAGTGTTCAAAAGTGCTATTTTATTTACTGATGGCATGTGTATGCACACAGAGTATTTTCTTAAAATGTTTACTATAAAGATTTTATGTGTATAAAATGGTAGAGAGACTAGTATGTTGAGTTCATTTCTTTGCTGCAACAGCTTTTATTTATTTTTATTTTTTTAAAAATAGGACTGGGGGCTGGAACCCAGGATCTTCTGCATGCTAAGCTAGCAGTCTGCCAACTAAGCTATATCTCATGTTCATTGTCTTTCTTTTCTAAAGTCAAGTTTATTGAGGTGCAATTTACATACAGTAAAGCTCACTCTCTTGAGGTATAGAGGTGCGAGAACAATCAGACCGAAGGTTTTCATTGCCCCACAAAGTTTCCTCGTTACCTCCCTTAACCCATTCATTTCTCTTCTAGCTCTGCTGGTTTGTTTTCTGTTCCCACGGCTCTGCTGTTTCCAGAATGTCTATGGATGGTCATGTAGTAATATTGTAGCCAGGCAGGGCGCCATATAATGTAATCTCAACACTCAGTGAGTGGAAGCAGGAAGATCAGAAATTCAAGGCCAGTCTCAGGCACATAAGGAGTTCCAGGCCAGCCTGAGCCACATGAGACCCTGTCTCCAAATAAACACAGACAAAAATCATCTACTTTCAATCAGTCAGCTAATAGCTGATCCCACTAACCAACTAAGTCACAGAGCCAGATTAATGTCCTACTATCTTAGGGCAAGCTGGAAAGTTAAAATTTGATGGCCTGATTAGGAGTCTCTTGAGAAGCCTACAGGCCAGAGTTATTGGTGCTGAGTGCGGTGGAATGTTCCAAGGTATTTTTTTGTTTGTTCGTTTGAGACGGGATCTCATTATGTAGCTCTAGCTGGCCTGGAGCCAACTATGTAGAACAGGATAACTTTGAACTCCAGAAGATCCACCTGCCTCTGCATTTTATGTGCTGGGAATAACAGTCTATACTACCATACCTGGCGAGGTGGTATGTTTGTTCCTTTTCCTAATAAGGAAGTCACTTGATATTTCAAAGAGACAAAGAAAAGCTCTGGGGCATGCCCAAGACTTTGCTCAGGGCAGAGATAACACATCTTTGAAGAAAAGCTAGAGCCACTAAATGTTGTGGCCTATTCTGTGAAGGGGTGACACTGAGCCCCCCTCCCTGTCTGTGTACCTGCTCCAACTTCAAGATTTTCGTTTGAGATAAAGTCACCTTGTTTTGAAGTATCCAAGATTTCAAGAAGCTTCCAGACACAATAAGATGATGCTGTGAGGAAATATTTTTTTTCCTCCTACATATCCATAGCTGTCCTGGCTTGTTATGTAGACCAAGCATCACTTTGAGGGGGGGGGGGCAGGAATCTGGATTTGATTTTTTTTCTAAGACTGGCCTCAAACTCACTATGTACCAAGGATGACAGTAGATTTCTGCCCCTCCTGTCTTTGCCTCCTGAGCTCTGAGATTTCAGGTGTATGGCAGCTATTGTTATTATCTATCCAGCCATTATTCTTAATTTAATAATTAAAGTGCTTGCTTAGCCTGCACAAAATCCTGGGTTTGATCTCCAGCGCTTCATAAGACCAAAAATGGTTGCATACCTTGCACTTGGGAAATGGATTAAAAGTTCATAATCATTAACAGCGAATCTGAAGCCAGCTAAGATAAACTCTCAAAACAAAGTGTACTGGGCTGTATCATAAGTAACTCCTTTCTTCTCCTAAGAACAGGTTCTGTGATATGGTCCTCCAGGGACGGTGTTGTATGCCAGCTTCCTCTGCACTTTAAGGAGGTTCCCAGGGAAGTCAGGGGGCCAGAGAGGGGTCAAAACTCGAGGGATCTTACACTGTCAGCGAGGTGCTGAGTCGCCTTCTTGGAATACAGACACTAACACCCTCCTTCCTCACAAGCAAGGGTTGAGCCTGCAGCTGTGGTTAGAGTAACTGCAAGGCTGGACCCATGGGTTGGACAGAGAAAGAGAACCCCCCCCCCACACACACACAAAAGAAAATAAAAATAAAAACCAAAAGACAAGTACTCGAACGACAACAATAATAATAGCAATGGGGAAGGTCAGGTAGAGATGGCTGGAGGAGAGACTGCAGACCCCAGGACAGAGCGGGAATGAAGAGCGAAAGTGAAGGTAGGGAATGAGATACCAGGAGGATTCGGTCTTGAGGACTGAGTGACAGAAGGGGGAGATGGGATAGGGACAACACTCAGTTGTAGAACGAAGGGCCGTGGGACCGGGAGTTGGGTTCCATGGAGAACTCTGGACATCTCCTCTCCAGGCCTGAACGGCAGGTGCAGAGGCGGGGCCTCTTGGGGGCGGATCTAAGGGCGGGGCCACAAGGGGCGGGGCCGACGCTGGCGGCGGGCGGGGTTCGCAGCTCCGCTCCTCGGAGAGCTGCTGGGGCCCCGGAGCTGGTGCTAGAGCCCGAGCCTAGCGACAGAGTCGGAACCCGGAGCTGGGCCAGCGGCAGAGTCGGAACCCGGAGCTGGGCCGGAGTGGGCTCCATCGACATGGGGTCCGCAGACTCCAAGCTGAACTTCCGGAAGGCGGTGATCCAGCTGACCACCAAGACGCAGGTGCGCCCGGGGGCCCAGCCTCTTCATTCACCTGCCACGCTTGGGGGCAGGGCAGTGACGGGGGCTGGGTGAACTTGGCTCCCTCGAGAGTAGGGTGAGCTAGTCCAGAGGGGGATGCTGAGACCAGCATCGGAACGGGATCTTCCTCTGTACCTCGGGGCTCCGTTTCTACCTCTGGGAGCCCACCCTAAGCCTCCTCTCCCCTGGGAACACTCTCCCGGGCACTGCTGCTGCCACCTTAGGCTGACGTGTGCCTACTCTTGAAGCAGGCGGCGACAACGCTATCCGCCCCCTGTCCCGCCCCCCCGGTGCCGGCAGCCTTGCATAGCCAGGCTCTTCCCGCTCCCACCTACCCATCCATCGCCCTGCTCTCCTTTCTGCCCTCAGTGCCCATGGTCCGGGACGCACAGCCCGGGCTGACTCAATGCAAACAAAGCCGGCCCGGCGCCTGCCTTGGTCCGGGCAAACAGCTGGTGTGCGGTGGCAGAGGCGGCCTCTCTGGGCCCTGGTTGATGCCTGCGGGCAGGGAAGGCCCAGGTCTTTCTGGGAGCTCACAGAGTAGCAGGCGGCGGTGGCAACCGGATAAGAGGAGCTGTCCTCAGGCCTAGGAAACCAGATTTCCAGCTAAGGATGCTCCCGGAGCTTCTCCAGGCCCGGTGGAGCTGATTGGCTGTGCTTTCTGGTACCCGAAATGGGGATTCCCAGATTGTCTTTAGTCTGTTGGAGTGGGAGCCATAGGTACCTCCATTCCAATCCATGCTCCCACATTTCCCCCTGGGTCCACAAGTGTCACAGAAGCCCCCTACTATCTCCAGCACACACTTCTTGACCCAGTAAGGTTCCTTCCTTGTCTGTCCCTCACTGCTATTGTTGGAACCAGGCTGCTCTGGTTGTGGAGATATCCAGCCATGCCTCTCCAGGGCCCTGTCAAAGGGCTCTGGACTTATTGCCATCTGGAACCCCACCCCCATCCTGCTGTTCTCAGAGCTCTGTATTGTTCTTGGCCAGTTTTGAGTGGGATCGGGAGAGCTGTCTTCCCACAGCCAGTCACTCATAGCCTGAGAGGGCAGACCTTTACTCCCACCCTCCGCTACCCGCCTTAGAAAGGTCAGGGGCTAAAAACGGAAATGCCAGGCCTTCTACCTAGAGAGCACATTTCCAGCTGAGAGACACTTGATACAAACCAGAACTTCTCTTTGCTCTCCATGACTTGTTCCAGAACCCCAGAGATGAGACTCTCCGTCTGTGAGCAGCAGATAATGGTGGTGTGGGGGCACCTCTCACAGTATGGGGTGACAGAGAGTGAGGAGGGGGTCCCCCATGTTTACTGCCTTGCTGGAAGGTGTGCTGGGCTCAGCAGGTCTTTGGGAAGCAGGATGAACTCAGACAGAGCTAGAAAGGTGGGCAGTGACCTGCTTTGGCCCCCTCTTCCGAATACTGCGTCTGTCTCTCATTCCCTAGTCTGTTCTCCTTAGCTGAAGATAGTTGCTTGAATTAGGGCCGAGAGTAGGCTGGAGACCCAGTATGAGCTACTCCCCTTTCCTCCTCCCTCCTTCTCCTCCTCCTACCCCTTCCTCCTCTTTCTTTTCATTTTATATTATTTAGTTATTTATTTTTGGGGTGTGTATGTGTGTGTGTGTGCACGCGCACATGTGTGCACCATGGTATATGTGTAGAGGTCAGAGGACAGCCTGGAAGTTGGTCCTCTTCTTCCACCTTGTGCATCCTAAGGGTTGTATTTAGGTTTATCAGCAAGCATAGAGTGCCTTTACCAAGCATTTTTACCAAGAACCTTTACTGCTGAAAAATCTCACCAGCGCACACACCTTTTTATAAGCACGGAACTCTCACAGGTGGGAGAGGATAAAGCTTTGGGAAACTTCGAGTCAAGAGTCTGAGATGGTCTTTTTGGACCTTCACTCAGTATCCCCAAGGTGCTTCAGGTGTGTTGACCACAGGATGATCTCACTTCCAGGCCCCCAGAGGCCGTGCTTTGGGCAGTAGACCAGTGGAGTCTTTCCTGTAGCCCTGGCCTGAAAGCTTGTGGGTCAGCCTTCCCTGCCTTCCTGCCTGGCATCCTGTTTTCTTCCTGCCCTGTTGGCCAGCCCTGGGCCCGGCTTGACCCTAACTCTGAGGCTAGCACCATTGGCTGTGTTTCCTGTGTTCTTAGTTGGCGGGGACCCCAGAATGGGGCATTACAGGATCAGAATCCCCTATCCATGCTGCCTCTTTGAGGATACTCTGCTGCAGGCTAGAGTACAAGCTAATAGGTGTGCATTCACATGCAAGACGTATGTGCCTAGAATACTATGATCATCTGTCATGACAGGTAATCTTCATCACGATAGATCACAGCTGGTTTTTGCCCTTGCCACTCCTACCCTAGAAGTAGATGGTTAAAGCCATCAGCTGGGGGCTGGGGAGATGGCTCAGTGGTTAAGAGGCTTCGCTACTCTTTCAGATGGAGAGTAGTTCCCAGCATATTGGGTGGATCACGATTGCCTATGCCTCCAGCTCCAGTACCTTCTTCTGACCACTGTGGGCACCCATATACATGTGTACACACACACACACACACACACACACACACACACACACACACACACACACACACCACATAGATAAAAAATAAATAATTTTTTAAAGCTACATCTAGTTCCTTCAGCTCATGCAAATGCACAGTGGGATCAGGAAAGGACATTGTAAGCTGAGATTAACAATCATGAGATTCTGTTATGGAAGGGAGTGGAGGGCAGATGTGAAGGTGTGAAGGTTGATTTCCACAGCCAAGTGTGCTGTGATTCCAGTACTTGGGAGGTTGAGGCTGGAGGGTTATGGTTGTAAGGCCAGCCTGTCTACAAACAAAATCCCAGGCTAGCCCTGACTACATGGAAAAGGTTGGGGTGGGCAGGAAGATAATAGCTTGCTTCTGAAGGATTTCCCCTCTGCTTTTAAATTGAACCTCTAAGACCCCTCTTAAATCTCATTTGGGTTTCAGACCCTAGGTGATGCTTGCCTAATGAAGTAGGTCAGAGGTCAGGTCCGGCTGTGCTCAGCTGGACTTCTAGCCCTTTAAGGGTGGTGACTGCTTGGGAGGTGGGCTGAGTATTAGAGGTGGCAGATTTCCAGACATGCTCCTATGAGAGGAGTTCCACAGACCTTCTGAGGATGACCTCCCACCCCTCTCTGGCTCCAGGCCATTAGGACCGGGGTCCCCAGCTCCTGCCCCTGCCCCATGTGTATCAGATGGCTGTAGAACTGCTGTCCAGCCAACACCAGCTCTAGGGCCTCTCCCTTGGCCTTTGTTTACCTCCAGCTAACTTGTTCTGCCAGTTCTGGGAATGAGGCTTCAGCCACAAGTTACCTAGGGCTCCCCAGAGTGGAGTGGGGAGATTTTTGTTCAGGGAACTTTGGTGACGCATGCAACCCCCCTTCTCCCCCTTGCCTTGGGTTTGGGCAACCTTCTGGCACTCAGCCTTGTCAGGATTCATGACAACTTCAGCACCTGTCATCTGCCTCAACTGTAAGATCAGGGACAAAGGGCTGCTGGGATGCCAGGCCAGAGTCAAGATGTGATTTCTTAGCCAGGCGGTGATGACACAGGCCTTGAGTCCCCTCACCCAGGAAGCAGAAGCAGGTGGATCTCTGTAAGAAAGAGGGCAGTCTGGTCTATAGAGTGAGTTCCAGGACAGCTAGAGCTGCACAGAGAAACCCTGTCTGGAAAAAAACAAAACAAAACAAAAACAAAAAAGATTGGGCTGAGCGGAGATTGGGACTAGAGGTTCCCAGGCAGGAGCACGCTGTACATAGAGATGAAACACATGACCAAAGCAACTTGGGCAGGAAAGGGTTTCTGTGGCTCACACTTCCACATCACTGTTCATCATCAAAGAAAGTCAGGGCAGGAACTCAAGCAGGCCAGGAACCTGGAGGCAGGAGCTGATGCAGAGGCCATGGGGGGGGGGGGCTGCTTACTGACTTGCTCCCCTGGCTTGCTCAGCCTACTTTCTTATAGAACCCAGGACCACCAGCCCAGGGATAGCTGGGCTGGGCCCTCCTTAACCAATCACTAATTAAGAAAATGTCCTACAGGCATTCACACCCCCCCCCCCTTTCACAGAGTTTCTCTGTGTAACTATCCTGTAAGTCACTCTGTAGACCAGGCTAGCCTTGAATTCAGAGATCTGACTGCCTCTGCCCCTCAGGTGCTGAGATTAAAGGTGTGCACCACTATACCCAGATGGAGGCATTTTCTTAACGGAGGCCCCCTCCAGTCAAATGATCTCAGTCTGTATCAATCAAACTGACAAACCATCCATCATGGGGTGAAGGGGGATGAGGGTGGACTGGGACATTATATAAATGAAATTTATCATCTAAACTGATTGCCTTGATCATTTACTTGTATGATTGTCTCTATGATTAAAAGGCCAAACATTTTATGTTTAAAATTTTTATTTTTATTTATGTGTACACCACAAATGTGCATGTACCTAGAGAAGATTATACAGGGAAATTGGGACAGCCTGAGCAAAAGATTTGGCTTGGTTTTCTCTGTGTAGCCCTGGCTGTCCTGGAACTCACTCTGTAGATGAGGCTGGCTTTGAACTCACATCTGCCTGCCTCTCCAGTGCTGAGATTAAAGGTGTGAGCTACCACTGCCTGGCTTGTGTGTGCTGTTTTGAGACATGGTCTGTTGAATCCCTGGCTGTCCTTGAACTTACTCAGTCTGTAGATGAGGCTGGCCTTGAATTTTTAATCTTCCCAAGCACCGGGATTATAGGTCCTTCCCACCTATGCTAATGTGTGCAGTGTTGGAGATCCACTCCAGGGCTTTGTGCATACTATATAAGCACTCTATCAACAGAGTTGAGCTAATGTTTAGACTTGCTTCAGCAGGCTGTGGGGACCCCAAAGGTCTTTATGTGACTTTGGCCATTTACTTTGGTGAATGGGGTGGGGGACAGTGTACAAACAAACTAAGAGGGGTAGCTTGGAGGCTGGAGCTCCTAGAGAGTGACTGGACCTGCCGCATGGATCAGCAATGGGGTGCTAAGAGCAGCATGTGGGGAGGGAGTCAGTGACCCCCTGGGCTTGGCACCTTGTAGATGTGTTGAGAAAGGGTTGAGAGAGAGAAGACAGTATTGGCGGCTGTAAATGGAGTGCATATACCCTTTGTTATCTGTCTCTGGGGAAAGCCCTGCTCTAGAGCCCAGACACTGGCCCTCCTGGTGTGGCCTTTTGATATGGCCTCATGAGGATGTCGGTAGCCTGAGGTTTCTGGCTGTCCTGCAGCCGCTTAGCCCCAAATAATCACACAAAAGCTTATATGAGCTGTTTGGCTTATGGCTCAGGCTTATTACTTGCTGGTTCTTTTAATTTAACCCATTTTCAGTAATCTGTGTATTGTCACGTGACTCGTGGCTTCCCTGTGTTTTTTTTATATCTTGCTTCCTTGGGCAGCAGCTCACAGAGGTTCTGTGTGACTCTGCCCTCCTTCCCCTTTATCTATGCTTGGATTTCCACATGTCTATAAACTGGCTTGTCATAGGCCAAAACAGTTTTTTATTATCCAGTGATAATTCCCAGTGTGCAGAAAGATATCCCACATCACTTCCTCTGTTTTGTCTAATTAAAAAGGAAGGTTTCAATTTCAACACAGCAGAACTACATATAAAAGCCAGCTATTAATCAAGAATTACAGTTACTCTATCTAGTCTATTTGTATTTAGCAAAATTAAAGAAAATATTATATCATCTATCTTACTTTGTGAGGCTAAAATTTCGTATTTAATTTACCCTTTATTATAACTAAGGAAAACTATAGTTATAACTATTTAATTTCCAACTTCATCAAAGATCACAGAAGGACATAATATTACTTGAATAAACAGGAAATGCATTGCAAGCAACTTCCAAATTCGGAAATTACAGAGATGAGATTTAAGGTGTGAGTCACCACTTGGTCATCCCAAATGATGGGATTAAAGGTATGGGTCACCATTCTCTGACCTTCATGGCTTGACTGTGGGTGATTCTGTTCTCTGATATTTCAGGCTGATTTTATTAAATATACATCACCACAGATGTCAGCTTCTCTTTCAGAGGAAAATGGGGACTTAGCCAGGGATACACAAACCCTTGGAGACTCAGTTGACTTTAGTACCTAACTGACCATTGACCATGCACTCCTATCTCACTGCTGACCCTGTCCTGTGGCAGATGAATAAGCCCTTCATCCAGATTGGGTGGCTTCTGGGTGCTGGCTGCAATGGAGGGTAGTGCTGTGGTCTCCCTGCCAGGGTTTGTCTATAACTATCAAGATTGTGTAACTCTGGATACTGGATTCCCCCGTAGCCCGTGGAAGCCACTGATGATGCTTTCTGGGACCAGTTCTGGGCAGACACAGCCACCTCGGTGCAGGATGTGTTTGCATTGGTACCAGCAGCAGAGATCCGGGCTGTACGAGAGGAGTCACCCTCTAACCTGGCCACTCTGTGCTACAAGGTAAGGGCTGACTGGACCTTTGATGCTGCTTCCACCTGCCCCAGGGTCTGCAGGAGGACAACGCACACATTTGGAGCATCCCATCCCCGGGTCTTGGAGGACCAGTCTCAAGTTCTCCTGGGTAGGATTGAGGGGAAAATGATCATGGCCACCATTTAGGAGCACTTTCTTTCCTTCTCAGGTGCTGAAGTTATTTTCTCTATTACAAATTTAAAAATTTTTATATATATTTTATTTTATGTGTATGAGGGTTTTGCCTGCTTGTATGTATATGTTTTGTATGCACCTGGGATGCCTGTGGAGATCAAATGAAGGAATTGGAGTTCCCGTATCTAAAGTAATGGATGGTTGTGTGCCACCATGTAGGTACTGGGAACTGAACCTGGGGTTTCTGCAAGGACAGTGGGGTCTGTTTTGTTTTGTTGAGATAGGTTTCTCTGTGTAGCCCTGACTGTTCTAGAACTCACTATGTAGACCAGGCTGGCCTTGAACTCATAGAGAAACATCTGCCTCTGCCTCCTAAGTGCTGGGCTTAAAGGTGTGGGACAATTGAAACAATACATATTCTTAACTTCAGAGCCATCTCTCCACCCTTGACATTTTTTAATTTAAACTTGTTAAAAAGGTACTTTTATATAGGGTTAACCAAAAGGATTAGGAGAAAAAGGCCCTCAGAAGAAAATAAGATGTACCCAAGTGTGGGTACACACTCTTCAAGGAAGGGGTGCCACAGATGATGTCTTGGTTATCCAGGGAACTCGACTCTGCTGTCCTGAGGCTATGGGATGGTTCTTTGCTTGCTTGTTTTTTTGAGACAGGGTTTCTCTGTGTACCTCCACCTGTCCTGGAACTCACTCTGTAGGCCAGGCTGACCTCCTACTCACAGAGATCCACTTGTCTCAGTGATGAGATTAAAGGCTTGAGTTTTAACCACACTTCAGTCCCCATGAACTAGCTGACCTCCGCAGCCTGGGTATCCTTCCACATGGCCACCTCACATGTTCCTCCCTTGCTGCCTCTCCTCACAGGCTGTGGAGAAACTGGTGCAAGGAGCAGAGAGTGGCTGCCACTCGGAGAAGGAGAAGCAGGTCGTCCTGAACTGCAGCCGGCTGCTCACCCGAGTGCTGCCTTACATTTTCGAGGACCCTGACTGGAGAGGCTTCTTCTGGTCCACAGTGCCCGGGGCAGGGCGTGGAGGGGTCTGTGGGCCTGTCCAGGGTGGGGTGGGAGGGTGGGAGGTGGAGGGGTGGGAGTGTGACTGAGTGGGGGGTAGTGGCAAGCTACCCGCTATTTAGGAAGCATAAGATGGGGACTAGAAGTAGGGTGCCACTGAGGGGGGAGGAGGCAGTACCAACTTTTCAGGCCCTCAGTTTCCCTCCCAAGGGGCCTTTGCCTCCATATCCTGGAGTCATAAGTGCAGGGATAGGGCCCAGTGACTGTCTTTAGAAGGTCCAGCGGGACCATATCATCTTCTCCCAGACTCCTTCTGCTCTGGGATTATCCCCAGGCAAATGCCAAGGGTTGAGACCCCATGATTCCCAAGAGGGCTGAGACACTTGAGCTTGGTGCCTGGCATCCCTGGTTGGGGGCGGGGCTCCTCACTGTTCCCTAATTTCTGTGTCTGCTCTGGTCTCTTCTGGTTAAGGGAGGTTTGAGGTGAGTGGGAATTCATTTATTTTTTCCTCCACTTCCTCTTCCTCTCTCTGTCCACACATGCTTTCTGAGACCCAGTCCCTGTCCTCTGAAGCTCTGGGGCCACCTTGCCTCAGCCAGCCTCCACTGAGCAGCCTGCCTCTCTAGCAGGGTGAAGAGGAGGATGAGAATGCTCGACCCTTGGCTGAGTCTTTGCTCCTGGCCATTGCTGACTTGCTTTTCTGCCCAGACTTCACTGTGCAGAGCCACCGGAGAAACAATGTGGTGAGACACCCCTCAGGCTAGGCTCTTGGAGCCCAGAGATACAGGGTGCAGAAGCAGGGGTGGTTCAAAGAGCAAGGCTGTTAGGTATATACATAACCCTGGGTGGGGTAAGGGTGGTACAGCTGCAGAGGAGCCAGCTGGTGTCCAGCCTACCCCTGTTTCCCAAGCACAGCCGCAGCTGTGCACAAGCACCCATTGTCCTCTTGGCCTGAGGTGGGAGGGGTGTAGGGCTGGAACCAGGAAGCCTGACTTTTTTACTCAGGGACTCTACCAGGAATGCTTTGTCCCCTCAGCTTGCCACATCTCATTCCCCAACCTTCCCCTACCTCAGACTGGACTCAGTAAAATAATCAATGTAAGAATAAAGAAAAGTGAACCATTTTAAGAAATCCAACAGCATTAGTTTGCTTGTACCTTAGGACCTAGGGCATGTTGGGGGGTGTCTTTAGGAGAATACTGGGGTATATTTCTGTAACTAGGGACAGTAGGAAGCTTGGGTGTCTGGGCCTGCCTCATGTGGCTATTTGTTTTGTGACCCCCTGCCCCCTACAATCACCTCTCTTCCCAGGACTCAGCAGAAGATGTCCATTCCCTGGACAGCTGTGAATACATCTGGGAGGCTGGTGTGGGCTTTGCTCATTCACCACAGCCCAACTACATCCATGACATGAACAGGTGAGTTGGATCGGGGATGGGCTTTGCATAACTCAAGAGACCCAGCCCACTTACCATCCAGCATGGGCCTTACATGGAGGAACAGGGTCATTTTTTTCCATGGACGTTGGCCAGGGTGGTGGGCAGGGCTGGCAGCTTCCTTCTAGAGGGAGACACGTCCTAATGTACCCTTTCTGGTCCTTCCTGCAGGATGGAGCTGCTGAAGCTGCTGTTGACATGCTTCTCAGAGGCCATGTATCTGCCCCCATCTCCAGAAAGTGGCAGCATCAACCCTTGGGTTCAATTCTTTTGTTCCACAGAAAACAGGTGAGAGATTGTCTGTCTTTTTAGTCTGGCACTTAGGAGTTAAGACTAGCGCCAGCCCTGTTGGGCTTTATTTGAGGAAAGGTGCTGCCCCCTGGTGGCATAAAACCATAATTTAGCTACACCTTTGAACCATCAAGGCCCAAAATCTTCTGGGGTGGCCCCTGGGTGGCTCAGGTCCAGATCTTCCATCTGGAATCACATTGTTCATTAGAAATATAATGTGAGGAACTTGATATATGTATCTCTATGTGTAGATTACTTCCCTAATATGCATGGAGCCCTCCATGCATGTGAACTGGATGGGGTTGTGCCCAATTATAATCCGAGCCCTCTAGAGTTGGAGGCAGAAGAAGCAAGAAGTTTAGGGTCATCCTTAGCTACTAAAGTCCATCCTTGGACTTTAGGCTAGTCTTGGGCACATAAGACCCTATCTCAAAAGCAAAAAGAAGGAAAATTAATTTATATATTTTATTTAACTCAGTATGTTTAAGAAAGTGAACGTTAAGTTTATAATGAGTTGATGGAGCTATCAAGAGCATTTTCTCTTCCTCCTCTTGTGTGTCTTTTTCCAAGTATGGTATGTGGTTTATGCTTCCAGCACGCTTCAGCTGAACTAACCATTCAATTGTACTCAGTAGCCAGCCACATGTGGCCCGTGGTTGTCCTTTGGGCCAGTGGGTAAAGAAGAGAGTGTGAGGACCACCCTGGTGGATGGAGAGAGATGTGGACCATGGGGGAACTCAAGGAACATGAGCTCACTTTTGAATCTATGTGGGTGTCACACAGCTATCGGGGGACACAGCATTTGAAATATACCCCATCTGCGCATGCCCAGCACTGGGATGGCTGCGAAGGCAAGAGCGTTGGCCCCTACCTAGCGTAGCTCCCCTCCTCTGTATTTTGCTGGCTTCCTGTTGGATTTCTTTTTATCCTCAGAAGGGAAGGACTCTCAAGTGACTCCTCAGCGCCAGCCACAGAGGCTGGCCAGTTTCTTCTCAGATCCCAGTCTTTGTTGCTCACTTACTGGCTGAATCTAGTCTCCCCTTCTGTAGGATGAGGAACTTGAATCCCAACCTCTTCTGGACCTGATTCAAGTCATCCCGTGGCCTGGGAGCTGAGGGATGGAACTGGGTTCTGCTCCCCAAGGGGAATCTGCATTCTCCTGTACTTCTAACCACTTGTCTAAAGCCCAGGGGAGGGAGGTGTGTGGCCCTGAGAAATGAAAAGTATGTAAGCATCTTCTCCACAAGGAGTCCCTTACCCTGATAGAATCTTCTGCTCTTGGCCCAGCCTGCCCTGGTCAGGGTCAGCTGCGTGCATGGATAGGAAAGGCCTTTTCTACTCAGGAAGGGACAAGCTTGCACATTCTGTCTCCCAGGTCCCAGCCCAATAGCCCAGCAGCTCCTTTTGTGGCTGGAGAGGCAGGGCCAAGGGAGCACCCCTGCAGCCCTGCTCTGCTCTGCCCTGCAGACACGCCCTGCCTCTCTTCACTTCGCTCCTCAACACCGTGTGTGCCTATGACCCCGTGGGCTATGGGATCCCCTACAATCACCTGCTCTTCTCTGACTACCGGGAGCCCTTGGTGGAGGAGGCCGCTCAGGTGCTTATCGTCACCTTAGACCATGACAGTGCCACCAGCACCACCCCCACTGTGGATGGCACCACCACCAGCACTGCCATGGATGATGTTGATGTAAGGACCTGATGGAGACAGGGCAGTGAACAGATGGTATCTCCTTTAGCAGAGGCCCTGGGCAAGAGGCACACATGGGGTACCTCCCATGGTGTGCCTGGGGGTGCTCAACAGCTGCTACCCAGGCAGACCAGAGTGGAGGATCTGTTCACCATAGCCCCTCTCCTTGGCAGCCTCCAGGGCCTGAGAACCTGTTTGTGAACTACCTGTCCCGCATTCATCGCGAGGAGGTGAGTCAGTCACAGCTGGAGGGTCCTAACTGTCCACCTTCTATGGACTATGACTTTGTGGGGAGGGAGGGGTCCTGTCCCCCTGCATGAAAGAACATGGTCACCCTAAGTAAAATAATGATGGCAGTACTTGGGAGATTTTGAGACATAGGAAGGGTTGATGGGAGCTAGGGTGTGTGTGCCTCAATTGGAAGAGCACTTGCTTAGCATGCACAAAGCCCTCACCCCAGTCTCCAGCATTACACGGTCGGGACATGGTGGCCCATGACTATAAAGCCAGCATCTGAGGAGTGGAGGCAGGAGGTTGAAAGGCTTAGAGTCATTCTTGGACTTTAAAAGTGAATAAATAAGCTGGGCATAGAGGCACACATCTTTAATCGCAGCACTGGAGAGGCAGACGGATCTCTGTGAGTTCGAGGCCAGCCTGGTCTACAAAGTGAGTTCCAGGACAGTCAGGACTGTTACACGGAGAAGCCCTGTCTCAAAAACCAAAAACAAGTAAATAAAGAAAGAAGTAAGAAAACAAAGGATAACCCCATTTGGACCAGTGTAACCAAGAAGGCTTCCCAAAGGAGGGGAGTTGCTATGATGTTGGGGTTCAGAGATTGCCTTAATATCTAGGCAGACTCAAGTATAGGGAAGTTCCTGGAACTCTAACTTCTGAAGATGGACAGTGAGGGACTTTAGTTGATCCAGCCCCTGTCCGAAGATTAAAGTAGAGCATAGTCTAGCTTGTGGATGTGCCCAGTAAATGGCTGCTCTGTGAGAATGGGGGGGGGCGAGGAGAAGAGGTGGAGATGTTGGGGGGCAGAGCGAAGGGTAGTCCATCAACAAGGAATCCAGGTGGTCAGGAGCCTGGCTCAGGGGTTCATCTGGGGGCTACCAGAAACTGTAGCCTTGCATAGGGGATCTTCTGACTAGCTGGATGGAAGACAGAGGCTTGGCTTCCAGGGTGCTAGCAGTAATGTTACTGTAACCTGGCCTCCTCGGTTAGAGATTTTGGGGTTCTGGGAGACTGGTAAAGTTATAGGAGATTGAAGAGGCATTTGTAGGGTATCCAGAGCCATAGGCAGCTGGGTTGGAAGGAACCTTGCTCTGCTCTCCCAGGACTTCCAGTTCATCCTCAAGGGAATAGCGCGGCTGCTGTCTAACCCCCTGCTCCAGACCTACCTTCCCAACTCCACCAAGAAAATCCAGTTCCACCAGGAATTGCTTGTTCTCTTCTGGAAACTCTGTGACTTCAACAAGGTGAGTAGGCTCCAGGGCTCAGCCAAAGGGCAATAGACATGATGGGACATAGCTGATGACTTAGTGGGCTCCACAGAGTCCAAGGACTGTCATAGCATCTGGGGCTCCTCAGCCTAGGTGGGAGAGGATGGGGCAGAGCTAGTTCGCTCACCGACCATCCCACCTGTCCGCTCTCTCATTCCCAGAAATTCCTCTTCTTTGTACTGAAGAGCAGCGACGTGTTGGACATCCTGGTCCCTATCCTCTATTTTCTCAATGATGCCCGGGCAGATCAATGTATGACAGCACTGAGCCTGTGATCCTGGGGTAGATATGGGGTCTTGATTTTGGGTGGGGTCCAGCCAGTCTGTCCTGTCTCCCAGAAACTCAAGCCTGGTGTACAGACCTTCCATAGGGGTTCCCTTGGGTCTTTGCTGATTTCTTCCCCACCACACATGCTCATGTAACACCTCCTGTGTTGTGTACCTCAGCTCGAGTGGGCCTGATGCACATTGGAGTCTTCATCCTGCTGCTTCTGAGCGGAGAACGGAACTTTGGGGTACGACTGAACAAGCCCTACTCAGTGAGAGTGCCAATGGACATTCCTGTCTTCACAGGCACACACGCAGATTTGCTCATCGTGGTAAGGGGTATGGTCAGCTTTGGGAAGTGTGGGACGACACTCTCTTCTTGGCTGAGTCTGGAGATGGTGGGTAATTCATGCCATCCTCTCCCTGCCTGCATAGGTATTCCACAAAATCATCACCAGTGGTCACCAGCGGTTGCAACCTCTCTTTGACTGCCTGCTCACCATTGTGGTCAACGGTAGGGGCCCCGAGCGTAACTTCCCCATGCTCACCAGCAGGTGGCGCCAGACCACAAGGCCAACTAGTAATCAAGCCTTTGGCTTTATCACCTGGAATAAATATCGCCACATGTTCTGCTAATTTTTCTAGTACAGTATAAGGGGCAGCAAGAACAGGTGACAAAAGCCTCAGAGAGCCTATGAAAGGGTCAGCAGGTAAAAGCTCTTGCCACGCAAGTCAGATGTAAAAGTGGAAAGAGAATTGATACCACAAAGTTGTCTTATGACCGCATACACACACCGCACCGCCCCCCCCCACACCCCACTCACTCACTCATCATGCACACAATAAATAACCTTTAAAATGCACTTTAATCTTCTGAATTCAAAATACCACCTCTTAGATATGAACAAACTATAATCATTGAGACAATTTATGTTCTGTTTCATATCCAGTCTTCAAAATCTTGAGTGTGTTCTGTTCATGCAGAACTCTCAGTTGAGACTGGTGGTATCTCAGACATTTAATGGCCACATATGGCTGCTGGTTATTTATTGGGTAGTAAAAGTTGGGCTGTTGGAGTTACTGTGGGAATTTCAATAACATCTTCAAGGGCTGTGGGCGGTTCTCTGGAAACTGAGGCAGGAGGGCACAGGCTAGCTGGGGGTCTGGAAGGTGGGTAGCAGTAGGCTAGAGCAGAATGACTTTTGTGGATGTCTTTTGGCTAGTGTGGTTCATTGACAGATCTAGTTCACATTGCTGTAAGAAATACCCCTATGATTATGATTATTTGGCTTATACTTCCAGATTACAGCCCGGCTATGAGGGGAAAGTCAAGGCAGGAACTGGAGCAGCTAGTCACATGACATTGACAGCCAGGAACAGAGAGGCTAGCCAATCCTTGCTTGCTGCCTGTCTGCATAGGCACAGCTAGCTTTCTTTACTCTTAACTGTTCAGGGTCCAGCTGAGGGAATGGTGCAACCTTTATCAACAACCAAGACAAATCCCTCAGACATACCCACACATGAACGTGATCTAGATAATTCCTCTTTGAACTCTCCAGGTGATTTTAATCCGTGTCAGGCTGACAGTAAAAACTATCTAACATGCTGACCATGCTATGAGGTGAACTTCCAAGTGTCTGGGGTGGCACAGTGGGTCCTAAGGTCTCTGGTGGGGTTATGAGCTCTGTACCTTTCCTTAGTTGACCCACTGATGTATTTTACAAGTCCTAACTGAGTGCCCACAAGCAAGGGCAGTTCTGAGAAGGCCTATGTGACCAAGACAGTCCCTGTTCCCACCCTTTGGGGCCGTCAGTGGAGCCAGAGAAAAAGGCAGGTGACAAGGACACACACAGGTCAAGCTGTGGCTTCCTCTATGATTCCCACTCACAAAGCTGTCCCGGGAAATACATATCTAATGATAGCAACTTGTCACTTTTGAACGATGTCACGTCCTATGCTCACATCCCTGCCCTGCCATTTTATTGCTGGGGAACTTGGGCTTGGTTTATAACCCTCTCTAAACTCCAGTTTCTTTATCTACGTTCTTGCCCATCCTTCCTCTCTTTGTGTTGGGGAGATGTCTGGGAGAGTGTGCCTTTCCGGTTGCAGGGTAGTGGGGGCACTGGAGCCTCATCGTCTTTTGTGGGGAGCTCTGCAGGTAGCTGGAGACAGAAGGGTTGAGGTGAGCTCTTCGGCTCTGGTCTGGAATTCTCAGAGATGTCTCCCCTTGCAGTATCACCCTACCTCAAGAGCCTGTCCATGGTGACTGCTAACAAGCTGCTGCATCTGCTGGAGGCCTTCTCTACCACCTGGTTCCTCTTCTCCGCCTCCCAGAACCACCACTTGGTCTTTTTTCTCCTGGAGATCTTCAACAATGTCATTCAGTACCAGTTTGATGGTGAGGCCTCGCCTGAGCCCCTGGCTTGCCTCAGGGGAAGCCCTAGTCCAGGAATCTAAGTTCATTTAGAGTTGAATGGCTGGAAATCGTAAAGTGTCAAGAGCCTGCTGGCTGTCACAACAGATTCCTAACCATATCACATGTGCATATAGAGACCTTGCCTTGGTCCCCTGATCTGTAAGATGCTCATGATATTGCTATAAGACCCTCCTCTCTCAGGGTACCCACCTAAATGTCAGCAGAGGCATTTGAGGCCAGCCTGGTCTACAGAGTGAATTCCAGGACAGCCAGGGTTACAAGACAAACCCTGTCTCAAAAACAAAACCCCCAAACCAACCTCCCCCCAAAAAAAGCCAACAAAAAAGTACCTGTCTTAGAGCTTTTGGGGGTGATTAGTAACTCACAGAAAAAGCACTCGGCACAGTATCTAGCAACTCAAACATTTGCAATTACTGTTTCTATTTCCAAAATAAGTAAAATTTAGATGTCCAGATGAGTGACGAATGAGAGAAAGATGAGAAGAAAGGCATTGAATGGGAAAGGAAGTGTGAGAAGGCCCTGGGTGGACGTTAAGCTAAAACACAGGGCTAGAGAGGTAGATGGGGGCACTGAGGGTTCTGGAAGCCTCTGCCTCTCCTCCTGATAGCAGTGGAAATTCAGACGTAGATGATATAGGACAGGTGCATACAACAGTGTCCTCCTGGACTTCTCTATGTGTAACTGAAAGGGTTACATATTTAATGTTGGGTTGGTGTAGAGAGAATAGGGCTCAGATTGTTCTGCCAGATTATAGCCCTTTAGTGCTATTCTTCAAGGGGATTTCAAGATACCAGAAGGACACAGCCTAACATCTGGGCACCCCAACAACCTAACTTCTCCCCTTTGAAAAAACCCTAACTTCTTGGTTCCCTAAAACCTAACTTCTTGGCATCCCCCACAGCCTGGTTTCTTGAAATTTCCACAGCTTAACATCAGGCACCCCCACAACCTAACTTTTTGGTATACTATGGCCATGGACACCCATACAGCTGGGCCTGTCCTGTTCTGTGTACCCTGTACCAGTTCTTATCCCTGGGGAAGAGACCTTTCTAGAAGTCATCCCAGATGTCTGTCGTGTGGGAAGCCAAGTGAGGGTAGACATGTTCCTCCCACAGGCAATTCCAACCTGGTCTACGCCATCATTCGCAAGCGTGGAGTCTTCCACCAGCTGGCCAACCTGCCCACGGACCCACCCTCCATCCACAAGGCACTTCAGCGGAGGCGGAAGACACCGGAGCCCCTGTCCCGTGCTGGTTCCCAGGAGGGCACTTCCATGGAGGGTTCCCGCCCTGCTGCCCCTGCAGAACCAGGCACCCTTAAGACCAGCCTGGTGGCCACTCCAGGTCTGGATATTTTCAGGCTAGGAGAATGTGGGACTGGTTGGAGATGGCATTGTTTGGGAGTGGGTGTGATCTCTGGGGTGTCATTCCTGTCTAGGAAACTGAGAAAAACAAATTCAACAGTGTGTGTGGGTGGACGTATTGAATGGGCCCAGAAAGTTAGCTCGATGGGGGATCAGGGAAAGGGCACAGGCAAGGATGATTGCTGTAAGAGGGAAGGGCAGACACAGTACCTCTGCCGTGAACGGGCCAGCACACAACTTCTGGGTCCAGAAGGGCCACTGTGGTATGCCCTCTCCCTCCTGTGTCCCACCCAGGTATTGACAAGCTGACAGAAAAATCCCAGGTTTCAGAGGATGGTACCTTGAGATCCCTAGAGCCTGAGTCCCAGACATGCTCTACAGAAAGCAGCCCGTCTGAAGGGGTAGGTATTGGGGATACCTGGAGGGTGGTGTTGAGTATCACTTCATTGCCTTTTCCCCTGAACCCTAAGATGCAGGAGTGTTGACACTCTGAAGTTGCCATATTAGAACAGGAGAGAGGCCATTTATATACTTCTCTCTTGTTTACTGGTCAGAGCAAGCCCTGTGACCTTCAAGTTCCTCATCCATCAGCCTTATCTGAGTGCGGCCTTTACCCAGCCTTCTCTGTCAGCCCCTTGTCCTAAACCTGTCACTGAGCTGGGCTGGGCTGGGCTGGCCCTTGGGCCCAGGGCAAAGGGTACAGGTCTGGACCCACCTCTCTGGTGCAGCCAGCCTCCCTGTAGCCCTGTAGTGGGGTCAGAGGAGACACATCGTTGCTCTGTGACTGCACCCTGAACCCATCTTCCCTGGTCACTTCCATTCCTTTCTGGGAACCAGGAGTCCAGCCAAACATGGAAAGATCAGCGGCGATTGTCCGGCACATCAACCAGTGGCCAGTGGAACCCAACATCAGATTGGGTGAGGGACACATTTGGAGGATATGGAAGCTGGGGTTTGGATGGATGGTACGGAGCAGGGTCTGTCAGTGTTCCAACTGTAGGATAAGAAGACCAAAGACCTTTGGCCTAGAAGCCAGGCTGAGGGACAGTCCTCCCAGAGGCGTAAACCTTACCTTTCAGGAGTTGTCCATATGACTGATTCCTTTGTCAACCATTCTTCTCCCCAAATTGCTTCTGTTCCCTGTGTGTTTCCTGTGAGCCCTACTGATTGCTCTGGACGGGGATAATAAACATCCTTATGATCGTGCCATCCAGCCATTGTGAGGATTAAGGGGGACAGTCTTCCGGAAGGCACGAGGCACAGCAGCTGGCCTGTGGCACTGCTCAGCACGGCCTGAGATTTTCTCATTAGCAGCCATTTCCCTTCATAGGCCCTACTTAGTGTAGGTCATGCCAAACACAGTATCGTGCTTTCTGTAGGGGGAGGGGAGGGCTGAGGCTCTGGGTCAAGGTCAAGCCTGTCTCATAGCTTGAGGTGTGACTCTCACAGATCTTGTCCTGGAAGTCCAAGCTGCCGCTGCAGACCATCATGCGCCTGCTGCAGGTACTGGTTCCCCAGGTGGAGAAGATCTGCATTGACAAGTGAGTCCAGAAGCGGGGTGGGTACGGTGGTCCTGGAAAGGCTTGGGGTGGATGTGATGGGGAGCACGCGCCTCAGGGTTTCGTGTTCAGTCTCCATGAACATTCTGGAGGCCTCACCTTTTTCTCTAGGGGCCTGACCGATGAATCAGAGATCCTGAGATTCCTGCAGCATGGCACCCTGGTGGGCCTTCTGCCTGTACCTCACCCTATCCTTATCCGAAAGTACCAGGCGAACTCAGGCACTGCCATGTGGTTCCGCACCTACATGTGGGGTGTCATCTATTTGAGGTGGGTCCTACGAGGGGTAGGGAAGTTGTATCCTGGGGTGGATACAGATGTCTGCCTGAGGACTGCCCACCAGGGATTTAGCTCTGGGTCCTTCCCATCTACAGTGAGGCCAATGTCCAACCAATCTGGTTGAGGGTGGGCACTCTTCATCCAGAGTCGGGGCATGAGGATGGGTGGGGGGCCTTGTAGCTACCTAACTCTTTTGCTCCAAGGCACCCCCTTCTAGAAGGTAACAGCCCACTCCCTCTATAGGAATGTGGACCCACCCATCTGGTACGACACTGATGTGAAGCTGTTTGAGATCCAGCGGGTGTGAGGATGGAGACCTGAGGGAATGGGGCCAAAGGGGGTTGGTCCTAGACTCCAGTACTCCCCCCACCCATTGTTCTGAGCTTTAAAGGACCATTATCAGGGCATGAGGCAAGTAGAGTGGTTGGCCCTGGAGGGCTGGAGACAAAAGGAAAAAAAAGTGTCCCATCTGCCCTTCAGGCTGTTCTCCAAGGAGCGTTTGTCTCCAGAAATACAAGTCCCACCAGAGCCCACTCTGGCTTCTCCTTAAAGACCTGCCCTTATGCCGTCTGCTCCTAGAAGCTGCCAGGTCACTGTGTCCCTAATAAGTTTCCCCCAAAGAGAGCCATGCACTGTCCCTTGGGGCACCTGGTCATAGTGAAGGAAGGCCCTGGGGAAAGAGTGGCTGAGCTGCTGGCCAGGGAGGCCGGGGGATGGCCGCTTATAAAGCAAGAATCATGAGTGTGCTTTAGGAGCTTGGAGTGGGGTATCAAGGGTCCACTGTTACTGTCTTTGGGCCAGTGGATGTTGCCTGACTGGGGGGGGGGACTGAAGGATGTTGGTGTCCTTGCCCTACCTACTGTCTGGGTGGCAGGGGTAGCCTACTCTACTGTCCCCACCTCTGGCCTCTGGGTCTCCCCTGCCTCACCTGTGTAAGTACAATCTTTGCTCCGTACAATCGGTTACTTTACACAATAAAATGTTCCTCTCTGTGCTGTGCCTCTATGCCTGGAGTCGGGGTGGGGGGGTGGTACCTGGCTGAGGCTCTTGTCTTCAGGGTAGTTGGGGATGCTACACCTCAGAGTCCATCTCCTGAGGGCTCTTGCCCTATGACTGAGCCATTATCTGTCACTTGGAAGAGGGAGTGTGGGACTGCAGGATTGGGCTCTGTCACCCAGTCTTTGGCCTTGGCTGCTCGGAGTAAAGCCCACACAGGAGAGGCCAAAAGTCTGACTAAATTTCTTTCATGGCCTCAGGTATCCAGAACCAGTGTTGAGGGGGCCTGGTGTGACAGTGTGTGGCTTCATGGGAGCAGGGGAATTCTGGGAAAGATAGAGCCTTGACTGCAGGGCCAGAGCCACAATCTTTGGGCCTTGCCCTGGACATATTTGTTCTGGACTCAGAGAGAAGGATTGTCCTGGTGTTGCCTGCTTGCTCACCTTTCTGCCCCCCCCCCCCCAGTTGCTCAGAGGACCAGGCAGGCCTGGACACTGGGCAGGCCGAGGCTACAGTGATCACCCATAGTGAACAGTTGCAAAAATATCCCTGAGACTGTTCCAGGAGAAGGTGTTGTTGAAAGGTGGAGGTCAGGGCTATACAAGCCTAGACTCATCTCTATTTGCCACTGTCCATGGATAAGACAGAGAATATCTGATGCAGACCGCTCCTAGCTGAGGAACAGGGCTGTCTTGCTTGAGAGGGGATCATTCTCCTCATGACACACCCGGAGTGGCAGTTCTGTCCCCAGGAACAAATGCCACAAAGGCGGAATGGAATCGATCAAACAAACAGGGTTTATGGGAGCAGGAGAGAGCTGTTGAGCCCTGCCTGGCAGCTAATTAATGAGCTCATTAGGAGATGGGGTGTGTAGGGAGAGAGGCAGGGCTGCCTGCCAAGCTTGGAGTTCTGGGTTCTGGGAGCCCAGGAGGAATCCTGAATCTCCAAGAAGTCCTTTCCACAGGAGGAACCAGTCCCTTCCAGCCCCCAGACTCCATGATTTCATACTGACCCTTTGCCCGGGTATATCCTTAACCACATGGGCTATTGTGAAGAGGCTTTGCACAGGCTTGTGTTCATGATCTGCTTCCAAGCTTTGCCCTTGGTTCAGAGCTTCAGGCGGTACCCTCCCCTCTCAGTCAGGTTGAGGAAATGTCACTTTGGGAACCCCAGGCAGGTTTCTGCACCTCTGGTGTCATATGCCTACCCAGACAGGCCACACTTCCTTTTCTGCCTTGGCATTTTGCAGGCTTCTGCTTTTCCTGATTTCATTGGACACTCAGGCCCCCAGGTAGACCTCCACCAGTCCCCCAACAGAGTGCATGCGATAGAAGACCCCCAGAGGCAGGCCGAAGTTGACAATGGTGAACCAGGTCCTGTAGCCATAAAAATCCTTTTCCAGTCCATTCTCAAACTCGGGGTGTATACCAAATGCAGGCATCATCCACAGCTGGGGAGAGAGAGGAGGCTGCTGGGTGAGGGAGGGGCTTCCCCAAATCTTAAGACGCTCATCTCATGGGAGGCTAAGGAGAACCATCAGTTCCTCCAGCACTGCCCCCACTCCATCACTCTGGGGCTTTCAGAGCAAGGTCCCAAGCCCCGGTGTCTTGGTTAGAAACTCTTGGCCATCTTGCCTTGTCTGAAGCCAGGCTGAGCCCCAGAGGGCTGTGTTATACATGGCATTTGGCAGGACCCCTCAGCCAGCAATCTATGCTGCCAAGTTGGATCATTTGTGTTCTAAACTTTGAGCTCAATCTTTAGTATTTCTACTAGTTACGGCTACCTGCATCCCCTCCCACTCTCCTATGAGATTGCTACCCATTTGCCACAGCCCAGATCAGCCTTATCCACATTCCAGAAACATGCCTCTCCCCTCTGAACCCCTGACAACATTTAAAGCCAATTTATCACTTCTTCTCTGTATAGACCAGCTGTTTCACATCTGGGGCGTGTTTTCAGTGCTCTTAGAGGTTTGGAGCTAAATAGCCCTCAGTTGTCCCATATCTGCCACTT
Organism: Phyllotis vaccarum; assembly: GCA_033318265.1. NCBI lineage: Eukaryota > Metazoa > Chordata > Mammalia > Rodentia > Cricetidae > Phyllotis > Phyllotis vaccarum. The sequence goes on from JARWLC010000008.1 coordinate 6,755,636, forward strand.
ACAGGCTGTGAGGGCTGGGAGTCGATTAGACAATATATGCTTCAGTTTGTCCAGGGTGGGGTGGACATTGCTTGTCATTTGGAGTTATAGTGATGATGAAAGCAAATGTGGAGATGTGTGTGGATCTTTGGGCCTGTGACTTAGCAGCCACCAGAAGCTGAGATCAATGAGGACCTACAATTCCACTAGTCATTAATAGAAAATGAGTAGTTATGGGCTTCTCTTTTGGCCAGATTCAATGGGTGATGAGTTCTGTGGCCATTTTCTAATAGATCCCCTGGCACCCTATCAAGACTGAAAACTTCTGAGGCATCTGGATCACACACATTTGTAAAGAAGGCTTTGCTCTGGGCTGAGTACATTAATTCATGCCAGGCAGCCTTTCAGGAAGCTGCTGAAGAGATTCTTGACTCTCAAGCAGCATCAAGCTAGCTAGAAATACGTGATTTCCTAAGAAAGATGCTCTGGGTCCACACACCACCACTGTGCCCCAGGAGTTTCTACCCAGACACTCACTGTGATATTGCAGAGGATGAGGAAGAGGGAAATCTCCTTGAGCATCCTTCGTTTCCAGTTGAGATGGTTGTAGGAGTGGATATAAGCCCTCGAGGCTCTCCGTAGGTCCTGGCCCAGCTCCTTCAGGGAGCCTCTACGGGGCAGCTCAGTATCTTGCTTCTCCATCACATCTGAGAGCATAGGCTCCCACAGCGGGCGGCGGTGCAAGCCCTCGATGATGAAGAGGTTCTGGGTGATATGCTGCAGGATAAGCAGCAGTGAGTAGGCCAGGATGAGTTGGTTGAGCAGCTCATGTGGCTGGGTGGCCACAATAGCCACAATGGAGAAGTAGGCAATGCCCATCTGGCCTAGTGCAGCACCCATCAGCAGCACCACATCCAAACTGCGGGTGGGGTTCTTGAGTGTGTCCAGTTCTCGTTCCTCTAGCCCATGGATGGCAGTGCCTGCCAGGCACGCCAGGCTCATGGTGGGCAGCACAACCACATAGAACGCATAGTAGAGGGTAAAGTACTGGCGGGCTATGTCAGGCCCACTTGCCTCGATCTGGAAGAGCACAAAGACACATACACCAGCCACCAGTGCCAAAAGGCCCAGCAGTGGTCCAAAGATGGCCCCATGAAGGCGGAAGGGTGGTCTGTTGGGATGGGCACCTGAGTGGGCTGTCAGGCGGCGGCCCACATTCTTCCACATGACGAAGAGCACCGCACAGCAGATGAGGCAATACTCAGTGCTGAAGGGGTAGAGCATCAGATAGCCCTTCTGGAAGACCTCACACACTGTGGCGTTGAGGCACATGCAAGTATTGGTTTCATTACCTGAGAGGGGTAGGGCAGGAAGATACAGCTTCTCAGGCAGGTTCTGTGCCTAGTGGCGCTAATCACTCTCACCCACCTCCTGGTGCATATGGATCTCGTCAGGACCCAGCCAGATGTGGTTGGTGGGAGTTTTTATTTGTTTGCTTTTGCTTGTTTGTTTTATCAGATGTGGAAACATCTGAGGCTGGAGCCATGGCCTAGTGGTTTGCTCCTGCAGAGGACCCAGATTCTGTTCTCAGCACTCCCATCAGGTGATCGCAACCACCTGTAACTCCAGTTCCCAGGGATCTGGATGCCCTCCTGCCTCTGCAGATTCTTAACCAACGCGTCAGGTGTGGTGACACACACTTGCAATCTCAGAGCTTGGGAGACCAAGGCAGAAGGATCTCAAATTCAAGGCCAGCCAGGGCTATATAGTTAAACACTGTTTCGGAAAGTCAAGGGTTAGGAATGTGGCTCTGTGGTAGATCTCTTGCCTAACATAAGACCCTGAGTTTGAACCTCTAGACTGCAAAAACCACAAACAAGCAAACAAGAACTTTAACTTGGAACAGTAGCTCGCACCTGTAATCCCAATACTTGGGAAGCTGAGGCAGAAGGATGGGGAATTTGGGCTTAGCCTTGGCTAACCTGTCTCAAGAAAATATAATCAATATATTGTATACTTGGGGTGTGTATATAGGATTAATGTTGAGTTATCTCCCCTAGTTGCTTCTCCACCTAATATTAAGAGATAGGGTCTCATCACACCTAAAGCTCTGAGTTCTGGCTAAACTGACTGGAATTGCCCAGTAATAATAAATGGAAGCCATGGATGTGGCTCAGTGGTAGACTGCTTGCCTAGTATGAATGAGGCTCTGTTCCAACCCCTAGCTTCAGACGTACAAACCCACATCCATGATGTCACTTGATCAAAGCTCTCTCTTTGCACTTTCTGTGTAAAGTGCAAACAGAATGAATGTAAGGGATGGCCACAACGTACAGACCTGCCATGATTCATGCGCTGGGTGTGTGAATTCGAGAGAGCTGGTGCACGCAGGTCATGATACCGCCCATGGGTGGGGCAGGCACATAGGTGTGGCTGAATCCCACAGACTGCAAGCTCCCAATGTGGATTTATGGGATGTTGCTTCAAAGGGCGGACTATCTATACAGGCTCAGGATTGGCCAGACAAGAGGATCGAGAGAGAGTTGTCTACCCACAAGTCTGTTCCTCCTGGCAGGTTTGATTGCATTAGGACAGCATTCCTGTCAGCCACAGAGGCTTTTGAGTCTTACAAGTAAAATACAAATATCATCTCATGGGTGGGTGCATGCCTCAAAGACATCTCAATGACCAACTCAGCCAGGATTAGTGGTTGGCTTGCTCACAGCAACATGGCTTCAGTGAGTAGGACAACAGGTACCGGGCCCCAGTGAGCATGAAAGGGACACAGTGATCTCTCTCTTCTCTCACTCTGTGCACGTGTGCCTGTGCGTGTGTATGTGTACATGTGTCCACACGCACATAGAGATCAGAAGATACCTAAGAGGTTATTGTTCCTTAGGAAGAATCTACTTTGTTTTTTTGAGATAGTTTTTCATTAGCCAACAGTTCACTGGTTAATCTGGCTGGCTGGTGAGCCCTAGGGATTGAAATGTCAGGCCACGCTTTTTATTTTTTTCCCCTAGTTGGCTTGGAACTCACTACGTAGACCAGGATGTCCTTGAACTCAGAGATCTGCCTGCCTCTACCTCCCAAGCACTGTGGAGATTAAGGGGTGTGCTACAGTGCCTGGATATGCCTATCTTTTAGATGTGAATTCCTAGGGACTAAACTCAGGTCCCTGTGCGTATGTGACAAACACTTTATAGACTTAGCCATTGTTTAACAATAATCTGGCCTTGAGAGTGCTCCCAACCTCAAACTGTATGTGCTTTCCTTGTGTGTGTGTGTGTGTGTGTGTGTGTGTGTGTGTGTGTGTGTGTGTAAACGCATGCATAAAAATGTTATGGGGGAGGTTCTGGTCTTCTTTGTACCTGAGAACTTTTCCATGAGGTCATTGAGCTCAGCCTCAATCTCACGGTGCATGGAGTCATTGGTCACAGCCAAAATCCACAGCAGCAGGTTCGTGGCCAGGGTCAGCATGAGGCCACACCTGGAGAAGGGACCACACTCTGCTCACACATGTAGCTTACATAGCCTGAATACCTTCCAGGGCCCTGTAGTCGCCATTCACTGCTATTGGGGTGAATGCTCAGTCCCAGAAGCAGATCTCAAGTGGTGGTTGGATTTTAGGAACCCTGAGGGGTCACTTGGGATGTATCCCATGCTAAGAGGCTCCTCCTCTCTGGGGAAATTGCAGGGTGGTGGAAACAGAGAGCCCAGGAGACTCCAGCTGGGGGACATCTTACCTGGTGAAGTTGGTCTGCACCTGCACACAGTCTTTGCAGTGTCTCCAAAGCACCCACGTCTGGAAGAGACAGGGCCTTGAGTCCAGGTGCTAGTGGTGTGGTGGTCCATAGTGTGAGCACCTTAGTTGTACAGGTGTATATTTGCAATGGAAGACCCCATAAGGAAGCCTAGGGCTTGGAATCCTAGCTCTGAAATTTCCTTTTTATCTGTGTGGTTGGGCCAAGGGGAAACATCCCTGTGATGTAGTTGCTCGGCTATGGAAAGAGGCTCAATTGCCACTGCTTGGGGGAGGAGGAGATACCTATTTGGTGAGGGAAATAAGGGAGATGTAAATATAGCACAGTAGAGGCTCAACAAGATGGAGAAGCGGGGGTAATCGAGGGCTGGGTTTAAGAATATGTAGGCTCATATAAGCAAATGCATTTATAGGTGTCTACATCTGGGAGAGAGGTCTGCATGAAGGTGCATATGTACAGAGGAGTGTTGTGTGGGTGTGGATATGCAAAGGTGGGCTATGATTGGTGTGTGTCTACATCCTGGGGCATGGAGACATTACCTATGTGGCTGGTATTAGTATAGGTGGGTGGTATGTGTGTCCCGGAGGTATGGGGGTGTGAGAGATCCATCACCTGGACGCTCATGAAGATGATCTCAATGACTGGAAAGATGAGTTCCACTTCTGACTTGCAGTGAATGTGGCTCACATCGTAACCCATGCGAAATACATTCAAGCAGATGGTACAGCTTCCAAAGAGCACCAGGGAGCCTGGCCAGGAGAGGATGGGCAGGTGGGCGTAGACTGCTGCTTCCAGACAGGCTCTCCCTCCCCAGCCCTTTCCACCCTCTTACCACTGAGCACTCACCTCTCACCCAAATGGGGCCTGCGTGAGGGTCACGGTACAGCACCGCATGGGGCTTCCGTGTGGTACCCACTGCATAGTACAGCAACCAAAACAGGGAGAGGACCTTTAGTGCAGCCAGCAGGATCCACACATCACCCAGAGTGACGGCCACATTGTTGAAGATCATACTACAGATGAATGCCCCACCCAGAAATACCACATTGAGGGCCAGGAGCCCTGAGAAAAGCTGCCCAGCCTTCTGAGCCTGTCGATCTTTCCTCAACAGCAAGGAGAAATGTCTCGCTAGCCAGGACTTCTGCTTTGGAGGGCATGAGAGCCCTGTGTGCTTGGTTGCCAGGTCTGCTTGGTCGTAGGTTGGTGCTGCTTCAGTGGTCTCTGCTTTTGAAGATGACATGGTTGCAACCTCAGCAGGGGCTGGAGAGGAAGAGAGAGTCATAACTGACAAGGAGACCTGGGTTGGAGCCCACCCCAGCTCCTAAGGTCTGTGTGATGAGAGCATTCTATGGAACCCTTCTAGTTGGGACATGGGAGCTGTCACATGTCCCTTATGGGACCCAAGGTTGAGACAGGCCAAGATATATATGGAAATTCTTCATCCTGCACATGAGCATGAAGGGTTATTTTAGATACATGGAGAGACACCTTTCCTTCCATATCCATGTCTAGGCCACCTCACTTCTCAACTTGATGTCTTATCCTAACGTGGGATAGTGGTTTTGTTCAGGTAGCAAAGGTTTCTTGAGTACTGACCTGTCACTGGGCATTTTTTTCAGAGCTGGAATTTTTCATCAGCAAAAGTCAGTGTGAATCTGCTAGTTTACAGAGAAAGTCCACTCACGGAAATTGGGAGAGCAGGGATTGTCTCCCTGATGGTAGGGTGTGATTGCATACAGGGTTGTGTTGAAAAGGTTCCTGAGGTTGAGTAGGAAAGAATGCTGTCATCTGGAATAATACTCTATTAGGGGCACACCAGAGTATTTATAGATACAGGGAAGGTCTAGATCACCCACTGGGTCCACAATAGTTTTCTCTGGGGGAAGGATGATGGGAGTCTAAGAGAGAGAATTCCCTCTAGCTTCAGTGTTCTTAAATAGAGAAAGAAACAAGTAAGTGGTTGAGTGGTGTGCAGCCCTCTAATCCCAGTATTAGAGAGGCAGAGGCAGATGGATATCTATGAGCTCAAAGCCAGCCTGGTGTACAGAGTGAGTTCCAGGACATCCAGGGCCACTCAGAGAGATCCTGTCTCAAAAACCAAAACAAATAAAAACCCAACATAACTAAAATGTATCTTAAAACTCATTAAGGGTTTGGAGGAGAAGCTCTGTGATTGATTTGCCATGTCTGCTGCGTGCATGGGATGGATAAGGATGAGCATGAACGCCACGTTGACTTTGTCTCATTTATGATCCCACTCCGCTTCCAGCTGTCCTAGGAATGCACTGCATAGCAAGATGACACTGTCTTGACCCCAGTCTTTCCCTGAATGTCCCTTGCCGGTTTCCTTGCTCATCTGAAGCTTTCTCTCGGGCCACCCACCGCCACCACGTGCTAGGACTCAATCCTGGGCCACCGAATAGTTACAGTGCTGTTCCTTGAGCACTGGCTTGGACACTGCTCCTCCCCAGTGGGACTGAATTGAGAAGGTTTTACTTGCTTCTGTGAGCTCTTCCATTCCTCTGGCCCAGTGGCCCTCTAAGAGCCCCCGCCTCCAGGCATTCTGGTCTCAGGGCTCTGAGTTTCTACGGCCCATCTCCTGCTTTCTAATGTTCATGATCCCAGGAGGTTTCTGTACTCACCTCTCTTAGTAGAGAGCTGGACTTTATCTTTGCTTTTGTTCAGACTGTGCATGCCGTCAGACCCCAAGCCTGTTCACTCCAGCTCCCACACCGCTTGCCTTTGGCTTTCTTCCTTTTCTTCATCTCTTTCTCTCCCCCTTGGTTTCTCTCATTAGCTTGCTTTCTTTATTGTCTGGTTCTGTAGCTCAAGCTGGCCTTGAACTTTACATTTTCCTGCCTCTGCTTCCCACGTGCTGGGATTCCCTATACCTACACATGCATCTACCTATGTCTGCCTGGCTACTTAGATTAACTGCTACTTTAGTTTGGAGCCCATCTATTCTCCCCTGGACTGGTCTTCCTGCTCATGGTGCCTGTCTCCCACTGAGAGTCCTGCAAGGCAGCCAGTTGCCCTCATTATAAAGTCCAAGGCTCATTACTGAGTAAAATGAGACAGCGTGTACTAATGACAGTCTGGTGCACACAAGGAAGAATAGATGCCTCTGCTGTTTCCTGCTCCTGCCTTCATGTACCTCCCCAGCCCCCAACTGCTCTCCCCATGGGCTTCAGCATCCTGCTAGAGTTCCCAGAATGACCTCCACTCTCGCTCACCTCCCTGTCTTTGCCCATGCCCCCATCTTTTGTCTATGATTCCCACTTTCTTGCTCTTTGGTGACTCCAGCTGGTCCTTTAGGACTCATCCAAGCTGGTGAGAGTCCCTTCTCGCCATTCCCCAGAATCCCTTGCTCATTGCATTGCCCAGTATGCTCTATCTTCATTAAGGAACTTCACTCTGTATGTTCCTCAAGAGGAGATTCTCTCCACAGCCTTTCTGGGACCCTATTTCCCCACATGAACCCTGAGCAATACTGAGACCTGATAGCTTCTTGAGTTCTCTGTTGGACAACGAAGTACTAAGCTTTAAAGCCCTTTCAGGACCTTACAAACAAGTTTCTCTCCTTTGCCAGTCCATCCTGTCATCCTTGGGAACATTCTACCTCCTCCCTGGCCAGCCCTTGGCCACACCCGAGCTCCTCATAACCATTCAACCCCAAATAGAGGACTCCATATTCTCCGCACAGTCTCTTGGCTCCCTCTTCTGTGCTTTCTGCCCTGCCTGCTGGCTCCCACCAGTGACCCTCACCCAGCCTCTTGTGGGGAAGCCTTCCCTCTTCCCAAGAAGACACGTGGCTACGATGTTGAACCACTCCTCTGCTGAGCCTGAGTGTGAACCATTCAGGGCTGGTTCCCTCACCATCTGGGACTCCTCCCGGGCAGAGATGAGGTCTGTTCCATTGCTTCTCTAAATCTAGCACAGCCCTAAAACCCAGCCAATGTATGCCCTGGACCCTGACTGTTTCTTGAGGGGGATTTCAGCACCAGATCTGTGGACAGAGACCCTGCCCCTTAACCCTTTCCATCCTGGTGCAGGTGAGGAGGCCGCCTAGATGGTATCTTTTTACCTTCCTCACCCAGGTTGAGTAAGGTAAGGCTCCTAGGACACCTCCCTGCTCCTTTTCTGCCAGCCCTGGTGACTCCGCCTCATCTTCCCCACGATCTACCCTTCCTTCCCTCCACTCCCTACTGATCAAGAGCCCAGATGGTGTTTTACATCTCTGTAATCTTGGCCAAGTTAGTTTGGTCAGTGTCTCCCGGTCCATCCGTGACATGAGCGGAACAACTGTGGAATGGTAATTCCGGCGCTCAATACAGCTCCATCAAGCCCTCATTCCTGGTCTCCCAGAGCCTTGTGCATGCTAAGCTGGTCCAGCACCACTGAGCTGCACTCCCAGCCCAACAGGCTCTTGAGAATGAATAAATGAAGGAATGAATACATGAATGATACTTACCTCAGGAGTTTTGTCAACATTTAATAACTTGATACATGAAAATACATGAAGAACCGTGCCCGGTAGATGTTTGTGAACTTCCCTACAGTACAAGATCCTAGAGGGACTGAGAAGTTGGAGTTTTCGCTCAGACTGCAGACTTTGGGAGTGGGATGTGTACGGAAACTCTGAAGACAAAGCTCCGTCCAGGTCGTCTCCCTTCAAAGGGCTGCACTCTGATGGTTTCCCCTGCTCCCACGGTGCTCCATCAGCGGTTATCAAAAGGGGCAAGTATGGTTCCCTACTAGGCAAGGTATTGGGGTGGACATCAAGGGGTCCAGGAAGAGTTAGAACTAATGCGCTTGGAACCAACTAGAACTCCGCCACCCTTGGCGCGCCTCTCGGCACGACGCCATTCCAAGGGAGGTTCTAGACACCAAACTGGTTTATGGGTCGCGTTCAGAGGCAGGCGATGAAAGAAGACGGGGCCACAGGGCCAATAGCGAAGGGCTAGCTCTGTGGGAGGCTGGGGAGCGCAGGCCGGAAGATTTGGGCTTTCAATTCCAAGCAGGGTGGGGTCTAGGCAGCCTCAACACTATATATATATAAAACCAACCATTCATCCAGGTTTCTGGATTCGTTTAGACGTAGGCACCCTCTTTGGGCTGTGAGGACCCTTGAACCCGAGGGGGAGTAGGGAAGATTAGGTGGGCGCAGAGCCAGAGTTGGGGTGCGCAATACAGAGGACACAGCCTCGAGCTGCCCCACTCACTCTCCCCTCTCTTTCCAATCCCTGTAGCCAAAGTTGGCTCATAAACCCCACTTTGGAGCAGTGAGTGTGAGGACAGACTGCCGGGGAAGCTTCAGTCCGCTGTCCCCGGACCCTCGGGGGTCCCAGCTCCAGCTGGGGAGCCCTACCTGACGTCTGCGAAGCCATGGTCGCCGGCTTCCCAAAGCCTGAATTGCAGCGTGTATCTTTCGTCCAGGTGAGGCTCCAGAGTCCTGGGACAGATGCCTCGACGCCCTCCCTCCTCCCCCCACCCCCCCCCCCCCCGCCCGCGAGACTGCGCAGCCGCCGCTTAGGCTCCAAGGCCCATCGATTTTTCTGTTGACTTTGGGAATCTCATTAATCCCTCGTTAATTACTCCGCCGGGGGCTCGGGCATAGGACGGGCAGCCAATAACGAGGCGGCTGGGTGGGAGGGCGTGGCAGGAGGCGGGGCGGACGCGGGCTGCAGGGTCCGAGTAGGGGCAGCTCCCAAGGTGTACTGGGGTGCCTTGTCCTCAGCATCGCACCGAGAGCTTGCTGGCTTCAAGCTACACTTGCCTGTGGCTTCTGAGCTACCAGTGGGATTCTCTTCTCCCCGTTCCAGGTCTCCTCTCTTTCACCCCCTACCTAGCCGACTTAGCTCCAAAGCGGTCTCTCGGGATGATCTCTCTGCTTTACATCAAATCTGAAGTAGGAATAGGGGAGACCCAAGGTGGGAGATGGGATTAGAAGGCAGGAGGAGAGGCAGTCTTTAGAGCCTTCTCTGGGCCTCTTCTCTTTTCCCCTCCTCTCTCTGCACCACCTCCAGCCTCAGCCTCAAAGACCTGTGGACCTCATGCTTTTTGACAGAAGCCAGGCGCTCCTTCCGCTGGTGTCTCTCTGCAGTGCTCTGAGTATCAACTGTTCTCACATTCTTCCCCCAAATGCCACCACTCCCAGCGCGGTCTTCAGCTTAACTCAGGTTTGGCTCTCCCTTCCTTCTGGCTGTGAGGTCTCCGTTCCAATCTCTCTCTCTCTCTCTCTCTCTCTCTCTCTCTCTCTCTCTCTCTCTCTCTCTCTCTCTCTCTCTCTCACACACACACACACACACACACACACACGAGAGAGAGAGAGAGAGAGAGAGAGAGAGAGAGAGAGAGAGAGAGAGAGATATTAAAATGCAATAAAAAAAAAGCTGAGTGATGAACACTTGTTACCACAGTACAGAGGTACTGCCCTCTGGAGTTAAAGGTCATCTTTGGCTATATAGGGATTTAGAGGCCAGCTGGACTCTAAGATATCCTATCTCAATAAAAAATAAATAAACAAATAAATAAACAATGTAACACAAAAGCAACTCTGACTCTCTAGCTTTGGGTCCTTCTTCCTCCACCTCTGTACACAGCTGTGGTAGAGCAGTCTTGTGGCTTGGGTGGGGGGGCTTCTAACGGAGCAAGTAACAGGAGGCCCCTTGGAGTAAGGACTTCCTTCCCCCAACTTCTCTTAAGCTGGAAGAACCTCATGTCTATTCTAAGAACTCTTGCTCCCCGTGTTCCTGAGATGTTGAAAGAAAAAAATGTCTGCTGTTTAGGGTTAATGGGTTTAGGTTCAGATGAACAGGAGGATTACCTCCTGTAGTTCTGCAGCACTGGACATGTTAACAATGGCTGGCATCAGTCCATTGCATATTTCACAACAGCAAGTCAAGAGGACTTTGAGTGCTCCCAACACACACACACACAATGTTCTCTATTCTCTATCGGAGGTAACCAATGTGCCAGTCCTCAGGTCCAATCCTGACACATTGTACTCTGAAGTGTCACACTTACAATTATTATGTATCAAAAAAAGCATATTAATGGTAACAGCAAAACCTTTCTGCTCATAAAAAAAGAAGTTTGAGGGCTAAGGAGACAGCTTAGTCAGCAAAGTGCTTGCTATGTGAGTGTGAAGACCTGAGTTGGCTCTCGAATACCACATGCAACATTGGGTAGAATAGAAGGGCTAGGAAGAGAGACAGGGGTATCTCTAGAGCTCAGTGGCTAGAGCTCCAAGGATGAAACCTGTTTTACATGATGGGGCTGGGGAGATGACTTGGCGGTTAAGATCACTGGCTGTTCTTCCAAAGCACCAACAGGGTAGCTCCAGCCCTCAGGATTGCATAGTATACAGGCAGCAAAAGCAATGCTAGCTCACGGGTTAAAGCGCGTGTACAGATCTCCAGAACTCCCGGGAATAGCAAATGCTGTGCAGGCTTGGGAGGCAGAGATGGAATCCCCAGGGTTAGCAGGTAACCAAGATTAATCCTGTGAAGTGAGATCTGAATCTGACTGAGGGACCCTTTCTTAATGAGTAAGGTGACAGTGAAAAGTGGGTGATCCCTGACACCAACCTCAGGCCTCCACATGTACACACACACACACACATCCACACACAGATACAGATACACACACATACACACACAGATACAGACACACACAATACACACACACATACACACACAGATACAGACATACACACAGACACACACATACACACAGACACATACACACAGATATAGACACACACATACACAGATACAGACACACAGACACACAGGTACAGACACATACGCACACACACACACACACAGATACACACACACACACACACACAGATATACACACACAGACACACAGGTACAGACACATATTCACAGACACACACAGATACACACACAGACACACAGGTACAGACACACAGGTACAGACACATATTCACAGACACACACAGATACACACACACACAGATACACACATACACACACACACACACAAAGCTGACAAATTATTGTTTTGATAGGAATGCTTTGGCTCTTTATATCCACTCGTGTTAGCTTCCTTCTTTATAAGCACAGACATTAGATTAAATCAATCCTCCCTAACTGCCCCTGTGCCAGAAGAAAGACACTCACATTCATGAGCATGCCATTGGTTGCTCTCAGCCACCCAGTCATCCAGGGCTGAAAAAGTCTGCAGCTTGGACTCAGCTCAGTTCACCCACTTTTGATGTCCAAACACCTTGAACCTTTTTAGCTCAGACTTCCAGATTCCTGTCCTGTGACCATCGCAGGCATCAGGTGAGACAAAAATTGGAGACAGAAGTGTGCTTGCAGATTTATTGGTTCCTAGCTCCAGACAGTGCACAGGCCTCATGGCTGGAATTAAAGCCAGAGACCATATTTCCAGATCCTGTCTGGTCCTAGAGAATGCTGCAGAGACTCATGTTCCTGCCTCTGTCTCCCCGGGCCCCAGGGTAATGCAGGAGTAGATGGGCACATCTTGATTTTGATTTAAAAATTCATCCTGGAAAAATAAATTTTGTGAAAATTCTAGTCTGGGGCAGGCAGGGAGTGAGTGCCAGCCTGGTTCACACCTGGAGGAGCTGAGGTTCCTCTGTCTTGTCTTTGTGTGGAGCATCAGGACAGCACATAGACCTCCAGCAGACTGGAGACGGCGTGCATTCGATAGAAGATGCCAAATGGCAGGCAGATGTTGACAATGGCCGCCCAGAGGGAGTAACCATAAAAGTCCACCTCCACGGTATTGCTGAAGTGCGGGCGGGCACCGAAGGCAGGCATAATCCACAGCTGTGGGGGGAGAGGGGTGCATCAGGAGCCTGGTTGTGATTTCTGAGGGTTTTGTTGGGCATGAAAGAATGGGATCCCAGCCTTCTAATCTGGTGGCCATCAGGGACTGTCAACCAGGCCTGAGCTCCAGCATCCATTGAGGACAGGGCCTGAGTGAGGAGCTGAGGAAGTGTGTCTCGCTAAACGGGCTCACTCCTAGGCTAGGGACCCACCTCAAGTCACTTCCCTACTCCCTATGAGATAGAAGATTTAATAGTTTTTAATACAAATCAAGATCAAGGAATTGGTACAAACAGCCAAAGGGGCAGCTGGGAGAAGTGTGCTTTAGTCTGGTGGGAGAGTCAATCAAGCCTAGGGCCGGGGCATGGGGCACAGGGGTGGGAGTTGAGAAAATGATGTGATTTAAGCCCTAGCCAGGAGGTCATCTCACCTCAACAATCTCTACTTCTCTGTTTCTCACATACCTCCTCCTTGTCCCATCCATGTGTGGCAGAAGTCAAAGGCTGGACTCCTGCTTCACTTCCAGATAGGAACCAGGCCTTCCTTACGGGTGTGGGACATGGGACAAAGGACTAAGTAGTCTTCAAGGCTAGCCTAACTCCTATGCCAACTAGCTTCATCCTTGGGGAACATCACAGCCTCTCCTGAATCTGTTTCTAGTCTAGAAAATGAGGGATGGGAGGGGGATGCTGCCAAGAGTGATTTGGACTCACATATAGGAGCAAGAACAGCCTCTTGGAAGGTAGCTCTCAACCTCAAGGCCAGGCTGAAGGTGGGGGAGAGGGGCAGAGGCAGAGAGGCCATATGCCAAAGTAGGCCCTAGAGGTTTTGAATCTTATTGCTTCTGCTGGTAAGGTCAGAGCTTGAAGACTGAACTTTTTTTTTTCTTTAAAGAAAAATGGAATGTCAGAAGTCTGCATGGGAGCTCCTATCCCAGCCTCAGAATATGAATGCATTAGGGTATATCTATATTAGTGATATCCTACTAGAGGATATGATCAAAATGGCTGGATTTGTATTAAGTCAGATTTCATTAGAGATTTTTCCACTTGAGATACACAGGTATCATTTGCTGTAGGTGGGGAATTGGTTAAAGAGCTGGCCCTGGAAGTAAGATTTTAGGGAGCCAGCACACAAGGATGTTCACGTCCTTTATGTTAAAATGATGCATGAGATGACTTACATACATCTTCTTGTATACTTCAAATTACTGTGTTCACAATATATATAAATGTTATGAAAATAGTTTGTACTTTGTTTAGGGCATAATGACAAGGAAAAAGTATGTTCAATATGATTGGAATTTTCTCCCCTAATATTTTCGTCTAAGGGTTGGGCAAATCCTGGGGCATGGTACCTGCAGTCCTAGAGGCTGACCATCCCCCTAGGTGCACATTTCTGCACCAGATATTTCTGTGTTGGGGACTGTGTCTACACTGGGGCATGGCTATTCTGGGTGTAGCTATGCTAGGAACATTTCTCTCTGGGAACATCTTACTATGAGGGTTTCTGCTTTGGGGTATTTCCTTCACAGAACATACTTGTACTGGATGAAGTCTCTCACCCTGCCAAGTCACCTGGCTGGGGGAGGGGCAGGGGAGCTGTTGTACACACCCCTCTTCCCAGTCGGCCCTCTACTGCATCCTGCCAACAGACTGCTCACACTTACACTGATCTTTGCGACTTCCTGAGGCTGCTCCAACTATTCTGAGAAGCAAGCAGGTCACAAGATCCTGGGAGCAGTCACACCTCCCGCCTGGGGGTGAGGGCCTTCACCCCGATCAGCTGTTGCTCCCTCTCACTCCACCCAGCCCCCACATCAGCCTTCCCTGGGACCCCTCCATCAGCTGCCTGCATGCTCCCTGTGTGTCCTGAAATGCTATTTGCTTAAAGGCTGCAGCTGTCTCTTTGTGAACCTGCTTCTATACAAAATTATAGAATGAGATTTTGGCAAGACAGAGAAGGTCAAGCAATTACCAGCCTCCCCCAGTTTAGGGCTATCCCCACCCCCACTCACTTTCACACCACTCAACTACTCACAATGACATTGCAGAGTAGGAGAAACAGAGAGATGTCTTTTAGGCACCGACGTCGCCAGTGGCACCTGGGGGCTGAGATGATGGCCACTGCTTCCTGAGGACTTTCTAAGTTGGGGCTGACCAGCCTGGGGGTGGGCGGGCAGGAGGGCAAGGTATGAATGGCATCCAGGTTGGCGAAGGTAATGCCTTGGCAGGGTTCCTTGGGGGGCATTTCACAAGGCTCAGCCCCAGGCGGTCCCCGATGGAGGCTTTCAATGATGAACACATTCTGGAAGGTGTGCTGGGCAATCATGAGCAGAGCATGTGACAGATTGAGTGCTCCCAGCAGGTCTCTGGGTGAGCCCACCACCACAGCCACAATGGAGTAGTAAGATATGGCATACTGGCCCAGGGCAGCTCCCATGAGCAGGGCTACATCCAGGGTACGGGTTGGGTTCTTATGGTGGTCCATGGCTCGACGATCAAAACGATAGATGATGGAGCCACTCAGGCTGACCAGAGTCATGAGCCCCAAACAGACGATGTTGAAGCTGTAGTAGGTGACCAGGGCCTGCTGGGTATGGCCTCTCTCACCACTCACCTGGACCTCATAGAGGATGAAAACAGCCAGGCCCACAACAAACAGTAGCAGGCCCAAGACTGGACCAGCAAAAAAAGTCTCCCGGAAGAGGCTGACCCTGGATGGTGTGTGGCCGTGGCCGTGGGTGGAGGCAAGCAGTCTGCCCACGTTCTTCCACATGACGTACAGCATGGTAGAAGCAAAGAGACTGTACTCGATATTGAAGGGATACAGGTAGAAGTATCCTTGCTGGAAGATCTGGCAGATGGCTGTGCTGCAGGGACACGGGTCTCCAGCTGTGCCACCTGCACGCTCTGCTGTGGAGAGAAGGACACGGGGCTGGGCTCTACCTTCCTCTTCTGAGAACAGTGGTTCTCTCTGTCAGCTACCACGGAAGCCCAAAGAACTTCACGGAGTCTGACATCTTTATTCATTCCAAAATTATTTATTGTGCCAGACACTATCAGACAAATCAGTGCTTAAAATAAAAAAAGGTAAAACAATAAAAACCTGGGGCTTGGGAAACCCTCATTTTATAAAGCATTTGGAACTCAGGTGTAAGAACCAGAGTTTGACTCCACAGTACTGGTGTAAAAAGCTTGGCATGGTACATGTACATACCTACAATCTCAGGGCTAGGGAGGTAGAGGCAGGGGATCCCTGAGGTTTGCTGGCCAGCCAGTTTAGCTGAAGCTGTGAGATCCAGTGAGATAATTCATCTCAAAAGAGTAAGGAAGAGAACCAGTCTGATATAGCTCAGCAGATCAAATCAATTACCAGCAAGCCCAATGACCTCAGTGTAATTCCCAGAACCACATAGTGGAACGAGAGACCCAATTCCTGAAAGTCGTTTTATGACCTCTGTACACACACACACACACACACACACACACACACACACACACACACACAAGGTGGGGGGGTTGGAGATCACAAATACACAAATACCTGTAAAACAAATAAAAGAAGGAATTGAGGAACCACATGATGATGTGGAATAATTGTCTTGTACACTGTAAAGATTTGTTACTCTAACTGGTTTAATAAATGCTGATTCACACACACACAGGAGCACACACATACTCAAACACAAATTTAAAAGAAAATGGGAACTACAAGTCTGCAAATCTCCGAATCTGCCCACATTCTTCCACAAGACGTACAACATGGTAGAAGTAGAGACTGTACTCCATTTCTCCAGTCCCTATCGATCTGTGAAGATCCTTTGCTCCCTGAGTATGGCAGGCTCTGGTCCTCATAAAATGAAGCACCGTCCCCCAGATCAGCTCCCTACAGCTCTCCCCACATCTGACAGCCCTAAGCTCCAGCCACTGTGTCCAGACCCTCACCACGATTCCCATCATTTCAGTCTGTGCCACACTGAGGGGCATTTAGAATGTGCTCTCTTGGATGCCAGGGCTTCAAAAATGGCTCTTTTGGCCCCAGAGCTGAGCTACCGTAGCTGAATCTGTGGATGAAGACATTGAGGCCCAGTGAGATGTGAAAATTGTAGTGAATGAGCCAAGGAAGAATGCCTAGCTCCCAACGAAGCAACATCTTCTACTTCTGAGTTTCATCTTCAAAGGTTACTGTTGCCTGTCTGGGGCTCTGTTCTCCACCATCAAAAGCCCTTGTATACACCAGGTGGCTCTTGTTAGTCCTACACTGGGGTCTCTTTGCAGGCCAGAGCCATGCTTCCAGTTTCTAAAGCCTTTCAGTAGGGTTTGTGGGTATATGTGAGAGTCTTAGTTATCTAGTTTGGTTCTGGATAGAGGAGCAGTCTAGAGATCTAGAACCAGAGGACTGTGAAGAATGTGCTTTCTCGGGGTAACTTACTGGCTAAAAAAAGCAAAGGTGCCTTTGAACACTTCCATTTTAGACTGTGTGATCTTGAGCAACTCTTTAGCTTCTTTATGCTTAGTTTCTGTTTCTATAAAATGGGAACATTAATAATATTTATCACCAAAGAGAAATTGTTAAATAGAACACTTGAGGCATTTTGCATTAAGCGAAGTAGTTATATGTCCAAGTGATGTCACCACACGGGGCGGGGGGGTTATTTTTTGCCTTTCCTGTCTCCCCAGGCTGGAAAGGCTGAACCCTTCTGTCTCCCTTCCCTTTCCACGACACTCTTGCACTTCCCTTTGGAAGCGTGGGCTCTTTCTTGGCGGGATGGAGATCTGAACAGTATAGTCAAGACTGTACCCTCAAGAGTGAGAACATACACTATAAACCCTTGTTTCTTGTTACCTTTCCTCACACTTCCGAGGGAGTGCCTGGAGCAGAGGAGGCCCCGCTTCCACCTTGTCCTGGCAAGGCATGGTTGACTGACTGTGAATACGCAAAGTGCCCATCCAGTGCTTGGCAGCCACAGGACCAGGGCTAACAGGGAACTTACGGTCAGGGGCGAGGCGGGTGTGACTGGTGTTGCCATGAGAACCACTGTAGGTGTGTGCCTGGTGCACGGACTCATCCACAACGGCTGCCATCCAGATGGCCAGGTTGGTGGTGAGGGTGAACATGAGCCCACACCTGTTTCAGTGATGACCAAAGACAATAAAAGGCTTGTGAGTCTTGGACTCACTATGGGTCCCTGGCAAAGCAAGGTAGGGTTGGGAGCCCTTCTGGGAAATGGGGTTATGAAATGATAAGGGATATGGGCCCCTATGAACAGGAGAATTGAACTTGGAAGACTCAGCCCAGTGGGATGCCAGATAAGAGAAGGCCACAGGTGTCCTGAGGCTCAGGTCCCACTAGGGGAAAGGACACAGTCCAGGCAGTGGGAAGTAAGAGAACAAAGAGGAAGGGGTGCCTGAAACCCCACCCAGGATTTAGAGAGAAGTGCCACGCCCAGGACACCAAGCCTCCTTTCTCATGCTGGGTGAGCCCTTGACCCACAGTCACCGAGCTGCGGTTCTTACCGGGTCAGGTCCAGGTGGGTGTGGATGCAGTCTTTAGCAGAGACCCAGAGAAAGTAAGTCTGCGCAGAAAGGGAGGGAGAGCTCAGGTTCAGTGCTGTGCACATGGGCTGATCTCCAGAGCCCAGTGCCCACCCGTACTCAGGATGACATTTTCTCTATCCCAAGAACCCTTAGACTAATCGGGGTTATTTTAACATTACAAAGGATAAGGAATAATCTCTTTTTCTACTCTATACTTCAGATTGAAAAGAAGAAAAAGGACTCTCTGTTCCTTAAGGACTAGGGAGACTCCACCTGTAAGACATTTTATTCTTGAAGAGAACTGGGGGACCTAGGGTGAGAGAGGGGCACGTGGAGTCTTGGTTATCAGTGATGTATTTCTGGGAGCAAGGTCAAGCTCAGACTAGATCTTGCTCAGTGTCTCAAGGTAAAAAAAAAAAAAAAAAAAGTCTTTGGGATTTATTGTTGCTGAGACAAGATCTCTCTGTGTAGCTTCAGTTGACCTGGAACCCCATACATATTCTAGGCTGGCCTCAAACTCAGATTCTGACTGCCTCTGCTTCCCAAAGGCTAGCCTTGAACTCATTATGTAGCAGGAAGTTATCTTAAACCTCTGGCATCTTCGTCCACACCCCCTGCTATCTTCTTCCTTGGTGGGTCTGAAAGGCCCTCATCTTCTCTGCCACTGAATCGCTGCCATGGGACTTACCGATGTGGGGGTATTTGTATTTTCATTTTTTCCCTGAGCATTCTTCAAACTTATAAAATGTAAAAGACTAAGGCTACATTAAGTGTCACAGCCACAGCCACATGTGTGTGGCACTGGGGACACCTGAGTGGCAGGGGGATGCTTCAAGGTAGGGCACCATCTTGCTTATAGTACAAGGTGAGCTTCTCTTCTGGTCCCATGCAAGAGGGATCCTGCCTCAACTTAAGTCTGCTCTTTCAAAATGGTCTTTATGCAACACGTTAAAAAAAAAAAAAAAAAAAAAAAAAAAGCCAAAAGCCAAACCAAATCAACAACAATGAAAAAAACTAGTGTGTGACGCACTCCCGAAATCCCCGAACTTGGGAGGTGAAAACAGGCGTTCAAAGCTTGTCTGGGCTGCATGAAGTGAGTCACAAGAGGAAAAAAGAAAAAAAAAATGATTTGAACTTGTCTGAAAAATCATAGTTACGGGATGCCCTGCCTCTTAAACAAATATCAGACATAGAGATATGGCTGAGATCAAGCAAGTCATAACCACGGTCATGACCACAGCACAACCCCAGGCAGAGACTGATGCCCTCCATGGACACCCAAGGTTCTATCAGACAGGGCCAGCTGTCACAACTTGCACCTCCTAGGTGTTAATTACTGGCACCACTTAGGTTGGAATAAATCGCAGCATCCCTAAGTAGAAACTCACATTTAGACATCACTTCATGAGTCAGTACTTCCTGGTTTATGGGCTCATATGATCCCTACCACAGTCTGATTCCATTTATTGAATTTCTAGGGGGCAGAGGGGGGGTGGGCTATGTGTAGACCTCAGATCTCCCGAGCTCTTACCAAGCATCAGCTCTTCTTCATATGGGACATTCCTTGTACCCACCTGGACAATGACAAACACAGCTTGGATGATAGGATGCAGGATCTTGATGGCTGACTGGCACTCAAAGAAACTGGAGTAGTAGCCAGTCTTGAAGACATCCATGACAAGGGTGCAAATCCCGAACAGCACGAGCCCTCCTGAGAATCAGGACCAGCGGAACAGTAGTGTATCAGAGAGGCAGAAGAGAGGGTTTGTAGGGTGGAGGATAGGTTCTGAAGGTGAGCTGGGGGTGAGGAATGAGTGAACAATTGGATGGAAGAATGGATGAATGGAGAGGTTGGAAGGATGAGTGAATGGATGGGTGAACACATGAATGGACAAATGTGTCACTTAAAGATGAATGACTAGGTAGGTTGAAGGTTGCATGCATAAATGAACAGGTAGATGGATGGATGGGTGGAGAGGCTAGAGCAATGATTGGATGGATGAATAGATGAATGAACATGATGAATGGATGGACTGAGAGACTACTGGGTGGATGGATGGAGAGGGTGAGCAAAAATAAATAAATAGATGACAAACAGGTACATGGGAAAATTGAAGGGCTTGAAGATGAATGGGTGGATGGCAGATGAATGGGTGGATGACATAGTTGAGTGTCTGCTCCCCTGCACGGACAACGAGAAAGCCTCGAGACAGACCTTGTTAGTTGCTACTGCCTTTCACATTTTGCTCAGTCAAAGACTCTGCATAACTATGTTGGTCCAATCTTTGGACAAGGCAAAGGAGCTTCCTCCACCTCTCTATCCTCTAGGACCTACTTCCCTCCCTTCACCCCATCACTGCATCCCACCCCGATTCTACAACACTCTTCCCAGGGAATTTTACACCTGTCTACCCAAAGTCACACCCTGCAGGTCTTCAGTGAGACCCAGACTGCAGCTCCCCACCGTGCCCACCCCATTCTTGTCCTCATATCCCAGGGCACCTCGGAGCCAGATGGGGCCGGCATGCGCATCCCGGTAGGGCACCGCATCCTGACAGCGTGCAGTGCGGAGGAGGTAGAAGACTATCCACAGAGCGGCCAGCAGCATCATGGTGGTGAGCAGCGCGAACACGTCGGTGTCATACACGGCCACTTTGTTGAAGGCACCGCCACTGATGAGCGTGCAGGCGAGGAGCAGCACGTTCACAGCCAACAGCACCGACAGCAGGCGGCCGCCCTTTTTCCACACCTCGCGGGGGCTGGCGCGAGGTCCCGGCAGGCTCTCCTTGGGGTGCGGGACCGGTTCTTCCGACATGGTGGGGGGAGGTTGAAGGGATCACTGCGGGGATGAAGTGGGGGAGGGGGAGGACAGGATTCTAGGTTATAATCCAGGGGGGTTCTTCTTTC
Source organism: Phyllotis vaccarum (assembly GCA_033318265.1). NCBI lineage: Eukaryota > Metazoa > Chordata > Mammalia > Rodentia > Cricetidae > Phyllotis > Phyllotis vaccarum. The sequence continues at coordinate 6,776,651 of JARWLC010000008.1, forward strand.
CTCCCTGGAATGTGGGGACTAAAGGTGCTAAACCAAGTGCCGAGGAAGAAGAGAAACACCGAATACTGAATCTCCCAACTGAACTAAAAATATTGTACAGAAAGAAGTAGCACTAGGCCGGATCCCACACAAGGTCCCACTCCCCAAATCTGACAAGTCCCCTGTCCAGGAGCACGCACCTGGCTGCACCGGGAGCCGACACCAAGTTGGGGGTCAAGGGGCAGCGAGCGTCTCCTCTCTCCCACGTCCGGCTGGACCAGTGCTTTATACCGGAGAAGGCAGAGTGATTTACAGCCACAAGAGCTCGGCTCCATAAACCTCTCAGCGACACTCACATGATCCATCTTTTCTCCGAGCTGAATTTAGGGAAGCCAGATAAGGTGAGATTTATATTTACCTCTTAAGATTCCCCTCAGCTGCTCACGCTGGCTCGGCCTGGGTTCAGGCGCGGCCCCATACTGCGGTACCTAGAGGGTCCTCCTCTTTCAACACTGACCAGAACCTGGTACTAAGAGATAGCACCCACCCAAAGCCTGCGGAGCTGACCCCCACCCCAGTACTCGCCTACACCTAGATGCCATCGCACCTCAGAAGCCACCTATATCTTGGATCTTGCTTGCTGCCCCGAGATCGAGGCAACAGTTCTCCCCTTTCCCACCTGCCCTCAGAGTGACCAAGTTCAATCTTCCTGTATCCCTTACTACTGCTGCCCGGAGATGCTTGCTGGATGCTGCGAAGTCTGGTTCCCATGCGGTGTCCGCAGCCGGCTTGCAATAGTTTAGCGCCCCCTGCTGGAGAGATGTCGTCCGACGACCCCACGCTAGCTCTGTAGGGATCGCTGCGCCCTGCTCCGGAGTGTCTTGAAGTCCATCCTCTTGCTCCTGTAGGCCCACTAACCTCTGGATCAGGGCTGCTTTTCTATCCCACCCTCAGACACCATTTTCCAACCCTTGGCCTGTTCCTTTTGACGGGTGAAGAAATTAGGGAGTCCAGCGTCCGGAGCTCTGTCGAGGACACTCTAATGACCTTATACTAGACCTCAAAGGGTACAACGCCAGAGTAGACGCTTTTGGTGCGAGAGAGCTGGACTTCACTTGGGTCACCCCTGTGTGCTGAAAAGCAGGGTGTTTAGGACCCAGGGGAAGCTCCTGGGCGGCTCCTGGACAGTGAGAGATTCCCCCCTCCCTCCCCTGGTGCGCGGCTCAGATGTCCTCTAGTCTGTAGTTGTCTGTAGTCGTGGATCTGGCGCTCCGCATCCTCCATCCGCGGCAGCAGGGGCTGGAGGCACAGGCCCCTGCCCAGCCCCTTCCCTTAAACCAATGTTTCAGTACTAACCCGGCTGCCCTCCCCGTCGGGGGACATTTCTCGGTGCCCCTTGCCCGACCCGTCCAATTCGGGCGCCATGAATGACCAGTATCATCGGGCCGCCAGGGATGGCTACCTGGAGCTCCTCAAGGAGGCCACCCGGAAGGAGCTGAATGCCCCTGACGAGGATGGCATGACCCCCACCCTCTGGGCTGCCTACCATGGCAACCTGGAGTCGCTGCGCCTCATCGTGAGCCGAGGGTGAGTATACCTTCTGCCCAGCCATCAGGGAACCATAAGAATCCCATGTCCCAAACCTCATGGCATCACTTACCCTCTTCCCTGAGGTGCCCTCTTCCCATATGGATAGCCCCTAAGGTGGGGCCGTGCAGCCTGCCATACTTTGAAGGGACCCACGTGGAGGGAACATCAGCGGAGGCTTGTGACACTTGTGAACTGTATGTAGGGATTAGAGGATAGGAACTACCATGGGGGGGGGTTATGATTATGGGGTGGGGCTGCAGAGTGATTCAAAGGTTAAAGACATTTCTGGCTTGGGGTATCCGGAAGCAAGAATAAAAGGAAGGTGGGAACCAGAGGGAAGGTTAAGAAGTCTCCATGTGCCTAGAAGTGGGGGCCAGAAAGGAGAGACCCAACATAGGAGCCAAAAGGCTGTCCACCCCAGCATCAACGGAACGAGTCTCACACGGACCTGTGCTTTCTCACCAGTCCACTCCTGAGATTTATGGGCACTGTCCACACTACAAAATGTCACTGGTTCAGCCAGTGATTAACTCTGTACCCCTCCCCCACCATAGGACACAGGAGTGGGAAGCCATGGTGTGTGGAGGGGACATCTGCACCCACCCTCCCTCTGGAGTTGTCCTGGGAGGGAGGGTGGGCACAGAGTCCATCTGGAGGGGTCAAGGGTCACTGAAGTGGGTTGGGGAAGGGAACTAAATCATAGTACTGGAATAATATCCTAACATCAACAGTTTGTTAGGACTGGCCTCTATACTGCTGTGGCCTGGTCAGGAAAAGGATGCCCCAAGAGGGTTCACGTGAATGACTGAAGCTCTAGGGGTCAAGGGCAGGGGCAGGGATTGTGTTGGCCCTGATATTTGGAGTGCCTGAATACCTGGGGGTGGGGGTGGGGGAAGGTTTCACTCTGACAGCTCCTTGGGTCTAGCAGCAGGTGGGAACAGTCTGGGACTAGACACCCGAGGCAGTTAGAAAGCAGGACTCTTGGGGAAAGCAAACAGGGGGACCACCCCTGCTGCGCTGCACATCTGTCAGACAGACTCAAGGGAGTCTCTGCAGGGATATGAAGGGAAAGTGGGCTTATTCTTGGCGCTCCAAAGCCCTCTAGTTCTACAGGGGCAAAGATTTGTGCTTGATGAGAGAGGGTCTGTTCCCGAGCAACGCTTCCTCACAGTTTCCTACAGGACTTGGCAATCAGAGGGAGAAACTGAGGTGGGATGGCAGTGGGGGGTGTAGTGGGAGGTGTTGAGACAAGGGAGTGATTCTTTCTCCAGCTCTGGGTTGGCCTTGTGGCCTCATTAGTGTGGGCAGGGCCTCATGCTGGGGGAAGAGAGAGAGAGAGAGAGAGAGAGAGAGAGAGAGAGAGAGAGAGAGAACTCCTAGAGAAACCAGCAGGAGCTGGGCTACACATATATATATAAGCCGGGAGTTAGACCCGAGGACATTAGAGAGGGTTGCTGGAGGGGGTCAGGCCACAGGCTTCAAAGGGCAACCTGAACAAGGGAGAGCCACAGCCGCCAGGTCGCCGGCCCTCTTCCTCTCCAGTTCTGGCTGTCCCCACAGTCCCCTTCTGGCCCAGGCCAAGACCCGACACCTGCTCTAACACGGGCGTTGCCAGGCCTGGCCCTGCTCCCTGTAGACATGGCGGTGCCCATTGCACGCCAGCACACACCCTCTCACACTCTCCCAGGCTTAAGCCTAGCACACGCCACCCTCCAGTCCTCTCACACAGTCACCCTGTAACGTGTGGCTTCACAAACCACCTCACCCGCCTAGAGACCCAGACTCAGCCCAGGCCCACCACCTCTCTGAGCCAGCTCCCCGCAGAGCCCATGAATAATTCACTCCTTTCTTTCAGCGCATCAAATATTTATCCCCTGAGATTCCCAGCCCTCCGTCCTCTAGAGGAAGGCCCGCCCCACCCCGCCTCCTAGGTAGCCCCGCCCCTTTGTGGGTTGGGCCATCACCCACGGGCCCACCCCCATCCCTTCACACACAGCCCCACGCCCCGTGCTCAATCCTTAAACATTTAACTTGCTGAAGTCTAGGTCTCGGCCCCATGGATTTCTTTAGGGCAAAGGTTCTCAACCTTCCTAACGCTGCGACCCTTAATACGGTGTTGTGGTGACCCCCAACCATAAAATTACTTTGCTGATACTTTATAACTATAATTTTGCTACTGTTATGAATTTTAATGTAAATATCTGATATTCAGGATATCTGATTATGTGACCCCGTTAGGATCACGACCCACGTATTGGGAACCACTGCTTCAGGAAATGCTGTGCTGCAGGTTCAGGAAGATCACAATGTCTTTGGGCTTTTCTTTTTTCTTTTCTTTTTTTTTTTTTTTTCTAGTATTTTGGGCCTTCCTTTCTTTTTCTGGTTCTCCCCTCCCCCATCCAGATTCCTTATACCTCCAACCAGAGCCCAAGGTCTGCCTGGCTTGCTAAAAGGTCTCATCCTTCCTCTCCACGTACCGTCCCTGCAGGGGTGATCCTGATAAGTGTGACATCTGGGGAAACACACCCTTGCACCTGGCAGCTTCCAACGGCCACCTGCACTGCCTGTCCTTCCTCGTGTCCTTTGGGGCCAACATCTGGTGCCTGGACAATGACTACCACACGCCACTGGACATGGCCGCTATGAAAGGCCACATGGAGAGCGTGCGCTATCTGGACTCCATCGCAGCCAAGCAGAGCAGCCTCAACCCCAAGCTGGTGGGCAAGCTAAAGGACAAGGCCTTCCGCGAGGCAGAGCGACGCATCCGCGAGTGTGCCAAGATGCAGCGCAAGCACCATGAGCGCATGGAGAGGCTCTACCGGCGAGAGATGGCCGAGCGCTCCGACACACTCAGTTTCTCCAGCCTCACGTCCAGCACCCTGAGCCGCCGGCTGCAACACCTGACGCTGGGCAGCCAGCTGCCCTACTCGCAGGCCACGCTGCACGGCACCGCCAAGGGCAAGGCTAAAATCCAGAAGAAGCTGGAGAGGCGCAAGCAGGGGGGCGAGGGTACCTTCAAGGTCTCCGAAGACGGACGCAAAAGCGTCCGATCGCTCTCGGGCCTGCAGCTGGGCAACGATGTGATGTTTGTGCGCCAGGGCACCTACGCCAACCCCAAAGAGTGGGGCCGTGCCCCACTCAGGGACATGTTCCTCTCAGATGAGGACAGCGTCTCCCGTGCCACACTGGCTGCCGAGCCTGCCCACTCGGAGGTCAGCACTGACTCAGGCCACGACTCCTTGTTTACTCGCCCGGGCCTGGGTACCATGGTGTTTCGAAGGAACTATTTGAGCAGCGGGCTACAGGGGCTGGGCCGCGAAGACGGGGGCTTGGATGGGGCTAGGACGCCGCGGGGTCGGCTGCAGAGTTCCCCCAGCCTGGACGATGACAGCTTGGGCAGTGCCAATAGCTTGCAGGACCGCAGTTGCGGGGAGGAGTTGCCGTGGGATGAGCTAGACTTGGGCTTGGATGAGGACCTGGAGCCCGAGACCAGCCCCTTGGAGACCTTCCTGGCCTCGCTATACTTGGGGGACTTTGCCTCCCTCCTGCGGCAGGAGAAGATTGACCTGGAGGCCCTGATGCTGTGCTCGGACCTTGACCTCCGTAGCATCAGCGTGCCCCTGGGGCCTCGGAAGAAGATCCTGGGGGCCGTGAGGAGGCGCAGGCAGGCGCTGGAGCGCCCACCAGCCCTGGAGGACACAGAGCTGTGAGTACGGTATGGGGGAGGGGATCTACCTTTTCAGGAATGGGAGAGGGTTTAACACCTTATTTCACAAAAATCAAAACTGCTATCAACTACAAGAGGTCCATTATCACCAGCTCAGAATAAGCAAGCAAAACTTGCCTGTTTAATAGTTGGAGGCTTGCCAGGTGGTGGCGGTGGCCTTTAATCCCAGCATTCAGGAGGCAGAGACAGGTGGATCTCTGTGAGTTCGAGGCTAGCCTGGACTACTGAGCGAGTTCCAGGACAGGCTCTACAGCTACACAGAGAAACCCTGTCTCAAAAAGCCAATTAGTAGTAGTAGTAATAATGATAATAATAATGATATAATAATAATAATAATAATAATAATAATAATAATAATAATAATAAATGGAGGCTTTCTTATCATAGTTGACAGATCTAGGGTAATCCAAATGGGGGAAATGAGCATTTTAGTACGGGTGGGATACATTTAGAGTAATCATGGCTAGGATTTTAAAAGTCTTTAAGACAGGGTGGCCTGTATGTAACCCAAGCCGGCCTTGAACTTGTGTAGTTGAGAATCATCTTGAATTTCTGGTCCACCTTCCAAGTGCTGGGTCTGAACTCTGGTTTTGTGTGTGCTAGGCAAGCACTCTCTACCAACTGTGCTACATTTCCAGTCCCAAAGCTGAGATGTATTTGGATCCCTGCCACCTTCCAGATCCTTGAACAAACTTTTTTTTTTTTAATCTTGTGGAGTATCAAGGATTAATCTGTAGCTTTTGCCATGCCTTACCATGGCTCCCAGCAAACATGACCTGATCTTGGGTTGAGTTTAGCTCTAGAGTCTGGGGAGCAGCCAACTGCTATGGGCTGGAGACTGTGGAATCAGCATGTCACCTCAACTGCCCACACCCTCAAAGCAGATGTATTTTACCTACTGTCCCAAGTCCTGCTCCCAACAGCTTCTTGGAGGCACAATTACGTTTTTATAAAAAGCAACCATAGCAGTTCAAACCCTCCTGTCCACTGCAGCATCCCACAAGCTTGCTGCCCTTTGGTATCTAAGGCCTTTTACCCCAAATGCCTGGGGCATCTATGAGAAGACAGTCTGTCTCACAATTCAGACAGTGGGGAAGCCAGTGTCTTCATTAATGATCTGCTGAGGGGGGGGGGGAAGGCTAAGTTGTCAGAGTCTTGGAAGGACATAAGAACTTGGGAGGCTATCTTCTAAACCCGGGTCTGTCTGTCTTTCTCCACAGATGAAAGGTGCTCCACTCCTCAGACCAAAATGAATTGCAAGTTGCCACAACCCATGGTGGGGCCCAGAGGTCCTCACAATTGCCATCCCTGCAGGCCCTTCTCCAGGAGTAAGGGTCACATGGGGCATCTCCTTGGAAACTCTGTCCACACTCTGAAGCAGATGTGTAGCCTGGAGGCAGCCAGAGGGACCACAGCATTCCAGAGCACCACTTCTGAGGGGTTTTGGAATCTCAAAGCCACCCTCACTCAAAAGCCCTGAATTTTGAGAGGTTTGGTGGTTAGGAAATGATTGGCCCTGGGGACTAAATGACGTCAGAGCTGAATTAGAAGAGGAGCAGGGCAGCTTGATCTGTCACAAGTACATCACCCCCCCCCCCCATCCTCTCCAGCCCTTGGGGGGTGTGTGTGAAAGTGGGGTCTGGTTCTTTTTCAGGCTAAAAGCCTGTTGCTTCCTGCTTACTGTAACGGAAGAGTTTGGGTACCTTCTCCTTATACACTTCAGAAGGGCGTTTCCCCAGCCAGATTCTTCAGCCAAATGCCTGCTCTTTCACTCCTCAGCACATCCCCTCTCAGGAAAGGCCAGTCTCCACCCCTCTTCACTCGCTGGCCATGGCCAGAGCTGGAGAGCCAGGCTGAGTAGGCTGGTATAACTGGTACTTTCCCAGCTCATCCCAGTCACCTTTAGCTTCACCCCACTCCACTGTGCAGCCTGCTTTCCCCAGGGTCTCCAGAGGACCAGAGGGCCGAGAAGCAAGGTATGTCGCTGTTGTGGTCCCCAGGCCCAGTAGTCGAGGCTACCTGGCCATAGAATGGCGTCTGCTAACTGCCTCAGAGTCTCTAAGGCCTAGACAGACAGAGGCTGGATACAATCTGTATTAGGTCCAGTGTGGGAAAGCTCTGTGAGGAAGATCCTGGAGGATGTAGAGAACCTGAGGTCCTGATCATGCCCAGGCTCCTAAGGCTCTCTGTCTTTGTCTCTCTCCCTTTCTACCCCCCCCCCCCACTCTGTGTGTAGTGTGCATATATGGTGCATGTATTGTGTGTGTAGTATGTATGTGTAGTGTGTATATAGGGTGTGGGTAGCATGTGTGTATGTGTGTGTTGGGATCAGTCAGAGGATTTCCTTCAGGGCCTGGAGGAGCCTGGGCTGCTCTTGATTCTGCATGGATCATGGTAGAACTCACTGTGTGTTTAGCCCTGTGATGTCATGGAGATGAAAACCAGAGCAGAGACAGGTTCAGAGGTCCTCAGAGTGAGTCCTCATACCTCTTCCATCACGCCAGGACCAGGGTTACAGAAGTGGTCAAGTCCCTCAGAAGCCATGTGCATACAGGCTCGCATCCAGTCCCTCCTCCTCATCAGCAGTGAACCCCCATTCCAGACTCTAGCTCAGAGAACAGGGAACATGCATAACCTTAAACTCCTCCTTGAGCTCCCCTGGGGAGAGGGAAGAGCCCCCCAAAGGCCCCTGTGTTCTGCCTGGAGGTCACTACCCATGCACATGCAGTTCTGAGTGTGGAGGAGGTGGCTCCCTTCCCACTACTACTCTGGGTCACCCCCGGCCTTCTCATTTTCTGGGTCCAAGCCTGGGGCTACCTCCAAGTGCCGACTCATTTTTCTCAGAGCCCCCAGGTACTACTTGTTTCTCACCTCTTCTGTTTACTGCCTCAGCCCCTCCTGGTTCTCCCTGCGCTGGAGTGGCCAGATGCTGTGATCCCCACCATTGTATCTTAAATCATTCCCTCAGGCTCATTATATATATATATATATATATATTATTTTTTGCACAGCATGTTCTACCCTATTGCGTGCCTGTGTTCTGTTCTGTAGGCATTGGGGAGTGAGTAGGAGAGGAATATGGTGGAAGGTTGGGGGTGGGAGGTGGGCATATGTGGGGTCTATTCATTGGAGGGGTCTTTGAGCCCCCCACCTCTGCACATATCTCAGGGATCATTTCCACCATCCCAAGGTCATTGCCTTCTTATATTCAGATCTCAAAATATGCAATAGTTGAGGGCAGGATGGCACTATTCCTTCCCCCAGGCCCACAAGGGCTCTCTCATAAATGGGCAAGAAGCTATTCTTCTGAGGTTGCTGCCTGTCCCTCCGGAGCTGAGCTTTCTCATTCTTGCAGACTCCAATGGGGGTCTCAGTTTTTTAACCTATCTTTTGGGGTGCCATATTTAGTATTCTTTTCTCTCAAGGATGTTTTCCCAAATGGGTGGGAAGTGGGCTCTGATTTCTTAGCCAAATCTGGGGTCATCTTGTTCCATCCCTAATGATGTGCCTAACCCAGTACCAATTAGAAAGGTAAATAAGGATATAAATGCTGGTGGGTTGCCTAGCAACCACCCAGCGGTTCTAGGCTACCTGTTCCCACTTTATAGTTGATAAAATTGAGGCCCCCAGAGGAGAAAGGTCCGAAGTGAGAAACACAGGTCTTGGCTAAACAGTCCTTACGTCCAAGTCACCAGGGTTACACAGTGTGTGCAATTGTGACCACTGCTGGCCATGTTAATTATTACACGCACCTCCAGGAAGGCAAACTGGTCCTTGCCAAACTGGTCCAAGACTGTCCGGGAAAGGGCATAGGAATGAGAAAGACTTCAGAGACATGCCAGAGTGGATGCAATGGGAACATGGACCTCAAGGCAAGTGAGGCTCAAGGATGGGATCCTGGGGCGGCATTGTGTGGTAAAGATCCAAGAAGCAAGAGAGAACTTCAAGAAGATAAAGGGGAGAATTTTACAGCTGTTTTTTTTTTTTCTCATTTTCCTAAAGATTAGATTGATCTTTGCCTCATAGACTGACATTGAGCCATAGAGAATATGTGTTTATAGTATCTGTGGGCCAGTGAGATGGCTTAGTAGGCAAAGGTACTTGTTGCCAAGCCTGGTGGCCTGAGTTTTGTCCCCAGGACCCATGGAAGAAGAGAACTCACTTTCATAAATTGATTTCTGACCTTCTATAGTACACACACACAAACACACACACACTCACACACACATACACACACATACACACACTCACGCACACACATGCACACTTGCAAACTAACTAAATAAATAAATGTAATCCAAACAGAATCTTCTTGTGATAGATGAAAGTTTCATAATACAACATTGTCTCTCTTGAACTGGAAAACTGTGCCCCATCCTTACGCTTCTCTGTTTTACAAAGACCTTTCATTGAAAATCAAAGACGTTCCACAAATTTAGAAAAACTAATGATTCTTAGTTTTGGGGTCAGAATTTAGTGATGTTTCCTGGAAAGCCCACACAAAGCAGATGTACATACATCTGTACACAACACACTCATTTTTTTTGAGTTTTGCTCGTAATTCTAGACAGTTTAGGGCCAGAATCTGAAGAGACTCAGGGACCTCAATATCTCTTTGGACTAGAAAGCTTTGGGTTAGGGCTAGAGGGATGTCTCAGCTGTTAAGAACACTCACTGCTTTTGCATCCACACTGCAGCTCACAACCTTCTGTAACTCTAGTTCCAAAGGATCCAACATTCCCTTCCAGCCTCTGCAGGCACTGCATACATGCGGTGCATAAACATACACGGAGGCAAAACACACACATAAAAATAATTTTAAGAAAGCTTTGGGTTAGATGGCTGTGAAGTTAGTGTGTTACAACAAAAGTAGCAATCTGATGGAGGTGAGTTTGGGGCAAATCAGTGTCAGAATCACTACCTAGGATGTGATTAACTCTCATTATGGAAGGGGCTGGTCAAATGCCATACAACAGCCATAGGGCAACAGCTCATCTCCTGATGCCTTATGATGGACTCTCAGCCATATGTCTCCATATTGTGACTGACCACAATACCCTGACTTCCCCTCTGACACGGTGCATGCTTCTATCACCTTCTTTAAGTAATGTAAGTGAGGAGGTGGCCGGGCTCAGGGGAAAACCACGTCTGTACAGAAGAACTGACCCGCTTCCTCTAACTATGTGACTTTGTGTAAGTGACCTCCCTCCATTTCTTTCCTTATGTATAGAGTAGGCATTATAATAATAGTGGTCACCCACAGGTTATTAGAGTGAGGTGAGTGTTAATGCATCCTATACAACCTGATATTTAGTACACCCCAGTTACTAATGATCACAGTTATTGTTGGTCTGGGAATGGCCTGAAGGGTACTACTCATATTTGTGATTTGCACAGCTAACCGGTAGATGGGTCCTAGACAATCCCAGGGAACAACCTTCCCTTTAGGCTCAATCCTGAGAACATGGCTCATCCTTATTCTCAACACCACTATGGCTCCCAGTGGAGGGAACACTGGAGGCATCTTCCTTACACCAGTAAGGGAGGCTGACAACCCAGCCTAAGGAACAGAGCTGGACCTGCCCCGTTCAATGGGAAAACCCTGGGGAAGGCGAAAGGTGTTCTTGGAATGTCCAAGGAGCTACAAATCTTTCTGGAGGAGGACTTTCCCCTCATTATGCTGGGATCTGAACTTGACACTTTATCAGAAAGATCCCCTGGGAAGGGCGTATGAGGGTAGGTGTTAGCTTCAGTTCATAGTTGAAGACATGAAATTTCATGGAAGCTATAATATATATTTGTATTTTCTGATTCATATTATATGATGTGAAATATGATATATAAGCATATATGATATGCTATAAAGAATATATATTCTTTTTCTAAGAAATAGCCTCTCCATGTATTGCTGACTGTCCTGGAACTTGCTGTATAGACCAGGCTGGCCTTGAACTCATAGAAATTGACCTGCCTCTGTCTCCCAAGTACTGGTATTATAGGTTTGTGCCACCACACCTGATTGTTTTCAAATTTTTATCAATTATTGAAATGTATAAAGTGTCTAGAACATATGTTAAGTACTGTTTACCTATTAAACCCTAACAATAAACCCTCAACTCTCAGGCTGGAGAGATAGCTTAGTGGTTGAGAGCACTTCCAGAGAGTAGCTCTTCCAGAGGACTCAGGTTCGGTTCTCAGCACCCACAATGATGCTCACAATTCTGTATAATTTGAGTTCCAGAGGATTTCATCCCCTCTTTGATTCTCCGTGGGTGCTGTAGACATGTGGCATACACACATACATGCAGACAAACATTTGTACACATAAAATACAAATAAAAACCTGACCCTTGTTTACGGAGCAAGTAACCACATTGCCATTATTCCCATTTTACAGGTGGAAGGGCAGAGACTCAGAGCTGAGAGAGGAGTCAAGTGAGATTTCCTAGATGCTGACACATGCAGCCTGAGCACAGGGCATGCACCTTGGTGAAGGATACCTTTGATTTCCTTGACCGAACATGCTTGAGGTCCTGGGAAGGTGCCAGGCTCAGCCACAGATGGGGCAAAGAACCCCAGTAACTTCAGTAACTCAAATGTATAGTCTGCCCTGTGGTGCTCAGCGCCCTGATAGGTGAGATGGAGAGGAGGCAACATGGGTCATGCCTCCCCCCGGCAGGATGCTGGGGGTAGGCACTTGGGGAGACAAATGCATCTATCTCAAACCTGCTGAGATGAGAGAGGATGCTGGGGGAATCATTTTGTCCCAACAGGGGAGCCTATCCCTCTTTCTGTCATCATTTAATCTGTCCATTTACTCTAGGGTACCAGACCACTGGTCTTTCTCTTTTTCTCCCCATCTCCAAATATCCCTCTTTCTGTCTCTGTCTTAATGCATTGCTCAGGCTAGCTTATGACCTCAAATTTATTGTGTATCCCAGGTTGGCTTTGAATTCATCTTCCCTTCAGGTTTTTTTTGGGGATTGTAGCTGGCACCATCGCAAGCACTTTGCTGTCTTTCTCTTCATCTGTCTCCCATTTTCCTCAGGCTCCCTGTCCTCTGGTTTCTGACTGTCTCTGGTTGAGCAGGGACCTGTAGTCCAGCCTCTCCTTCAAGCACTGCTTCCCCATCCCCAATTTCACACCTTGGAAGCTTGTGAAGCCTCTCTGAGAGAACCCAATGTACCCCCCAGGGAGTCCAGTGTGCAGGGCACTAAGCTATGCCTGTGATCCATCAGCAACGGTCTGGGAGCTGGTCATGCCCCAGATCTGATGCTAAGTAGCCATGATCTGGTCCAGTCACAAACTCTACAAAAATGGATCTAAGTTGTCTTCCCAGTTATAGTGAGGCTTCTTAACACATTGAACACGTGTAGAACCCAGTCTGGTCTCCCGTTACTAGTGAGAGTCACATCTATTGTGACCCGGCCACATTAGGAGTGGCACTCACTTGCTTTATTGCTATAGAACAAATTTTAGGATGTTGCTATTTCCATTTCTTTCATAGGAGGAAGTCAAAGGGCAGAGATATATGTAAAAGGTACTAAACCTACACCACTGGGAAGGGGTGTTGATAGAAATCCAACCTAGGCATCCAGGCCCCACAGAACTTATGCTATAACTTTTCTCTGGGTGACCAGCCTGCTGGTTGGGAGGTTACCAATCCTTGAGATGGACAGCAGAAGAAGCCTGTATAGTGATGTCCCCTGTAATTTTAGCACTTAAAAGGACAAAGCAGGATGATTGAGCATTCGAGGCCACCCTGGGCAACATAAAGAGATCCTGTTTCAAATAAAATAGAGCCTATGAGATGGCTCAGTGGCTAAATGTACTTGCCACATACCCGAATTGGGTCCCTGGTCCCTAGAGTTCAGGTAAAGAAGAGAAGCAACTCCACAGAGTTCTTTGGCCTCCGTGCATGCTCCGCCTCTGAGCAGACATGCCAGGATGGTGAGATTTGAACCCCCAACTCTCAGACTTTCTTTGGCAGCCCCAGCCTTTCTCCATCCCATACCCTAGCCCCCCCCCCCCCATATCTCCTCAGTATAGGCCCTTGTCCACCATTCACTGGCTAGGAGCAGGGGTTCCACTGGCCAGACCTGGGGAGATAGGATGGGAACATGCTGTCTCATCCTCCGCTTCTTTACAGCTGATACTCAGACAGCCCTTGGAGGGAGCAGCTGTCTCTGGAGAGTGTGTGAGTGTAATGCAGTGAGGGTGCAGTCAGGTTTCTCGGCAGATATGCCCATGGGTCTGGATCTTTCCTGGAAGGCTGTGTTTATCTGTGAGCTGAGCATGTATGTGTCTATGATTTTGCTCATTTGTCTATGCCTCAGTGTCTCCAACTTCCCAGGATGTGCATGTTTACATTCTCACAAAGGGCCGAATCTGAATATCTTTGTTTGGAGGGTTTATTTTTAGATTCTTACTCCTGTCATCTATTTTTAGGGGCCCAGCTCCTCCCAACTGGAAGATCCAAATTCCCAGGCAATCCTGGCCCCACCCCTCATCCTGAGTCAGGGCCCCACCAAACTCATGCCCTAACTTCACTCTGGGCCACTTGCTTATGTATGGGAAGGTCCCCAATCCTTGGGAGGGTATAGATAGTAGGCAGAGAAGGACCGGTGTTCTGGAAGCCAGGGTTAGCATGGAACCAATCAATTTTGGGGTGCACAAGCTATTGGAGTCTTGGAGAGGATTCCCCCATGTTAGGGTATCTAGCCAGTCCCTCATTAGGATTGTGGGTCCTCTTCTCCAAGCTATCATGTTCCTACCTGTGAATGGGGATAGTTGTACCCCCAATTACAGCCAGTTGTGAAGTAAGGAAGAGTGCTTAGTTCAGTCCTCACCCTTCTCCAAGTGGAGGATCAGCCTGGAGACCTGGAGGACAGCAGTCTGGGCATCAGCCAGGCCTGGGCATCCCTGAGCTGATGGCAAGAGGAACTGGCATGCTGAATGGTCCCCGATTCCACCCATAAGGTTTGTGTGAAATATTCAGTATTACAGAACGGAACTGAGAGGGGGCATCATTCTCCTGAGGCCCTAGCTCTCTCTACACACACATGTACACCTGTATGCATGTGTGCGTGCACACACAGAGAGAGATAGGCAAGGGGAGGGGCTGGAGGAGTACATAGTGTCTCCTTGTGAAACAGTCATCTATTATCAGTATTTATACCAACGCACATTGGGTTTAAGCTATTTTGACAATTCAATAACACAATGCTATTATAAGCACAATAGCACAAGCATATTTGGATGAACTTTATCTCAAACGCAAGCTCAGGGTACGCACTGATGGACATAATATGGTCATCTGGCTCCTCTCCAAGAACCCAGCTTCATGTCTTCCACCTTAACTTTCTTAGGAACCTTAGACTCAGGGAGGCTAAATCGTTTCTCTAAGGACACAGAGCAAGTCCAAGCCTTGCTCTAGACACTGCCCTTGACTTTCCTCCACGTAGTTCACAGCCTTTGTTCCCCTTCCAGCCCAGCTATTGCACCCATCAGGCCCAACACACACTGATTTGGCTCATCTGCACTTCATAGGAGACAGTGGCCCTGCTCTGATGTGAGGCTCTAACTTGCCCTGTAACTTTGAGAGGCAATCTGGCTACAGAGTCTTTCTCTGTAAAGTGGGACAAGGCTGGGAGACCTTGGAGCATCATTAGAGTCCCTCCTGGCTTCAGGTCTGCTTTCTCCTCCTCCTCCCTCCTCCCTGTTTCCCTGAGCCATCACTCACAGAATAGGTGGCAGCCAGCAAGGCTGGCTGGATGTAGAGGGTGCTGCTCAAGCCAGGGGCAGGATCCTTGGTGGCGAGGCTGCTGTTGAGATGCTGTGGATATAGTCCTGTCCTGTTGGTGCTGGGGAAGCTGGGGGAGCTTGGGGTGTTAGTCCCATTCTTAAATGGCTAGGATCTGAGCCATGAGCTCCACCACTTTTTCCTGGCTTGCACGGCCCCACCCTGGTGAATAATGCCAGTTGCCCGGGGAGCTGGGCCTCACTGGGTCTTTGATGACTTGGGGAAGGTATAGATGGGTGGGTACAAGGAAGGGACAAGAGTCAGCCAAGTAGTCTTAGGCAATGGAAATGGTTAAATTGCTAGCAATAGGTCCTATCCCTGGCCCTCCAGGGTCTATGTCCATCTGACTCTCAGGATCCCCATTCAGGCTCCGGGCCAGGGCGGGACTCTGGCTCACCCCACCCCAGCCACAACAATAATTAACCCCATGAACTCAGCACATAAAGATCCAAATCACAGAGGGGTGGAGTCATTGAAGCCCCAGAAGGGGGAACTCTAGAGGCCCTAGGAGAGTATCCCCAGATTTCTTGCTTCATCCTGCCCCACAGTCACTGCCTGGGTGACACCTCCACTCCACTCAAGGAATGAAGCTCTGGTTGTCCTGGAACTCACTCTGTAGACCAGGCTGGCCTTGAACTCACAGAGACCCGCCTGCCTCTACCTCCTGAGTGCTGGGCTTAAGGGTATGCACCATCATGCGAGGCTGGTTTCTTTTTCCAGTCTCTGATCCCCTTCTTCCTTCCCTGTGGCTTATTGGCTGCACACCCCTCCCATAGGTGCAGATGCCTGCTGATTGCCTCCCTCAGACTGAACACTGTGTGAGGAGAGCAAGATCTGCCCCAGACAGGTGGGACTCCTTGTGTGCTCCGCTTTAGCCCTTCCCTTTCAAGCTCTGGTTGTCTGCTGGCTGTGTTGCTGCAGGGTACTGGCCCTGAAGGCTGAGATGTCCTGGAGGAAGTCAGGGACAGTAAGGAAGGCCTGGGGCGGGGGTCCTCGGCCACAGGAGTGAGCCTATGGCATGGTTAGGGGCAGGACATGCAGTTTTCTTACATTCATTTTGAAAGATTTTGTTTTAAATTCTGTACATGTGTGTGGGGGGAGGGGATTGTGTACGTCGTTGGAGATATGAAGAGGGTGTCTGAGGGGGTTGCAGGTGGTCACAAGCCTCCTGGTGTGGAGCTGGGAACCAAACTAGAGTCCTCTGTAACAGCAGAACACAAACCTCTCCAGCCTCTCCCTCCCTCCCTCCCTCCCTCCCTCCCTCCCTCCCTCCCTCCCTCCCTCCCTCCCTCCTTTCCTCCCTCCCTCTCTCCCTCCCCCTCCCTCCCTCCCTGCCTTCCTTCCTCCCTCCCTCCCCCTCCCCATCCTTCTCTCCCTCTCTCCCTTCCTCCCTCCCTCTCTCCCTCCCTCCCTCCCCCTCCCCACCCTTCTCTCCCTCTCTCCTTCCCTCCCTCTCTCCCTCCCCCTCCCTCTCTCCCTCCCCCTCCCTCCCCCTCCCCGTCCCTCTCCCTCCCTTCCTCCCTCCCATCCCTCTTTTCCTTTTATCTCTCTATTATGGTAATTATTTTATTTTCTCTTATTCATTAGAAAGGATCTTGCTCCATTGCCTAGGCTGATCTGGAATCTGATATGTAGACCAAGCTAGTCTCGAACTCACAGACATCTGCCTGCCTTTGCCTCCTAAGTGCTAAGATTAAAGGCAAGGGTCTCTTCAAAGGGCTGACTTTGGCTTGTTTTACCTTGCCACAAAGAGCTTCAGTTCTACCCATTGTCCTGCAAATGTAATTTCATCCTTTCTATGGCCAAATGAAACCACACCACATCTCTGGACCACACTTTCTTTATCCATTTATCAGCTGATGGACATCCAGGCTGCTTCAACATCTTGGCTGTGGTGAACAGTGCAGTATGAAATGGCTACACTGCTCCCCTTCCTCCACCTGGGAATATGAGGTGGGGCACAGCTCCAAGTCTGTATGTGGCTGGGTCCGTTTGGGTTGTCTGCCTGAGTTCTGACCAGTGGGTCATGGTGGAAACAGCTTGACCATTACTAGGTCCAAAATTCTCTGTTCTGCTATGTGTCAATCAGAGTGGCCCAGTGTTGGGAATCTACTAACTGAAGGGTAGAAGGTGACCTGTTCTATAGTCCAGTCTCCAGCCTCTTGTAAAAGATCATCACATCCAGGTTTGTTGAATATTTATTATATATAATACTCACAGAGATCCACCTGCTTGTGCTTTTTGAGAGATAGGAGTTAAGGTATGCACCACCATGGCCTGGCTGGGCACAAGCTTTCTAACGCAGCTGCGTTAGGGTTATCCAAAGCCTCACCCATGCCTTGTAAGTAAGTCTCATAAACATATTAATCCCTAGGATAATCTTTGATGGAATTTGTTTTTGATGGAATTTTGTCATTGGAAGGAGGTAGACAATCTGTCAACAAGGGAGAAAATTCTCCCAATGGCACATGAATGCCTGCCCACATCTTACTGTGGTGTAAAAAGAGATTGTCACTGACATGCTAGATGTTTGTCAAGATAGTCTGTGTACTCACTATTATAGGCAGGTCATACACACACACACACACACACACACACACACACACACACACACACACACCCTTGATTCCTATGTCTGTATCACAGAGGTTCATTACCAGTTAGTGTGTGGCCACTGAGACCTAAAGCCAGAGGTAGATTGCATGAGGTCTGAGGAGAGCGATACAGGAAGTTACAGTTCTTGACATATGTGGGGACATGTTTCAAATTTAATAAAAACCAGTCTGGAATATCAGAGGACAGAGCCATCTCTTCCAGTCTTTGTTTGTTTGGTTTGGTTTTTTCCAGACAGAGTTTTCTGTGTAACAGTCCTGACTGTCCTGGAACTTGCTTTGAAGACCAGGCTGGCTTCGAACTCACAGAGATTCTCTTGCCTCTGCCTCCCAAATGCTGGGACTAACAGTGTGTGTCACGGCTTCCACTGCCTTTCTGTCTCTCTATGTCTGCCTTAAATACCCTCTTCACCCAGTTGTTTCACATCCAGGTTAAGATTAAAGGCATGGCACCACCACTGCCTGCTTGGGAGCCTGGGACTCCTTCAATAAACTAAACTGGCCTCAAACTCAGATCTGCTGGGATTAAAGGTGTAATCCCTGAGGTTCCCTGTGCTGGGATTAAAGGTGTGAGTTACCACTCTCTGATCTTCCTAGACTGACTTAGGGTAGATCCCTCTGATACCTTAGACCGGTTTTTATTAAATTTGAAACAAATCCCCACATATAGTATATATTCAAAAAAATGGGTTAAATGAGCCTGGCAGTGGTGGTTGTATACCTTTAATTGCAGCACTCGGGAGGCAGATAGATTTCTAAGTTCAAAGCCAACTTGTTCTACAGATTGACTTTCAGGACAGCCAGGGCTATACAAAAACCCTGTCTCAAAAAAAAAAAAAAATGAGTGTGAGGAACCAGACGGAGTGAAGACTTTCTCAGAGGCCTGATGAAGGGATAAACAGACCTCTAGTTCTGTGCTCTCCAGAAGTGGGCTTGCCGAGGCTGGTCTGGATCCAGCTGAAGGTGTCTAGACCAAGGTTTCTGAGGACCTCACTCTTCCCCTTAGGCTGTATCAGTCTTAAGGCAGCTGTGTCTGAGATGTCCTGTATTCTTTCCGCCATCACTATCTGATTTAGATCTCTGCTGACCCTGACCAGTTTCACATAATGTATAAGATACAGTACTTCTTAATAAACTTGCTGACTTAAGCCACACACGTATTCAAGACCACCTGGTCTCCTCTAGGGCTTTTCTCTGTTGTATTTCTCATCTTTTTCCGTTCTTTATCCTCTCACTTGACATCTCCCAATTAGGGCCCTTATTCCTTCGAACTTGGGTCAAATGAGCAAAATATAAGAGCTGTGTGTACTGAAGGCTGACATCTCAGAAGCCCAGAAGACAGGTGGGTACCAGACAATTACCCTGAGAATAAGTAGCTAGAGGTGAGAGGGAAGAGGCCCTGTCCGTGAGTCAGAGGTCACTGAGAGGTCACTCTGAGACAAGTAAAATAGTGATTGGAGATGAAGCTAACCACTAAAGGCCAGGCTGACTACTACAGCCCGAGGTCCAAGAGACCTTATGTTTGTTAAAATATCCACAGTCAAGGCTGGGGATGGAGCTTAGTGTAACTTGCCTGGTCTAGCATGAGGGAGGTTCTGAGTTTAATTTTTCAATACGTCAAGAAGTATCAAGTTGGGGTGGGGGTGACAGCAAAAGTATGTAGGGCACATATAATTGATTATGAGGGGAGTGAGCTAAGAAATACCTCCTGTTGGTGTTTGTCCTAATTTTCATTCTGTTGCTGTGCTAAAACACTGACCAGATTAATGGGGGAAGAGAGGTTTATCTGATTGACACTTCCACGTCACAGTCCTTCAAAGGGGCTCAAGCAGAAGGAAACTGGTGGCAGGAACTGAAGCAGAGACCATGGAGAAGTTCTGCTAACTTACTGCTTGCTGTTCCCTTGGCCTGCTCAGCTGCCTAAGGGATGGCAATGCCCATGGTGGACTAGGCCCTTTCACATCAATTACTAATCAACAAAATGCTTCCAATACACTCACTCTACAGGTCAGTTTGATGGAGACAAGACTAGCATAGCTGGGTGGGCAGTGGTGGCCCTTGAATCCCAGCACTCAGGAGTCAGAGGCAGGCAGATGTCTGTGAGTTTGAGGCTAGCCTGGTCTACAGGGCGAGTTCCAGGACAGACAGGGCTACACCAAGAAACCCTGTCTCAAACAAAACAACAAGCAAGACTAGCATAATATTAATCTTATTTTTATTTTTATATTTTATGTATTTACTTACTTACTTACTTACTTACTTACTTACTTACTTACTTTACTTACTTACTTACTTACTTACTTACTTACTTACTTACTTATTTATTTATTTATTTATTTATTTATTTATTTATTTATTTATTTATTTATTTATTTTGGAGACAAGGTTTCTCTGTGTAACACCTCTGGCTGTCCTGGAACTCTCTTTGTAGACCAGGCTGTCCTTGAACTCACAGAGATCCACCAGCCTCTGCCTCCCAAGAGCTGGGACTAAAGACATGTGCCACTGCCGGCTATTTTTTTTTTTTAAGATTTATTTAAGTTTATTTTATGTTTATTGGCATCAGAGCCCTGGAACTGGAATTACAGACATGTGGGTGCTTGGAATTGTACCAGGGTCCTCTGGAAAAGCAGTCAGTGCTCTTAATCACTGAGCCATCTCTCCAGCCCACTACTCTTATCTTTTAAGTGTGTTTGATCATACTAAGGCCTAGAGAGACTGAATATCTCACTCAAGGCCATACAACTGGTGAGTATTCTTGACTTCAAAGTCCAGTTACTCTTTTCACCTATGCTGAGAATTGTGCAGACAGATCGGTGGGTTTCTGTGGGGGTAGAAACAAGCCCCAGGCAGGCATGGTTACACTTGACTTTAGCTGTCTTTATCATAGTCACAGAGCAGAAGCCCGTTCTAAGCAAAGGCACTGGAGCCTGCTTGGGTATTTTCACTGGGACCTCAAGCCTATCCTGAGGAGCCAGAAAGACAGTTTAGATTGGTCTGGGCCTGTGACCAAATTCTAAAGACACTCAGTTCAGACCTCTGCCTATCACCACCCTCCCTTTTATAAATAGAACGGGAGGCAGGAAAGGGAGCAGAGTTCTGAGAAGACAGAATGGTGTGATAGGATGGGATGGGAAAAGGCCTATCCAGGTGCTAGCAGCAACTGCTGGGGTAAAATCAACACTTTAGTCATCCACACAAGATCAGCTCCCAACGCCCACAAACAAGGGAACCCATGTGCCCTGACTGCCACGCCTCACTGAACAGAAGACATTATTTCCCACATGCAATGTAAAAGGACTTTGTTTTTTTAACCTTTATTCCATCTAATACTTCTGATGTGCCCAGTAAAGGACATTTTATTTTATTTAGCCTTTAGGTCATTTGACAAATAGGTTCAGTGCCCTCTCTGTCCTCCAACGTGTGTGATAGTTACAGTTAAACTCAGGAAGGCATACATGCTAGGCAAGTACTTTCCCACCGAGTTATGCCCTACCTCCAAGAACTGTACTTCTAAAATACATTTCAATTTTTTTTTAAAAAATATTTACTTATTTTACTTTATGTGTATGGGCATTTGCTTGCATGTATGTATGAGCATATATGTGTGGTGTCTTCAGAGTTCAGTAAAGATCATCAGATCCCCTGGTATGGATGGTTGTGAGCCACCATGTGTGTGCTGGGAACTGAATCCAGGTCCTCTGCAACACACAGAGAAACAAGTGCTCTCAACTGCTGAGCCGTAAAGTAATTTTATTTTAAAAACAAAACAAAACAGAACTGCATGGGCTGGAAATATGGCTCAACCTTCAAAAGCCTGTATTGCTCTTACAGAAGACCCAAGTTGGATTTTTAGTACACACGGAGGGCATAGGACAGCTCACAATTGCCTGGATCTGCAGCTCCAGGGCATCCAGTGCCCTTTTCTGATATCCATCTTAGGGGTGAGCATATATATATATATATATATGCCCTGTCCCCCACAGAGCTGAAAATATAAAGAAGCTGTGGTGGACTCACACCTTTAATCCCAGCACTCAGGAGGCAGAGGCAGACAGATCTCTGTGATTTCAAGGCCAGCCTGGTCGATAGAGAGAGTCACAGATAAGCTATTACAAAAAGAAAACTTGTCTTGGAAAAAAAAAAAGTCAAAGTATAACATACATATAGCCTGCTGGTTTGGCCTGTGTTGCTGTGTTTTGGTCTTGCCCATTTTTACCCTTCTTGTGTGTGCAATCCTACAGTCAGAACTTGAGTCTGAATTCTTTCCTTTAGCACAGATCTGTGAAATTCAATCCATAGGACCATCCATCTATACCGTTGCCTGGACCAGTGGCTCTGTCTTACTCTGCTCGTGCTTTAGAGATCCATCATGGTTCACGTGTCCGTTCCTCTGGACATGTAGATCATTTCCAGTTAGCTATGATCAGCCAGGCACAATTCATTCCTGTTGGTCAGATACCTGGGAGCTGAATGGCTGGGTCACATCGTGTGATATATATATATATATCCTTCCACAAAACTGCCATTGGGTTAGTAATATGCATTTGTTTTTTTTTATTCAGAAAGAGGGCACCAGATCTCATTATGGATGGTTGTGAGCCACCATGTGGTTTCTGGGAATTGAACTCAGGACCTCTGGAAGAACAGTCAGTGCTCTTAACCTCTGAGCCATCTCTCCATTCCTAGTAATATGTAGTTGTAATTCTGACACCCGAGAGGCTGAGGCAGGAAGATTGTGAGTTCAAGGACAGCCTCAGCTACATGGTGAGACCTTGTCTCAACAAACAAAAGGCCAGAGTTATAGCCCAGTGATAGATTTGCTCAGCAGGTGCAAGACCCAAGTTTAAATTTTCAGACCAAACCAAACCAAGACCAACACCAAAAGCCTTGATGGGGTCAAATCACTCACACTTCGGTTTATAGCCCAGGTGCTGTGCATCTTTTCCAGCACTGAGTTTTGTAGCTCATTTTAGGTACATTTCCTGGAACTTTGGTTAGCATTTCCCTGGACTACTGATCTAAAGCATGCTTTTGTGTGTCTCTTGGCCAGTGGTATATTTCCTTTGACTCATCACCTGTTCACGTCTCTTTTGTCCCCAACTTCTACAACTTCTGCCTCTGCTGACTACATGCCCATGGTGTCTCTTTGTTTGGACATCTTGAAACACTCTCTAGACTTCTCTCAATCTCTTTCTTGTACAGACAAGCCACTCTAAACACATTACACAAACCTCTCCTCTAGTCTAAAGCCTGTGTGGCTTCTGTATTCTGCAGGGATAAGCCCCAGTGTCTCTGCTTGCTGTTCAAGCGCCAGTCCCTGCTCCCTGCCTTCCATTGTTTTTACATACTCTAGCCTCCTCCCCTGAGAATGTAGAATGTCTTGTGCCTTTTCCTGGGTCAAGGGCTGTCCAAAGCAAGTCTACCTGTCTCTAGAGAGCTATTGCTCAGCTCCACCTCACATCTCCCGCTTCCTCCAATCTCCTCTTTAATTAAGAAAAAAAAAACCAATTATTTTATGTTTGCGTATGTTTGCCTCCATGTACATATGAGCATCTCACATGTGTGCCTGGTGACCGCAGCATCCAGGAAAGGATGTCAAGTCCCCTGGAACTGGAGTTGCAGAGGGCTGTGAGCTGTCATGTAGGTTCTGGAAACCAAACTCTGGTCCTTTGAGAGAGCACATGCCCTCAGCTGCTGAGCCATCTCCAGCTCCCTCCCCCGAGTTCTCCTGATACCTGCTCAGTTCTTTTCCCCTTTAATTTATTGTTATAGCTGTGCTAGGGTAGCTGGGGCTGGGCAGAAGGCTTGGCAGTACCAGGAACTTCGTGGTATGTATGTAAAAGAGCAATTAATTCAATATTACTACTCATATACTTTTAAAGTTTGTGCATCTCCCTTCCTGAAAATTCTAGTTTGGTGTAGGGACTCCACATGGGAGATGGGAGGGAGAAAGGCCATGCTCCTTCTCTGTCTAAGACCATTTGTTGACAAAAGAGAACTGGATTTCTAGTTCAGTCCTTTAGCAGCTGTGCGGTTTGGCACAGATCGGTTAGTTAATTTCTCTGACTCTTCATTAATTTTTTTTTTTTGAGACAGGGTTTTTCTTGGTAGCCTTGGCTGTCCTAGAACTTGTTCTTTAGACCTGTCTGGCCTCCCACTCATAGAGATCCACCTGTCTTTGCCTCCCCAGTACCGGGATTAAAGGTGTGCTCCATTACTGCTTGGCCCCTTCATAAATTGTATGAATGGGATTTGTGGTGATATGTCATATATTTAATAAAACTAGTCTGGAATATCAGAGAAAAGATGTATCCACAGTCAGTGCAGGAGGATCAGAGAGTGGTAATTTACACCTTTAATCCCAGCACAGGGTGGGTGGGGGGATGAGGGGTATGGTGGGGGTGGGTGGGGGGAGAACCAGGAGTGGTGACCTATGCCTTTAATCCCAGCAGATCTGAGTTTAAGGCCAGCTTGGTTTTCAGGGAGTTCCGGGCTCCCGAGCAGGCAGTGGTGGTGCCTTTAATCCCATAACTCCAGAGACAGAGGAGATCTTTCTGTGTTTCTGTGAGTTCAAGACTAACTACCAAACAGTAGTAGCCTGCACCTTTAATCTTAACCTGGATATAAAACAACTGGGTGAAGAAGGTATTTAAGGCAGGCATAGAAAGACAGATGAGGCAGTAGAAGCCAGGAGGAGCGAGGCTAAGGAAGCTGGAAGACAGCTGGGTGAGATCTGACTGTGATGTTGATATTTCAGCTTTTCCCCCGATATCTGGTTCTGAGTTTCCTTTATTACAACTAGAATTTGTGCAACAGGGATTCATTATTTATTTATTTATTTATTTATTTACTTACTTACTTACTTATTTTTAAAAAGGTGGAACCAGAGATGTAGCGGGATTTAGGTGTTATTGATGGAGACCTAGAGGCATACTTTTGTGGGGGGAGGTGTCTCAGGACAATACAGACACATGGCTCAGTGGTTAAGGACACTCTCTTCTTGCAGAAGACCCAGGTTCAGTACCCAGCACCCACCAGGTGACTTGCAAATATTTGTAATTCCAGTTCCAGGGATCCAGTGCCCTCTTCTGGCCTCCTCAGGTACCAGATGTTCACCTGGTGCACATGCATACATGCAGGCAAAAACACTCATACACATACAATAAAAGCAAATCTTACAAATAAATAAATCAGGGCTGGAGAAATGACTCAGAAGGTAAAGGCATTCACTGGTTATCAAGCCTGATGGCCTGAGTCTGATCCCCAGAACCAAAATGTTGGAAAGAAAGATTCGAACTACATGGGAGATTGTCATTTCCATGGGGTCACTGAGAATATATATAGTCTCTTAAATATGTGGAAGTCTCGGAACAGTTCAAGGAGAACACTGGCCAGGTAAGGTGATCTTGATCCTGGCCAACAGATTCCAGTACTTGGGGAGCTGGGGCAGGATTGTAAGTGTGAGACAAGTCTGGGCTACCCACTCCATTGAGAGAAGCCGGAACTGCAAGCCAGACCATGTCTTCAAACACATAGATGAATCCATGAAGAAGAGCCCCAGAAGAGGGATTAAAGCCATGTCTGTCTCTCTCTCCTGCCCAAGAGTCTCCTGGGAAAATGCTGCTGTCTCCTGCATACCAGACCCAGTCATCAGTTTTTTAAAAAAGGTTTTGATATGAAATTGGAGGGAGTACCATGAAGAAGAGAGGGGAGTCGGGACACTGCTGTTCAAACCACACTCAGAGTGCCCCCCCAAAAAAACCCACACTCCTTATATGCAAAGTGAGTCCCTGGACTTTCTGTTTCAGCAATCCAGAAATACTTATGTTTCAGATACCAAAGATGAATACGCATATTCCTGAGGTAGTCACAGATGGCTTAGGCGTAAAGGTGATTGCTGCCAAGCCTGATGACCTGAGTTCCCAGGGCCAACACGGTGGAAGATGAGAACTGACTCCCACAGGCCCACATGGACACTGTACACATTCACACACACAAATTAATAATTTAATAAAATAAAATCTAAAAAGAGAAATACTCAGGTTTTGGCCTAAGAACGCTGAACAAATCCAATGTGGAGAGCGGGAGGAGGTAGGTGAACAGTTAAGGCCTTCACTCTAATTTCCTCCAGCCTGCTACCCCAGGTTGGCCCTTGTCTCGGGGTCACACCCCCCATCCCCCTGCCCCCCCCCAACCCCTTTGGCTTCTCCCTCCTCCAAGCTATTATGGTGCAGCAGGTTGAAAAGGAGGCTGCATCTAGGCTCCATCTAGGTCACTGGTCACGGCTGATCGGCTGACCATGGCAGAAGGGACTGAGACGAGACTCTCCGGGTGACCTTTGGCTGGTGAAGTCTCAACACAGTTGCGTGGCCCCGCCCCCCCCCACCCCCCCCGCGCGTGCGTTTGTCTTCTCTCTGGAGCAGCAGCGGGCGGCTCACACCCGAGTCCTCTGATCCTTCTCTCTTGTCCCCAGCCCCGTGTGTCCAGGGATCCCATGGAGTCCTCGAAAAGCGCGTCCCCGGGGGACAGCGCTGCTGAGGTGCTGCTGAGGGAGCTGGAGCGGCAGGTGCAGGATGTGGTGCGGGCGAGCTCCTGGTGGGAGCGCCGCGGTGTGGACTGCGCCATCCTAGCTCTCAGCCTGCTTGCTGTGCCGGCGGGTGAGACTAAGGCTCGGGCTGCGGTTGGGGGTGGTGCGCTGCTGACCGTGCTGCGGGCTGCAAGGGAACCTCAGGACTGTAGGATCCTGGATTCCACTTCAGGCTCCAAAGTCTAGTTGGGGGGTGTCCACCCCATGTCCTGCTGGAGGTAGGAGGAGGTCCGATGCTTGAAAGTGGTGGAAGAAAAAGTTGCACAAGGTGTCCTGAATGAATGGGGAAGGGGATGGTGACAGGCAAAGAGGGGAACAGCATGTGTTTTACAGGGGATGCCAGAGATGGGCAGTGTGAGACTGAAGAAGTCAGTCATCATCTCTGATGGCTCGGTGACATCCAGTCCCCATCTCTGCTCTGGCTGGGACTCAGGAGGGTGACCTGGCAAAATGTGGACAGCAGAATATCCGTGACAGGCCCGTGGGGGATCTTTTGTGTCCCAAATCCTACACAGAGAGCCAACCCACCCCTCTCAAGCCCAGGAAACTGCCTGCCACAGGCCCCGGGGCTGGCCCTCTTTGGTTTGGGATTTGGGAAACTGTGCATATAGGTCTGGTTCCATATTTTCAAAAGATGGTGAAAGATCCTGATCCCTGGTCCCTCCTCTTTACAGGGTTTCTGTGTCTACGCTTCCATAATGTCCTAGCCTTTGCCACAGGCATCACAATCTTGGGCATGTGCCATTACACACTGACGGTCAAGGGCAGTCACCTGGCTACTCACAGTGCCCTCACAGAGTCCAAACGCTGGAACAAAATCTTGATGGTATTCTTTGTGGAGGTGAGCTTGACAGCGTTTAACTTACTGAGTGACTTTGGAAGGTCCTTTTTTAAACCTATAGATGGGTATGTTTGTACAACTTCCTGTCTGTGTGTGCATCACATGCATTCAGTGCCCATGAAGGCCAAAAGAGGCCATCAGATCCCTGGGGAATTGGAGTTACTCGTGGGTACCCAACATGGGTGCAGGTAATGGAACCCAGGTTCTCTGCAAGAGCAGCAATTGCTTTCAACTGTTGAGCCATATCTTCTGCCCCCAAATCGTGTAACTTTTTATTCAGCCTTATGTAAATAACACACACACACAATCTTTTGATATACCACATCAGTTGAGTGGTGGAAATATGTCTTACCTAGCTTTCTCTGCCTTTCCCTTCCCTCATGGCTTCTTACCAGCCCAGGCTTCTGAAGGGTTGGGGACTTGAGGAACCCACAGGCTATGGATTCCTAGGGTCAGTTTTTTCTTTCTTTCTTTTTTTTTTTAAAGTAAAAAAATGTCATTTTTATCTAAGTATCCCTCTGCTCCCCCTCCCTTCCCTCCTCCCAATCCCTTCCAGTAGTCCCTCCCCATCCACCCATCCCCTCCCCCAAGAAGGACAAGAAGTGGGTCAGCTCAGTGTGGCACATCCTCTCCAGGTAAGTCGGATTTCCTAGGGTCAGTTTTAAGATACTTCCCTTTCCAGGAAGCTCTGGGTCTGCCCAGACTTGGAGGCAGAGCTGGAGCCTGGGGTCAGGGTCTATAACCTGCTGGGAGAGGCAGGGGTGATATCTGCATTGTTTGGATGGGCAGTATCCCCCAATGCTGGGGCTCAGAATGCAGGCTTAGTTCTGTTTGGGTTTCCTAAAGTTGTGCCCGGTGCTAGGAGCCCTCAGCAGCCAGGAAATTGAGAATGCTATCAATCGTAGATTAGCCAACTTCAAGGGGTTTATTGTGAGGATTTGCTGAAGCATTCTTATCAGATCTCTAGGTAACTGATACCTTATCAAGTGCAAGAACTTCTGACTTGGCCCAGGGGACAGTGTCCTATGTGCTGAGTGGACACTGTTGAAATGTCCTCTAAGGCCCCCCTCCCCGCCCCAGCTTAGTGGCTCCTTCAGAACCCCAGCACAGTGACCCAGCGAACCAGACAGCCTTAGGCCTGAGTTCTGTTTGTTGCACACAGCTTTGTCCCATGTGAAATCCGGCCCCATGGCCTCATCATTGCTTTTTCTCTTTGACCCAAGTTCTTAGCAGGTTCTTCTGTCAGTGTTTGCTGACTATATGACCTTGCATTCCACTGGCAGACAAGGTCTAGGGGGAAAGTTATCTAACTGTGTGTGTGTGTGTCATGTCCTGCGGGCCTATGCCCTTTTGTGGCTGAGGAGGAAAGGCCTGGTTCCCCTTCATCTTGTGACACTGCGGGCTGTGCCACAATGGGCTTTGGTGAGCTGTGAGCTAAGCAGAAGTGGTTTTATCAATCAGTCCCTCCAAGTAACTTAGGCAGGGAGGCACCTCCATTTTCCAACCTTAGGCTATACTCTGGCTCGTCTCTGGGCCTGGTTTCCTGAGTATGGGTCGGCCTCACCTAGCTGGTATGTATTGGGCAACGTCTTTGTAGCCTTGTGCCTTGGTTGGCATCCCAGGCCCGGTAATGGTGTTGACCCTGAGCAAGGTTGGTTAACTCTATATCTGCGATTAGTTTCTTCATGGAATCCACAAGCATGATAACACTGCCTCCTTGTTAACCCTGCAAGGGCATCGGCCTAGGCAGTGGAGACTTCCCAGGCCTTCCATGAGCCAAAGTGTTGCTTTGTGTTTTCTGTCTGGTGAGGACACACTGGCAGGGGCAGCCTGGACTGCTTTTATTGTTGTTTGCTTGTTAACTGAGGCTGCAGAGTGGCAGGGTGCTGCAGGCGTTGGCTGGTATTGGGTTACCTGGCAGAGGACAGGCTCTCACGGCCCGGGAACCTCAGAGGGTGCACAGGACTCTTCTTCAATCCCTAACTCTCACTTCTACATCCCTCTGTTTTTCTCTCTCATCTTCTCTCCTCACCTTGACCTCTGGAGACCGTTGCTATAGAACATCTGGTCTTAGGCCCTGGGTTCCTTTGGGGCTTCTACAGAGTCTGCAGCTCCAGGCATCAGCTGAGTGCCTCTGGTTTTCTTTGGTAATCCAGTGTTTGATAGTATTACCTTTCGGCCTACTGGGTCTGAGCTGGTGTGGGACCAGGTTCTCTCTGATCCAGTGGCTCTGGAGAGTGGTCGCAGGCAGAATAGAATAGGGTGACCACTTTAGGTTGTATTCGAAATCATGAATCTCTATCCACTGAGTTTTCTCTGAAGACCCCTTTCTGGCCTACTTGAGGAAGTTTCTACCTTGGCCTTACCCAACATGCATTCTCTATCCTGGTTACATCACCCAGACTACTAGGTATACCCTTGGAGTTGGCCAGGGAAGGATGCCATGCTAGAACGACCACCAGAAGATGGTGGTTTAGTGTCACAGCCAAGGATGCTCCCCTGAGTGATCGGGAGCCACGCTAGTCATGAAGCTCTTTATTACGTCTCCTCTTTAAACCCTCCTTGTAAACTAAGCGTTGTGCTGAGGGGGTGGAGTCACAGCTGATCCACTAGGAATCCTGTGCAGCTTGCCATGTCACACAGGGGAATGCCTGGCACCATCCAGAGGTCCCCCGTGGTACAAACCATAGAGAAGCCCAAGCCTAGTCCTGATCTTCATACGCTTCCTCCTGGCTGAGCGCAGTACAGCCCCATCAAGGCCGTTCCCTCTGGCTCTTCTCTCACTAGCTTCTGCTTGATTCCATCAGGACTCTTGTTTGAATAAGAGCATTCATGATAGATTTTTCCCCCTTTTTTGGTGATAGGGATTGAATGCATAGTTATGTGTATAGGAAACATCTGCTCCATCTTTGAGCTGTACAACAGTCTTAACTATGATCTCTCTCTTTCTCTCTCTCCTTTTAAATCTCTATTAGAAGGCCAATGCAGATATTCAGTACAAGATACGCTGCTATGCTCAAACTTTCAAGTCTTATAATAATTACAGATTCACAGAACATCTTCATGTAGGGCAGCAAAGTCTAGTGGATTGAATCAATCATTTGATTCCCCCCCCCCCAGTAATTATATTTATAAGTCATTCGATATTAAAATGAAGGAAGCTGATGATGGCAGCTGTATGTGTTTAGTTTTGGGCCTTTTATCACATGTATAGATTTTCAAGATGCACGGTCCCTACAAGTGATATGAACAGGCTGTGGGGATGAGTGCCATACAAGCATAGGGACAGGAGATTGGATATCCAGAATCCTATAGGTATCAGGTGGATTTGTCATCTTTTCTGTAAGTCTGGCTTCAGGAAGTAGAGTCAGTGGAATCCTCAGAGCAAGCTAAGCCATCAAGACTGGCTGTATTGGCAAGCTCTGGGTTGGACTGAGAGGTTAGCTACCTCAGTGAGTAAGGTTGAAGGTGATTGAGTGATCCTGACATCAAATCCAGGCTTTCACATGCACTTACCCCTGTGTATATACATCCACAAGCGCGCACACACAAACACACACACACACACACACACACACACACACACACACACACACACACGAAAAATGGGTGGGGATGGGGGAAGTGTCCTGCTCTTTAATAGCAGTGGTGTAGAGGCTGAGAAACCTTGGAAGAATTTTAAAAGGGCAGCTGGTAAGGTATCTGGAAGCCACTGGATTTTGATAGGAGCCCAAGAGGCCAAGCAGGTTCATGTGTCAGGTAGAGGAATTGGTACTCTGTCTTATAGCCGAGGAGGTTTGCCATGAGACAGAGCTTTAAAAGTCCAGGGGCAGTAAGGTATGGTACCACACACCTTTAACCCTGTGCTGAAGAGGCAGAGGCAGGTGGACCTCTGCGAGTTTAAGGTCAGCCTGCTCTATGTGGTGAGTTCTAGGACAGCCAAGGCTACATGGCTAGATCTTGCCTCAAAAACAAAGTCTGGGGCTAAGTTTTCCTCCTGGGACATCACGAAGTTATTAGTCCTGCCCAAGCCTTTTTAATCATTTCCTCTTTGTTTTATTTTCTTCTGTTAAATAAACAGGAGCTGGGGCCGTTGCTCCGTTGGGAGAGCACTTGCCTGGCATACACAAAACCCTGAGTTTGATCCTCAGTGTAGCCCAAAACCAGGCCTGGTGGTTCATGCCTGTAACCAGCACTAGACAGGTAGAGGCTGGGATATTAGGAGTTCAAAGTTATCCTCAGGTATAGAGGGAGTCTAGGCCAAACAAACAGAAACTATTTTGCAGGATTAATAAAATGCAAGTATGAAATTGCAGTACAGCCTAAACTGGGTGGAAGCTAGGTTACTCTGCTGGTTTGATTTGTGGTAGATGAAGCAGGAAACTGGCTGCAGGCTGCTGGTAGAGAGGCCAGCAAGAGGTTTGTCAGTCAAAACAATTAGAAAAATTTGAGCTTCAAATAAGACACCAGTATTTTTTTTTTAAACTATACTCAAATATGACATGGGTGTTACTGCAGTCTGGGTTTTTACATGCTGCCCCATTCAGGGAAATGCGTGTCTGAGTGTGTTTCCTCAGGGTACTAGGAACGGGCAGAGGTGTGACTTAACCACTCTTAGAATAAAGAGGGACAATGGTGAGGGGCACAGAAGAGAAGCCTTCAGTTTTGTCCACAGTGGGCTTGCTTGGGCCAAAACAAGCCAGCCGTACGATGGGGTTCTGTATCTTTCACGCCTGTCCCTGGTATTCCCATAGGCCTAGCATGGAGCCCCCAACACCCTGCACCTTCCGGGTGAAGACTTAAGTAAACAAACATCTGCAGGGTAGGGGGGATAAATGATTAAGAGCTGTCAGAGAGGAATCCACACCCATTCATACGGCTCCCAGTGTATCTTGAGTGTTCAGAGTGTGAATGCTGTAGAGGAACACCCTTGAGTCTTCCCATAGAGGTTGGTGAGTGATATTAAAAAGCTGCACTGACCTTGAGGTTTCTAGAACTTTCTCTGGGTCTGGATGATGAAATCTCTTGAGTAAGACTTGCGGTGGCATATATCTGTAATCCCAGCACTCAGGAGGCCAGACTGAGAGTTTCAGGCTAGCCTGCGCTACTCATCCAGACCCTCTCTCAAGCAATGACATCAAAAAGAAGGCAGTTTACAGAAATGGCTTACAACCCATTTTTACAAAGTAACTCAGCAGCATGCAATCGCTTCTCATTGTTCTTGGGTGGTGGATGGGTAGCGGGCACACAGGCTACATACTACAACCAACTCTCCTCCAAATCACTCCCTTCTCTCTCAGGAGAGACCATCTAAATGGAGCTGAGGGAACTGGATGGGGTTAGGAGCCCTTGGTGCCCTTTTCAGAGTTCCATTCCCAGCACCTGCATCAGGCAGCTTACAAGTCTTGTAACTCCAGCTCCAGGGACTCTGATGTAGTGAATACCTGCATTTAAGTGTACATACTCACACGTGGACACACAATACACAAAAAAGGGGACCTAGAAATCTAGTTATGAAATAACCTCAGATAAGTTTTTATTAAAGAAATAGGCAAAATCACTCTGCAACTGGGTACTAAGTCACACCACAAATCACCAATCACACCCGAGGGCCTGGGCTTGTTCCTGGGACCTTGCTGAGAAGCCTCCCGGTACCTGAGGGTACCCGAGATGTGCAGTCTTGGCCAGACTCCAGGCTGGTTCTGGTATCAACTCTCCAAGAACAGTTAGCTCTTGGTCTTTAGGGAACTGGGAGCTGGTACCAGAAGCAAAATCTGACTACTGATGAGCAGGGAGCTGAAGTCAGCTGGCATCTCTTGGTAAAATAGGACTGTCCTTGGAGAAGAGCAGGACGTTACTTCTGGGTGCTTCAGAGATGGTTCAGGAAGTAAAAGCCACTATACAGTCCTAGTGACCTCAGTTTGATCCTGGGATCCCATAAAGGTGGGAAGAACTGACCTCGTGTGAATCATGGCTTTCATACGCCCACACATAACACCCCCACACACTAATTAATAAAACAAGCAAAAGGAATTAGTTTTTTTTTCCCCCTTGAGACAGGGTTTCTCTGTGTAACAGCCCTAGCTTGACCAAACTTGTTCTGTAGACCAGGCTGACCTTGAACTCATAGAGATCTGCCTGCCTCTGCCTCCCAAGTGCTGGAATTAAAGGTGTGTGCCCCCATCACTCAGCTGATATTAGCTTCTTCTATGTGGCACAGATCCTGCGGGGTCTAAAATATACACTGGCAGGCCAGTGGGTAAGGCAGGCTTGACTCTGAGACCTGGTGCTCAGCCCATTTGCCCTACAGTTGACCTGACTCAGAACAGCAAAATCTTCTGGCCTGGATAAAACACTGGAAGCCTTACATCTGCATATATCTGCCTTAAAAAAAAAAAAAAAAAAGCCTTAATACCTCTTTTGCATTCAGAATGATTGCTAACCTTGCCAGAGTGTGTGCTGCACTTTGGTGAGTGGCATTGATGAATCCCATGGCAGGTCCATGCCAGAGTCACTCTAGGGAGATAGTAGCTCTGTGCGTACTAGTGCCCCCAATGCCCCTCCAGCCAGCATTGTGGGCTCTTCAGGAAGTGACTTCCAAGTACCCTCAAACCACTCCTGGAAACCTTTCTTGCTCCTCTGAGCTCAGGCTGCCAAGTAGTATGTCACAAAGGTACAGCTGTTTTCCAGGCACACACACACATAATAGTTGTGGACTCCAGCTTTACCTGCACTGACAGCCTCTAAGGTTTTAGAAGTTGCCTGGCTGTTGGCCAGTGGGCGAGTGGCAATCCAGTGATCCAACTTCCTTGTCCCTAAATGCTCTGTGGAACAACACCAACCAGTGTGTTACCTAGTTGTCACTTGGGGGTTAGAGATGCTTGGGAGATGATGGACGAGTTAGCTTAGCTGTGGATGCAGAGGAGGGGGGCTTAGGAGTGATGGCTTGGGAAGGGTAGAAGTGTTCTTAAGGCTCTGGGTTCTGCTTCATTCATTGTGTCTGACATGACCCAGTGCCCTTTGACTCCCCTCTAGGTATGTACAGCCTTTCCTGCAGAGTTTGCTAAGCTCAACCACGTCAACCTGCACCACCGTTACACCAACGTGCTGGGTCTGGGAGACTCGAGCACATGGAAGTTACCGTTCCTCAACCGCTACATCTACATGTTCCTCGCGCCACTTTTACTCCCCATCCTCACTCCGCTGGTAGCTCTTGGTGAGTACTGGGGACCTGCCCCAGTCCTTTTTCTTTCCTTGCTGGCTTTGTGGACCCAGCCTGCTTGTGGAGACAGCTGGGAGCCACTAGTCAAGACTGTCAGAGGCAGCTGATCTGGGTGGAAAGAACCCCGGATCCGGTCCAGGTCTCTCCTTCACTTACTGGCTGGTAGCTCTGGGCAGGTAACTTGACCTGCCTGCCTCAGGTTCTTCACCTGCTCAAGGATGGTGTGAAAACATAAGGAGCCAACAGATGTAAAGGAGCTTTGATAGGGCTGCAGAGATGGCTCAGAGGTTAAGACAGCTTCCTGCTATTCCAGAGGACCAGTCTTCAATTTCTAGCATCCATGCTGGGGCTGCTCACAGTCCCTGTAACTCCAGCTTCAGGGGGAATCAATCAATACCTCTGGCTTCCATGAGTACCAACACTTACACTTACACAACACACACACACACCCACAAGATTATAAAATCTTAGGGTGTGTGGGACCATTTTGTAGATGTCCCCTACAAACCACATTGCAGGTGTGGGACAATACCGGGGGTAGAACACGTCTATGGAGCAGACCTTGGCCAGAGTGCTTTTCATGTGGTCTAGGTTCACTGGACACACCCAGGGCACTCCTCTACCTTAACACTCCTGGTTACCAGGGAACCGGCTCCTGATGGTTCCTCCATACATCACCTCTTGTCCCTCTGACAGAGCATTTGAGGAAGGAAAAGCTGAAGGTGGCGCTTCGGACATTGGGCTTCATGTCCCTAGGCCTTTATTCGCAGTATTGGATGTTCCTGAATGTGTCAGGCTTCAAGAGCCCCAGTTCAGCACTGGCTTGCATGCTGCTCACCAGATCCCTGCTGGCCCACCCCTATGTCCATGTCAACATCTTCCAGGTAAGCTTCCAGCCCTGGATTCAGGCAGCAGAGGAACATCTACAGGATGTGTGACAGCAGGCCATACCTAACGTTAGGTGGAGAGAGGTCACCAAAAGATGCTCCCCACAATTCTTGCCCCTCTCATGTCACTGTGGGTCCTCACAGGAAGTTTGGGTTTCAAGCCTTTGCCTGGTCCTGGAGAGTCCCTCCCAGATTTCTCCTCCAGTCTAAACCCTACTCATCATTCAAGGTCAAGTTTATGCATCCTCTTTACAGTTCAGTATATACCTTCTCTACTAGGCATCGCCCTGGGTCTAGGGTGCCTGGAGGTAAACAAATACTTCAATTGAATTGAGACAAAGAGATGGGATATAGTGAGAGGTGGAACAATTGGCTGTACATGTGCTGAGTGCCAGGGGATTGTGCAGAGAGATCTAACAGGTCTTCACCCATAGGGGAGCAATAAAGTCTCCTTGTAGAAACGGTGGTGCCAGCATTGAATGCTGAACTCCTGGTTCTTCTCAAAGACCTTCCATGTCCTGTCCTGCCCTTTTCTTCCCTTGGCCTGCCTTGTGCCATTGGCTGGGCCTCCTCACTTTGATCTTTTTGAGCTTTGACACACAGGTAAAAAGCATGCCACCAGTGTGAGGCATATAGGGTCACAAGAGGAAGCAGTGAGTCAATGGTATTTGAATATCAGAGCTCTGAGAAAATGCATGGGCAAAGTCCTTCCCTGTCCAAATGGGGAGGGGAAGGCCCAGATGTGGGGAAGACTCAGCTCATTGCAGACTGGGTTAGCCCTGGAACTGGTCTAGAGCTTGTCTCTCATACCTGTAGGATTCTACTGGCCCCTGTTATGTTTGGTGAAGATAGACCCAGGGTTGTCAAAGCTCCCACAAGGTGTGACTCATATGTCTATCACAGCACATTGGACTTCCTATGTTCTCCCTGGACAAGAAGCCCCAGCGGATTCACATGATGAGCCTTGGGGTGCTGAACCTACCACGGCAGCCAGTGCTGGACTGGGCATTCGGCCACTCGCTCATCAGCTGCCATGTGGAGCATCACCTCTTCCCTTGGCTCTCTGACCACATGTGCCTGATGGTAGCCAAAGGCTGGGCAGAGGGGTGGGAAGAAGGGCCTGTCTGAGGGTGGATGGTGGGAACCTCCAGGTACATCTGAACTCCAAGTCACCCCCCCATTGGCCTCTTCAAAGGTCACCCAGGAAGGTCAGCCTCAAGTACAAGTGACAAAAAGGATTGTATATCTGTCACCTGGGTTTTCTAGCAGAAGTGTGACTCTGAGCCTCAGTTTCCCTGTCTATAAAATGCGAGGGAACAGGGCTCATCTTGATGACTTGGAGGATGAAATTAGATCTTAATATCTGACCCAAAGATGCTTAGCAGAGGAAGCTGTCTTCGCCCCTTGGGTTGAGGAGGGTGGGCATATAGTCGAGAGCCTTGTGGAAAATGAGGGTGAGAGGCCATCCCTTCCCTCTAGGGTAAGGTAGAAGGATGTAAAAGCGCTCCAATGTCTCAGTCCCTCACTTCTCCAGCAGGTAATGGCTAGAATTGGACAAGAAAGGGTCCCTGGGGTGGGCAGCCTCCTGAAGGCCTGTGACTCAGAGGGCTCTCTCTTTTTGTGACTCTTTCTCAGGTGAAACCCTTGGTAGCCAAGTTTCTTCGTGACAAGCAGCTGCCCTATAATGAGGATTCATATCTGGCTCGCTTCCAGCTGTTCCTCAGTCACTATGAGGAGTTCATGATGTATGCCCCACCCATAACCGAGCTGGTGGGGCTGCAGTGAAGGCTGGGTCCTCTCCCTGGCCCAGTCCTGGCCTTCCTGCCCCGCTGGCCCCAGTGGGGTCTCAAGCAGACAGTGAAGCACAGCAGATTGTGCCTGATGTTCAGGGGGTTTCCTGCTTGCTTTGATTTTCTGGGAGTTGTATGTGGGTATGTGTGCATGTGTGTGTGTTGGGGGGTGTTGGGAGAAGGAATGAAATCAATACAAAGGCTGTACATCATGATCCGGCTAGGCTTCAGCTGACTCCATCTCAGGATCCCTTTCTCTGCTGCATCTGAGCCAGGGTAGGGCTACAGGGGCTGGTGACAGGTGAGTGGGACCCTACACCCTACAGAGAGAGGAGCTAGACTCCTCAGCTCAGACCTCTCTGGTGCCTAGGAGCCATTTGCTTCCCAGGCTGCTGCTTCTTCCCAGAGCAAACAGGATGAGGTCATTTTTCTTGCAAGCTCCCCTAGCTCTTCAACCAAAGGAGTCTGTGCCTGGCCAGACTTAGAAGCTCCAGGACCCACAGTATCAGTGAGATAAGAGTATTTCCGGGAGGCTAGAGAGGGGAGCAAATACCTCAGGCATGAAATAAATGGAGAAAACATGCTTTGAGCATGACCTTGGTTAACTCTAGACAAATGTGCTTTGTTCTATGTTTAGAAGGACCCAACCTAGGTGAATTACTGGGAGACAGGTGGGGATGGTGGAGGTGAAGTGGAACTGGGCCAGGAAGGCAGAGAAGTGAGATAGAAGTTGAGGACAAGGGTTAGGCTTGGCTGTGGGAGGGAGGTTTGCAACCTGGCTGAGCCGCTGTTGCCAAAGCTAGGAGGAAGCCAAGATGGAAGACAACACAGAGACCCAGCCCAGCAGGCAACTGAGAGAGGCTGAGAACTGCCTCAGCCAGAGGAGGGAGTAGAGGGTTCATTGGAAGGACCCAGCAGGGACTGAAGAAAGGTTAGATCCACACCGGGAGGCCAGGGCAATTATTCATAACCTGGCTTCTCATCTCAGCCCTACTGACATTTGGCTGACTCACATACTCAGGCTGTGTACTCTTGCTTCTACTGATATTGGGAGCCCAAATCATGACAATCAAGACTGTCTGCTGACAGAGCCGATGTCCCGAGTGGCAGAACTGTCCTCGACTGAGAACATACAAGCCATTCTTCCGAGTGCATAACTACTTTTCAGTTAACTTGTGGGATGGAGAATGGATTACACTGATGACGGTAGGGTGGGCAGGAAGCTGGAAAGACCAGCCTGCTGGAACCCATCTCTGGGGTCTGATGTGGCTGTCACTGGCCCTCCTCTAGCAGAGACCATAGCTCCTTCCAGGGTTCTTTCCTTTAGCTGCAGCTCCAGGGCAGCCTCTCCTCCCGGCTCCTTCTGGGCAGGGCCTGGTAGATACTTCTCTGCCTCCATACCTCTGCTCAGAGGCCCCTCTTCACACACTTGTCACTCTTCCTTTCGAGTGGGTGCTGTTTCCTGTTGGGAGGCTCATGACAGCAGTTTTGGCTCTAATCTACCCTCTTGGGATGGGGTGAGCTTTGCTTTATGGCATTGCTGCTTATTTGAAATGCATTAGCAGTTCAGAGGGGGCCTTAAGGTCTGAGAGTGTGATTTATCAAACTGCAACCTCTCCTTATGAAAAATGCAATGTCAGAAAACTGTCCTGGCAGCACACTGAAAGCTAATGATTAAAACTATCCAAATGTACAACCAGTGACTCATTGTAATTGATCTGGGCCTGAATAGGATACATTCCAGGGGAGCAGCCAGAGACCCTGGTGGCAGACCTAACTATACTATGGGCACGCTAAGAGCAAGTCACTTAGATTCTCCAAAATGTGATTATCTGTTACTTCAAGGACATGGGCTGGGAGTGTGAACTAAGAGAAGGCAATAGGAATACACAAAGTACTCCCCGAGCTCTGCAGAGTCCTGTAGTCCAGTGTAGAGCAGTATATGGGAAGTGATGATACTGGTGAGCACAGTCAGAACTGATGCTTGCTCACCACGTATGGAAAGACTCTTGCTCTGTTCTTCTTATTGTTTTCTTGAGACAGGGTCTCACCAGAGAGCCCTGGCTGGTTCGAACTTCACCTAGTGGTTGGCCTTGAGCTCAGAGATCCCTCTGCCCCTACGTCAGTGGTTTCTAACTTTTATAATGCTGTGACCCTTTAATACAGTTCCTCATGTTGTGGTGACCCCCCCCCCCCCCATCTTAAAACTATTTTTGTTGCTACTTCATAACTGTAATTTTTCTACTGTAGGGATATTGTGTTGTTTCATGGTAAATAATTGTCCCACCCACTGGTTTAATAAAAAGCGCTGATTGGCCAAAGGCAGGCAGGAAGTGTGGGCGGGGCTGCCAGACTAAGAAAACTCTTGAGAACAGGCCACACAGAGCGAAATGCCAGAGAGAAGCCGAAAGAAGCAGAGGACAATTATGCTGCTCTAAAGAAAGGTACCGAGCCTCATGGCTGAACAAGAGACATGGGTTAGATGAAGGGTAGAGAGCTAGCAAGTGATATGCCTGGGCCTGAGGCTGATCAGCCTAAAACTAATTGTAAGCATCTGTGTGTCTCTGTGGGACTGTGGGTCTGTGGGTCTAAACCTTGAGGCTAGGCCCAAAAGTCAGGGTCAGAAACTTCCTACTACATTCTACTGTTATGAATTTTAATGTAAACATCTGATATACAGGATTATGATATTCAAACCCTCTGAAAGGGTTGTTCAATTCCCAAAGTGTCCTGACTTACAGGCTGAGAAATGCTGCTCTACCTCCTGTAGTAAGAGGTTTCTGGCCTGGACTTTCAGGCCTAGCCTCAAGGTTTAGACCCACAGACCCACAGAGACACACAAATGCTTACAATAGTTTTAGGCTGATCGGCCTAAGGCCCAGGCATATCACTTGCTAGCTCTTTACCCTTCATCTAACCCATGTCTCTTGTTCAGCCATGCGGCTCGGTACCTTTCAATAGAGCAGTATAATTGTGCCCTGCATCTCTGGCTTGTCTGGCAACTCTGGGGTCTCTGTGGTATTTCTGCTCTGTTCTTCCTGTTCCCAGAGTTTTCTTAGTCTGGTAGCCCCACCCACACTTCCTGTCTGCCTTTGGCCAATCAGCGCTTTTTATTAAATTCATAGGCGGGACAATTATTTACATGGAACATCATAAATCCACTACAACCTCCAAAGTGCTGAGATTAAAGGTATGGTTTATGTTTTTATCTGTCATCATATTTTAATCTTTATAAGTTAAAATGATTCCTTTCTCATGTTATAAAAAAAGAAATAAAAGAAGTTGGGATTAAACCTTCCTATATCATGACTGTTAAATTCAGACTCAGGATTTGAACTCAGTGACTCTAGAATCCATGCTATTGACTCTCTCAGATACACTGCATTCTGAATGGGAAGCTCTATAGACATTTTTGCCTGTTTGAGCTAGAATTTCTATCTGTCTCTTCGACAAGACAGGATAATTGGTGATTTTAATCAGTTCTTTAAGAACAGAGGCTAAGACTCAGTTGCTAGAGTGCGTGCCTAGCATGCAGCAGACCCTGGAGTCCGCCCCTATCGCTGCATAGACCAGGTCGGCTGGCTCATGCCAGTAATTCCCAGAACGGGAGGTAGAGGCAGGAGGATCAGGAGTCTGAGGTCATCCTCAGCTACACAGCAAGCCAAGGCTAGCTTGGGCTACAGGAGATCTTGTCTAAAACAAAAGGGTGGGGGGTGCTGGAGAAATGGCTCAGCAGTTAAAAGTACTGACTGCTCTTCCGACGTCCTGAGTTCAAGTCCCACCAAATCACATGGTGGCTCACAGCCATCTGAGCCATCTGAGGGATCTGATGCCCTCTTCTGGCATAAAGGTATACATACAAGTAGAGCACTCAGACATAGAATAAAAAACAAACCAAAAAAAAAAAAAAAAAAAAAAAACCAAAAAACCCAGAAATATAAAACTCTTATAAATACCCATTGAATGCTAGGCACTATATGATGCTCTGGGAATGAGTGAAAGAGACTGTCCCTGCATCCCACTACCTTCGTGAAACCTACAGTCCAATGCAGGGTATCACATTTTGTGAAAAAGGCCACATGAACATTTTGGGTGTTGTGGACAATATGATCTGTCACAACTACACAACTGTACCATCAAAGTGTTAAAACAGCCATATGAACATGCCCTCAGGGCTCAGTGACCACTGCGGAAGAGAGAGCAGGAAGATTGTAAGAGCTAGAAGGTGGGGAAGATCAGAGTAAAACAGTGTTGTCTGGACAAGACAGAACCAACCGCTTCTCTCATGAACTCAGAGCAGCCAGTGGTTGCTCACACAAGATCAAGCCAGTGGAAATTCTAGCACAGAGGGTTTCTATTGCTGTGAAGAGACACCATGCCCAGGACATAACTTATATAAAAAAAAAAAAAACATTTAATTGGGACTGGCTTACAGTTTAGAGGTTTAGTCCATTACCATCATGGCGAGAAGTACGGTGGCCCACAGGCAGATATGGTGCTGGTGAGGGACTAAGAGTTTTACATCTGGATCCTTAGGCAGCAGAGAGAGTGTGACTCTGAGCCTGGCATCTAAAACTTCAAAGCTGGCCCCCAGTGGCACACGTCTTCTAACAAGGCCACACCTCCTTCAAGTGCCACTCCCTGTCAGCCTTTTTCATCCAAACCATCACTAACGGGAGAAGGGTTCAGGAGCCCCTACTGCTAACAGAGGTCCAGCTGACCTTTTCTGGGGGTGAGTTAACTTTCTTTAAGGGTGCGGTCCCAGGTAGTCCATCATGCTATGAGTACATGGGCAATAGAAACTGAATCCAGTGGGTCATTTAAAAAAAAAAAAAGATGAGGAAGAAGAAGACAAGAAGTTGGGGTGCAGGGGTCGGTCCAGGAGGGATTAGGGGGAGAAATGAGAAGTGAATGTGATCAAAACACATTGTATAAAATTATCAAAGAATTAGTTTTTAAAAAAAAGTTTTTAAAAAGAAATGATCGTGGTAGTGTCCCAATAAAATTTAATTTATAAACAAGTAATTTTATGTCACAAAATATTAAATATGTTACCATTTAAGATGGCTCCATGGTTAGGAACACTTGCTACACTTGCAGAGGATCAGAGTTCTGTCCCAAGCATCCATGTCAGATAGCTCACAACTGCCTGTAACTCCAGCTCTGGTGCTTCCAAAGCCCTATTTATAAATATTTTTGTGTGGGGGGTCACACATAATAGGCTTGCTGGCAGCATTCAGCTTGCCTATTGGTTTTGTGGGACAGGCTTAAAACACACAGACATATTAGAGTATAATATTTACATCTCAATAAGAGAGTGTGAGAGTGACGTACATACTCACTATGTTCTGGTTCTCAATTTGGGTGTCAGTCACGTGATTACATCTTATAGGCTCGTAACCCATCAAGCTGATTATAAGTGTGCACTTTTCTGTATGTTAAAATTCAATTAAAAATAGCCTTGTTTGTTTTTTTCTGGGACAGGCTTCTCTGTGCAGCTACCCTCAATCTGTAGATCAGGCTGGCCACAAACTCAGATTTGCCTGCCTCTGCCTCCTGAATGCTGGGATTAAAGGTGTGCACCACCACCTCCCAGCTAAAAATAATATTAAAATAGTGTAAAAAGTATGAAATATGAAACAGGGGAAACTTCTGTTATATATTAAGTGCCTACACAAGGCTCCAACAGACCAGAATAAAAATCAAAATGAAGTCAGTCACCATGAAGATATCAAACTGAAACCCAGCCATTTTTCTGGCCCAAGAAATCCAGATTACAGTCAGGCCAGTCAGGCCAGTTTAAACTAGTATGATGACATTGCCACTGCCATTTACCTTTCACAATACACAAAAAAGTAGTATGCTGCTTTGTGATAGCAGGCATCATAGTGCAGCTCAGGCTGGCCTTTTTACTGAATTATGAAACAGAAAATTAAGCCAGAAGCAAGGGCGCAGTTAAAAGGTAGAGCAATTGCGTAAGTCCCTGGGTTCAATCTTCAACAAAAATAAATAAACAAGAGTGAGATGCTGTGAGATGACAGGATATGTTAGTCTTCCAAGAAGGGGAAGGACCTTTAGGGAAACATTAGGCTTCTCTGGTCAAAGCCGACAATGGATCCTACTA
The DNA here is from genome assembly GCA_033318265.1 of Phyllotis vaccarum. NCBI lineage: Eukaryota > Metazoa > Chordata > Mammalia > Rodentia > Cricetidae > Phyllotis > Phyllotis vaccarum. Next base: position 6,819,815 of record JARWLC010000008.1, read on the forward strand.
CCCTTATATTTTTGGCGCTGCGGTTGAAACCAGTCTTAATGCACGTTAAGTAGACACTCTACTATCCTTAGCACCTGTCCTTGTGTAGAAAATTTTTGTGGATCAGCAAGAGGGTAAAGAAGTTTGCTCCCTAGACCAGGCAGAGTTCGATACCCCAAACTCAAGCGAAGGAGAGAACCGATGCCTGAAAGCTGTCCTCTGACCTCCACTTACCATGTGAGTGCTATGGCACGTGCACACCGGTTCCCATAAATAAATAATGTAATAAAAACTAAAAATAGATATTGTTTTTGCAACGATTTTCTTTTAAAACATACAATTAGAATAGGCATGATTTACCTTGATTACTGAGCTTTTTTGGTGCCTCCTTAAATTCTCACTATTAATCCCTATACTGCTGGGTAGGGGTTGAATGTCGCGATCGGTTCTCAGTTCTCTTTGCGCGTTTTTTTCCCCTTATAACGAGAAGAAAGTGACTAGAAACAAGCTCTTAAGAGTTTAACGTTTTCCCTGGTCTGACACGAACAGCATCTCTTTGGAGCCACATCAGTCTAACACTTACACTCAGAGAGTTGGTCAGAACCAGGATAACAAAGACTTCCGGATTCTATGTTCCTGATTGGCTGGGGCAGAAATCACTCAAGAAGAAACCGTCCTATCAAAAGGCAACGGCAATAGAGCATGCGTCATCAGAGAGCGACAAGTTTTACGTAAAGTAAGCTACTTTCTAATTGGCTCGCTTCTTCCAGAGCAATTGAAACGGCGTTGGGGATTTGCGGTTCTTCAAATTCTAGACTTCCGCTGTCTGTAGCGGCAAGGAAAACCGGGAAGAAATTTGTTAAAGTTTTTCAAGTTCGGCGCTCTGGGGGCGGGGCTTATGAAGCTGGGGGCGTGGTTATTTGGGGGCGGGGACCTTTCGGAGAGCAGCTTCTCAAAGTTGAGCTTTCCTAACGTGCAGGAGCGAGGTTTGGGGCGGAGCCACAGTGATGGGCGGGCCCAGAGGACCGCCCCCCGGCGGGCTGTAGACCTAAGCTTCAGCTCTTAGCAGTCGCCGCGAAGTTTCACCCGCTGGTTGCTGTTCTCAACCATGGTTCTGCGCTGCTGGGGCTGGTGGCATCGGTCCGCGTGGCCTCGGGTCCGGCCACCTCCCTCCAGGAGCACCCCGAGTAGGAGCAGGGCTCTTGGGGCTGCACCAGGGCGAGGGGAGGCCTGTGATCAAGAGCAGGGGTTCGAGCGGAGCTGAGGCAGGCCTGGCGAGGGGCGAAACTGAAGTTGTCCCATTGCGGGAGAAATGGGAGTGGTATACAGGGGAGAGGGTCTGTGCGATGAGATGTGAGGCGTCCTGGGTACGACACGGATCAAATAAAGGCTAGACCGTGAGACGAGATGAATGAGGGTGACAGGGAGGTGAAGATATGAGCGATAGAGTTCTGTGGAAAAAGAAAAGATAGAAGAAAAGTAAAGACGTGATGGTGATATGAAGACGTGGAATCGTACAGGGAGCTCCACAAGAAAAATGAAGTGCTGTGCAGGACAGACTTAGGGGCCAAAGGGCTCTGACGTGGGTTACGTTATCAGCGTAGCGTGTTCATAGGCAAGGCATGGGGTTCTGAATAAAGACAGCTCTGACATTGAGGTGAAATGGTGAAGCTTTGAGGAACAGAGAAATGAAGATGCAGGTGAGGGTGAAGGACAAGCTGCAATTGGACAGAATTGGAGTGAGGTGTTCAGAGCGTTGATTTAACCTTGCTATCCCCTCCTCTGCCCAGCCCTAGGCTTCTGCAAGCGGTTCTCCACTCAGGAGAAGACCCCTCAGATCTGTGTGGTTGGCAGTGGCCCAGCTGGCTTCTACACAGCCCAACACTTATTAAAGGTAAGTCTTCTCTCCAGGCTTCTTTCTGATTCCATTTCTTGCCCCAGTTCTGAAGGTAGGCTCCAGCTCTTTGGTTTGCCTAGTAAGGAAGGGGCTTCCAGGTCACCTAAGCTGTGTTCTTTCTACCTGATTCCACGCTAAGATCTGAGGTTCCCACCCTAGGTCCTTAGCTGTGAGAGAAATGTGTCTGTCCCATGGTTGGTGGTCAGTGACAGATGGGCAATCGATGGCTGCCTCACCAAGCAGGGAAATTTTTTTTTGCAATCTTGTGGGATGGGATGACTTTATCTTTCCCTTATCTTTTATTTTTTTCTGTCTCAGGCATTCTGAATTTTAAGGCTATCTTGCCTCATGCTTTGCTGCTGTCACCACAACCCCTGCCTTGCCCATGCCCATTTTCTCCTGCTAAAGGCCAAGGTCTCAAAGCTTCCAGGATTAGTCTTGTCAGGAAGGGCTCCAAGGCTACCAGATGTACTTGAAACTCTATCTCAGACCTTAAGGCAAAAGAGTAAGTGGGAGAGGCTGGAGAGAAGGTCCCATGATTAAGAGTGTTTGTGTCTCACAGAGGATGAGAATTGGGTTCCCAGCATCCACGTAGTGGCTCATAGCTCCAGCTCTAGGAGATCTGATGTCCTCTTCTGGCCTCTGCTTGCACCTTTATTCTTGTGTGTGTGTGTGTGTGTGTGTGTGTGTGTGTGTGTGTGTGTGTGTGTGTGTGTGTAATTAGAGGGAATTGTAATATCTACAAGCAGGGAAACGGCAATTATATCATAGAGACCTCTGCTGAGAAGTGACCTATGTATGATTCTGCAACTATTTACAACAACACACACAGGGCAGCTCCATCAGAAGCTGCTCCATAGAAATGTACATGTGAGATACACTGAAGACCATGTGATGTGAGGAGTCAGCCTGGAATGCAAGGCCATTGATGAAGGACAGCCAGGGCTCTAGATGGAGATTCTTGGGCTTTTAAGGGTTGGGGCAGGAAGGGTGAGTAGGTGAGCAATGTGGTTGGTATCTGGGAGGGTTTCTTGTAAGGGTCAGTGACTGTGTTATCTGAGGATGAGGGACTAGACCAAGAAGGCAAGGCTCTTGAGTCCTCTCAGTGGGCCAGATCTTGACCTACAGGCATATAGATGTCTTTTCTCGTGCTCATGGACTTGACATTCTAGCTTGAGATGGCTGGTTTGCAAGGTATTTTAGAGCTTAAACGAGGTGGCCCCTAGCCCAGTCTAGAGCGAGAGAGATGTCTAGACTATTTTGTGGAGGGTGTGAGAATAGAATGGAGGAATACCTTGGGCATGGGGAATTATGGGGACAAAGGCCAGAGGAAGAGTCATGGCCCTTTAACATCACTGAAGAGCCTATTCCTAGAGCTCAGGGAGTATCTGAGGGGTGAAGAGGTGAGAGCTAGGGCTAAGGAGGTGGCTGGAGTCCACATCACAAGGTACCTAGAAACCATGGACCACACTGTAGACGTGAGTGGCTTTTTAGAGCATTCTCCATATTCCCTGCTGGAGAGGTCTTATTTAAATGAACATTTCTTGGCCCAGCTCAGATTTTAATCAAACTCCATGAGTGGGGCCCTCAGAAACAGCAGTTTTGAGCAAACACCGTGGGGGTGCTGGCTTTCCAGAACCCACGGCGGGTGGCTCACAACCTCCTATAACTCCAGGGACTCTGAACTTATCTTCTGCCTCTTCAGGCACCTATACTTACGTGTCCAAACCCCCAACACACATACACACAATTTACAAAATATATTTAAGAAAGGAAAAACAAGGAGCCTCCACTGGAGACTGAATACAAGGCCTTTTGGAATGATAGCTAAGCATTCTACCAGCTCACCACACCCCAGCCTACTCCTTTTATTTGGAATATTCTCCCTGAAGGGTAGACTTAGGAAGGCTGCTTTCCCAGAGAGCAAGAGACTGAGAGTAGAAACGGAAAGCTAATGGCAAAATGAAAGGGGAGGTCAAGGGCTCTGACTGGAACTCCAGGGGCTGAAGGGGAAGGGGACAGGATAAAGGGCAAAGGATGGGATGAGATAGATATATGGAGCGAGACATCCTGCTCGGGTTCAAAGTTCTCAAGATGAGGTAAAGAGATACAGTGAGAAGAGTGGGGGAGAGACCGGGAGGCCATGACATCTGACGTCACTGACGGGAGGGAGTAGGTAAGAGGTCTCTAGCTCATCCTGAGTGTGTGTCCGGGAGGAACAGAGGACCCCAGACCACAAGTGCTCCAGAACACGTCCTTCTTAGGAAAAGGGCCAGAGAAGAGCAGTTGGCAGAGGAGAGAGGAGGGTTTCTGGGAAGATGGGTCTGTGTCCGGAAGGAAGACTCCCTTAGTAGGATGGAGCGGGAAGTTGTGTTAGGGGTGCCCAGCAGGCTAAGGACTTTGAGATTTGCCCTGTGGCAGTGAGAGAGGCATGGAGAAGTTTTTGAACAAGAAATGATGCGCTCCAGCAGTCCCAGTTGTAATGACCCTGAATGAATTCATCGTGACCTCCCACTGGGGGAGCCTGAGGCTGAGAGCTTGGCTCTGACTCACTCAGCCTTGAGTGTGACCCAGAGGACAGGACATTCTATTGCACAGAAATGCGCTGAAGCTTTCAGTTAGTGCTGGGGCTGGGCCTAGCTCTGGCTGTTGACTTCATGGCCTGAGCTCTTTGTGGATTCAGTTTCTGTGGCACTTGAGAGAGGTGATTTGGGAGAACATCTCCAGGCTGACCAAGGACAAAAGAGGCAGATGGGCTGGAAGGCTGGATTTCGGGAGGTGGATAGGGGAGCAGGATTTGGGCAAAGTCAGCGGAGAGAGGTGATCAGGGACTCATCTGCCTTGAGTGGGGTAGGGCAGGGCGCAGGACATGTGGCCCTGATCCCCAACTCTCACTGTCCTACCCTCCCCAGGGCTCCCAGTTCACAAGAGGAGACCAGGGTGCTCTGGGACCTAGCAGGCCCATCCGGCAGCAGAGCCAGACCAAGTTTGTCTGGATGATTCCAGTCTCATACCCTTCCTACACCCTGCAGAGTGCCCTGGGAAGACAGGCAACGTGGGGCAGCTGAAAGCTGAAAGTAGGCCCACTGCCACTCTCTCTGTGCCCATGTGCCCAGCTATGCCCACTGTCATTCCCTCTGTCCCCACGTGCCCAGCTGTGGCCCGACTCCCTCTGTGCCCACATTCCCAGCTGTGCCCTGACTCCCTCTGTCCTCATGTGCCCAGCTGTGCCCCGGCTCCCTCCGTCCCCATATGCCCAGCTGTGCCCCCATTCCCTGTCTTGTTAATTCTTGTCCCAGTGGCATCATCTTGGAGACTTAGAGCTAAGGCAGGTTCTCAAAGGTGGGTTCTCAGGTCACATGCCCAGCAGTTTTAGAAGGTGAAGGTCTCCATCTGACCTGAGGATTAAGTCCTGATACCCATTTCCAGCTTCTTACATTCTCTGTTGGAAGCCCTTGGATCTGACCTCAGCTTGTCTCACTGCTTATGTCCCTCCAGAGCCCTTGTCTGGGCGGAAGGAGAGCCAGAGCCCTCTATCTGCTCCTGCATGGTGGGAGCCAGTCTCCTTGGCCATTTGGGCTGAGCTCTCTTGCTCCATCTGGGGAAGGGAGGCCCTGTGGGGGCCCAGCCGCCTCTTGAACCCACCAATTGTACTTTCCCTCCAGCACCATAACCGGGCCCATGTAGACATCTACGAGAAGCAGCTTGTGCCCTTTGGCTTGGTGCGCTTTGGTGTGGCACCTGACCACCCCGAAGTAAAGGTTGGTGTCTTTTGGTGTGGAGGGTGATGTTGAGACAGTAAAAATGAGGATATACAGAGGCTCCCGGCTCTGTTAGAATGATCCTTGGCTGTCTGTGTGCTGGGACCCAGGCTCCATCCTGGGGATCATGGGGTGAGGGTGGTACTGACATGCTCCCAGTAGCTGCCCTGTCTTCTAATGTTCCTCTCCCCACGCTGCCTGGCAGAATGTCATCAACACCTTTACACAGACAGCCCGCTCAGATCGCTGTTCTTTCCTGGGCAATGTGGTGGTGGGCAGGGATGTGTCAGTGCCTGAGCTTCAGGAAGCCTACCATGCCGTGGTGCTGGTGAGTGCCCATGTGGTGGGGTGTGGATGTGAGAGAAAGCTCATGAGAGACAGGAAGCTGATGCCAAGTCCCTTGGGCTTGGGTGGGGGCTGCATCTTCCCTCAGAGTTATGGAGCAGAGGACCACCGAACCTTGGAAATTCCTGGTGAGGCGCTGCCTGGAGTGGTCTCAGCCCGAGCCTTTGTGGGCTGGTACAATGGGCTTCCTGAGAACCAAGAGGTGAGTTTGGGGTGCACCCTTGCTGCTCCTGGGTGGAGTCAGGAGCATCCCTGAGGTGTTAAGAGTTTGAGGTCAAGTCAGTGAGGAGCAAGCTGAGGGGATGTGAGGCATCAATGACAGAGGCACGTCAGCTGTGGAGACCTGTGGGGCTGAGGAAGAGGGAGGTGAGGTTGAGTGGACTGTCTTAAGGGTAGGGCAGTCTGAGAGCACAGCTGGGCCTGGCCTAAAGTGTCTGTAGATGAGATTAGCCTGACTGGATCTGGGGATAGGGACACCCTGTTAAGACCTTTATTTTCCAGCTGGCACCAGATCTGAGCTGTGACACAGCTGTGATTCTGGGACAGGGGAATGTGGCTCTGGACGTAGCCCGGATCCTGCTGACCCCACCTGAGCACCTGGAGGTGAGGGGCAGACAGAGACTGGGGGGTGGAGTGGAGGCTGGAACAGTGGGGTTCAGGTCTCATCCCTCCTGACAGCCCAGTGCCTGTTTCCTCCAGGAGCTCAGGCAGATACCTTTAGACTTCAGTGAGCCACTGGATATTTACACACATGTTCTCCCTGTTTGGAACATCTGGATTGACCCCCTGCTAGTTAAGAATTAACATTCCTCCCCGTTCATTCTTGGCTCAACTATTCCTCTTCCAAGAGGTCTTCCAGGCTGTCTTATTAGGTGTTTTTTTCTGTAATGTGGTCTCAGCTACTGTAAAGTTGGTGGTCTTTACATCCGTAACCTGCTTCCCTAGTACAAGTTTACATTCTGTGATGAGATTCTGTTATCTGTCTCCCCACAAACTAGTTACGGTGTGTGGTTCTGAACTAGCTTGTTCGGCTCACATAAACTGCTCTTGCCCCCCTAAGCCCCTTGTCCTGTTCTGGGCGTGTGAGTGAGTGGAAGATTCCGCGGGAATCTTGTTCCCTAGGAGCCATTTACAGAGTTGGTGTAGATGCTCTCTGTGGCCACCAGGGGGAGTAGCGGTATAGTTTTTGGGCCTTTCGGCTTTCTCTAGATTGGAGTGGGAACAAGACCTACTGGCCTGGCAAGTCCCCTTCCCCAAGTCAAGACCTCCCTCCCCGTTTTTTAGAGTTAAGGTCTCTTTATGAATCCTTGGCTGGCCTCGAACTCACTGTGTGAATCAGGATGGCCTCTCGAACTCACAGAGATCCTTTTGTGCCAGAAAACAGACATCACAGAAGCCGCTTTGAGAGTCTTGAAGCAGAGCCAGGTGAAAACTGTGTGGATAGTGGGCCGGCGTGGACCCCTGCAGGTGGCCTTCACCATTAAGGTACTTTAGTCTGGAGCAGGAGGAACCAGGGCCCCCAAGGAGAGGGTTCCATTTTTGTGTATGTTGGGGTTGCCATAGAACCCTGGAAGTAGATGCTTCCCTGGATGGGACAAGGGTGGGCAGGGCCCCCAGGGCTGCTGGACTCTGGTGGGTTAAGGAGTGCTTAATATTCTGGACCTGACCTTCCTTTATCCCCACCCCCACCCAAGGAGCTTCGAGAAATGATTCACTTGCCAGGAACCAGGCCCATTTTGGATCCTTCGGATTTCTTGGGCCTCGAGGACAGAATTAAGGGTGAGGGGCCAAGTCCAGCTCCCTGGCTCATAGGCTTGGGGGAAGCTGACCATCAGGGACAGCCCTGAAATGTCCCATGTTGCTGACAGATGTCCCCCGTCCAAGGAAGCGGCTGACAGAGCTGCTGCTTCGGACAGCCACAGAGAAGCCAGGGAAGGAAGAGGCTGCCCGCCAGACACTGGCTTCCCGGGCCTGGGGCCTTCGCTTTTTCCGAAGCCCCCAGCAGGTGCTACCCACACCAGATGGGCAACGGGTAGCAGGCATCCGCCTGGCAGTTACCAGACTGGAGGTGAGTTTCATGTTATTCAAACTTCCCCTGTTTTAGGCTTCCCCCTCCCAACCTGGTGTTACCCACATTCTCCCCAATAGGGTGTTGGTGAGTCCACTCGGGCAGTGCCCACGGGAGATGTGGAGGACCTCCCTTGTGGGCTGGTGCTGAGCAGCGTTGGGTATAAGAGCCGCCCCATTGACCCCAGTGTGCCCTTTGACCCCAAGCTTGGAGTCATTCCCAACATAGAAGGCCGGGTTGTGAATGTACCAGGTGAGAGGCTGTGAGAAGACTGGGCATCTAATTATGACGGGAGCCGAAAGGCTGCTGCCCCAAGAACACTCATTCTACAGTGATGTGATGTGACATAGCTCTGGAGACAGGCTCAGTTGTAGAACACAGCCCTCCCTCCTGCCCCCTAGGGCGAGTTCTCAGACAGCATTCAGTAAAAGCTTACTGAGATCTGCCCTGGGTCCCTGCTGACACTGGCAAGAGACAGCCCCTGTCTTTGGGGAGCTTCATTCTTCTTACCCATGTGCTCATCTTGCTCATTTATTCAGTAAATATTACTAAGGGCCTGCTGTGGTGACCAAGTCTCAGCTCACGTCCCCAGGGAGCAGCTCATCCACGAGGAAACTGAGGAAGGCATGGGAAAACAATTTAAATCTATCATGGGTCAGGCATAATGGTGCACACCTTTAATCCTAGCACTCCAGAGGCAGAGGCAGGAAGATCTGAGTTCAAGGCCAGCCTGGTCTACAGCGTGAGTTCTAGGACAGCTAGGGCTACATAGAGAAACCATGTCTCAAGAGAAACAAAAAATATGTAAAACACACACACACACACACACTATATGGTAAACCAGTGGCTATAGTGAACCCAGCCTATGGAGTCTACTGGGAGACGTGATGTGTGTGTGTGTATTGGGATGTAGAAGTGCCAGCGTGTCTCTGTTCCCCTTCTCAGGCCTCTACTGCAGTGGCTGGGTGAAGAGGGGACCCACAGGTGTCATCACCACGACCATGACAGACAGCTTTCTCACCAGCCAAGTGCTACTGCAGGATCTGAAGGCAGGGCTGCTGCCCTCTGACCCCAGACCTGGCTATACAGCCATTCAAGCCCTGCTCAGCAATCGAGGTCTGGGAGTAGGGAGGGTTGAGGGCGGCTTATCTTAAGAACTTTACCCATTGGGAGGAGGGTTCCTGAGAGGAGATGATGGCATTAGTTGTCTCCCTATCTGCCTAGGGGTCCGGCCAGTCTCTTTCTCAGACTGGGAGAAGCTGGATGCTGAGGAGGTGTCTCGAGGCCAGGGCACTGGGAAACCGAGGGAGAAGCTGGTGGATCCAAGAGAGATGCTGCAGCTGCTCGGACACTGAGCCTGGATCCCAGCCCTACTGTGAAGAAAAGTCGTATGCAGGGGCCTGAGGCAGTATGAGTGGACTCTTATCCCAGATACGGTGCTGATGCCCTGGCCTGGAGGTTGAGCTGTGGTCCTTCCAGGGGCCTCTAAGCTCTGCCTTCTGCAAGTTGGCCCTGCTAGTGCGAGTCTAGACCAAAGGAACCATAAGCTAGGGATGGATGGAGCTACAGGCTGACTCTGAACACTTCTACTTCCGGACGAACTCTGGAGGCCCCTAGAATGGGAACGCAGTGGAAATTAAAGAGTTGTCCCAGAGAGCCATGGTTGATGAGTTACTTTCTGGGAGGAGGGTGTCACTTTCTGGCTGGTTTGTCTATGGCTGCCAGATGGAACCAAGGAAACAGAACCTTGCCTAAGAGCCTTTGGGGACTAAGGGGGCTTGGTGGTCAGGCCCGGCATGCATCTACCTTCCTTTCTGCCTATTCTCTGCTGCTGTGTCCTCTTGGTCTTCAGTTCAAACTTCAGTTACTGGTGACAAATCCCTTACTTGTCTGCCCTGCTGGCATCACTGCCTGGTACCCCCGGGACAGAGAGACCCCCCCTAAAGAAGAGAAAGGAGGGAATGAGAGTACCGGGCAGCGGCTTGTCCCCAGGATGTCCGGTCTCTTCCTTCTGCTGGCAGGCTTGGCCTGGCCCTCCAATCTCCACATGGTCTGTGCCTTTCCATTTTCAAGCTAATAGAGAAATCCACAAGCCTTTTCAAAAACTACCACAGCCTACGGCAGTTTGCAGTCTCTTATGGCAGTAAGACGCTAGTCTTACTTTATAAACTGAAGGAGCCTCGAAATTAGCTGGCCCAAGGTCACACAGCTAGGGAACTAAGGGCTCAAACCCAGGGCTCCTGGCAAGCCGGTGTTTTTCTCCCAGGCTGCCCTTGCCTCTGAGCGTCCAGTCTGGGGACAGGGTCTCTGAGCAGAAGAGAGGGGGTCAGCTGGGAGCACAGGCTGCCAGGGAGGGGCCTCGAAGGGCCACGGGGAGCCGGTGGCCGGCTGGGGCGGGCCAGGGTGGAGCGGAGGCCACTGGCGGCGAGCTCCATCACAGCCGGCTGGTGAGCCCCAAGAGCGGGAGACCCACCTTTGCGCAGCCCGGAACACAGCCCCGCCACGGGGCGCGGGCCAGGCGCGGGGGCGGGCAGCATCCAGGCCGCGCCATCCTCACTGGTCCCGCCGCGCAGGGCTCCAGTGCCCGCCGAGTGCACAGCCAGCGAGCGTGCCAGCTCACCGGCTGGCGCCGGAACGAGCATTGCACGGGAGGCGGCCTCGGGCTCTCGGTGTTAAGTGCAGCGCCCCTTCCCCGGGTGAGTGGCGGCTGGGGATTGACGGCGAGCGGGGGTGAGGGTGGGGGGCGCCAACTTCGCAGGCAACTTAAGGGGCTCTGGGGACTCGCGGGCAAGGGCGGTGGAGACAGACGCGGGACATCCGAGACTGTCCGGCAGGTTTGGGAAGTCAGAGATCCGGGGGACCACGACCCTCGAGAGCCAGACCGGTGTTGTGGACTCGTGCGCGGAGGAGGCGAGGAGAGACAGGCTTGGGAGACAGACTGGCCGCGGCGCGAGGGAAGGACGCGGGCGGAGAGCCCAGGGCGTTTGTCCCCAGGGTCGCAGAGTCTCCTCCTCTTCTCCTCTCGCGGTGGCCGGGCCAGGCTGGGCACAGTCCTCGGACGCGGGGATCTGGATTGCCGCGTCCAACTGTTGCGGGTGGAAGCCGCTGGGGCAAGGAACCCGTCAGGGGCCAGGACCTAGGACCGAGGCTGGGTTCGACCAGAGCGCGGGGAACTGGAAAGGACCCAGAGCTCCGGAGAGCAGAAAGGGGGCTGTGGCAGTTGCAGAGCTGGTCCCTGCTGGGCACCTGCTGCACGCACCTGCCATCCAGCGACCCCTTCATTGGGGTGAGTTTCCCAAGCCCGCCGATTCCCACTCGTCTCCCCCTTCCCTGGGAGCTGCTACCACTCCATCCTCTGATCTCTGACATCAGTGTGTTTCTGGGGTGACAATTGGCCCAAACGCCGACCCCCACGCCCCGGTTCCCCCAGGCTCTGAGGGCTCCAAGAGGAGGGTGGACGGAAAAGGCCACGGGAGAGACTGTGCCCTGGTGCCCTGGGCCCTGGAAGCACCAGTTGGAGGCTGTAGTCTCCTGGGGCTTCAACAAGAATCCCCGACGGCTGGGAGGAGAAGCCGTGGTCTCCTACAACAGAAGGCGATTTGTTCTTGGCCTAGGCTGGCAGGGGGAGAGTTGCCAAAGGTCAAGGCAGCTAGCAGGCCGCAAATCTTCCAAGGGCGCGTTTGGCGACCCTTCAAAGGTTCTGTTGGGCGAGAGGCAGAAATGGCCGCTGGGGACGTTGACCCTATTTGCTTACTCTGTTTCCCAGCCCTCCCTTCCCAATGGGACATCTGGGATAACACCCTCGGTCTTCAGATGGTAGCCCAGTCAGTTCTGGCCCCATCAAGAACCCTCCTCCCCCATCTACAAGAAAATTTGCGGCGGGGGGGAGGGGGCATATTTGGAGAAAATGCCATCCCGCTGGCTTTTTGGAGAGGTCCAGTTCCTGCCTTTGAGCTAGTTGCGAAACTTGTTAAGAATAAGAACGTGAAAGGGACAGGTCGGTAGGAAACTGGACGCCTGGGGGTTCGCTCTAGAGGGCCACCTAGGCTGGGTCCCGACCCACAGGCCCTCCTGCTAGGCTAACCCGGCCATCCCCTGGCCGAGAGCTTGAGATCCAGATTTAACTCGAGGCAGTGGGCTGGGGGCATGGGGCTTGGGACATAGAGCTGGGGCTATGGTTGGGGGAGAGTTCAGGGGGCAGTAGCTAGGGTTAGGGGCGAGGAGTGCGTGGTGCTCAATTTGGCCGCCAGGAGGCGTGGCGTGGGTCCCCGCGCCCGGAGTCACCGCCACTGCCGCTGCATCGCGAGTGTCCTTGAGCGGCGAGTGATGGTGGCCCTTCGGTGCTCGCGCCCCCTCCTCCCGCAGGGGCAGCCAGATGCCACGTTCCCTATGAATTATTTATCGCCGGCCTAAAAATACCCCGAACTTCACAGCCCCAGAGTAAGATTCCTGCAAGGGGAGGGGGCGGGGCGCCCCCGGGGGGCTGAGAAGAATCCGCCGGGAGGGGGCACTTAGTATTGGTAGAGGCAGAACTTAATGTCCTCACCAGCGTGGACAACATAGTACCTGGGGTGTTATGGGGCAAAAGCGAAGGAAGGAGACAGCGGTAGAACAGAGTCATATATTAGTGAGGGTCCCCCACCGGCAGGAATCAGCGGCTTAGGTGGATGGGTGATACTAGCTTTGGGAACCAGAACTTCTGGGCCTTGGGAATGGGGGAGCCGTTAGTGTCCCGGGTGTGAGTGAGTGTTTATGTGTATGCATGGCCTTGTCAAAGAGCCTGTGTGTGACTGGGGGTTGGTGGAAGGGGAAGAGAAGGTCCCTGAATATGTGGGGGGTAATGGAACCTTTCAAGAGATGCGGCGTGTCCTACGGGGCTGGCCACTGCTAACCTCTCTCCTGTACTTGATGATCAGGTGTTTAGCAAACACTACTTTAAAAAGTCTTTGAGAGAGGAGTGTGGTCAGAGATGTACAAAGGTCCAGTAATGGTGGAGGACCCAAGGAGAACCAGCTTGGAGCTCCTGCAGAAAAAGAGCAAAGGAATTCAAATCCTGTCTTTTTCCTTTTTGCGGGGTCTGGAGCTGATGAATCAAGATTAAGGGCAGGAGCCAATAGAAGGGGGGTTTGGGCTGGGCTCTGAAAGACAATAGAATTTTGTTAGGGAGAGGCTTCTTCTCTGACCTGAGGAATAGCAGGAAGCAAGGCCTGGGGATGAAGACAGCATTCCACAGTCTGTCAGGGGTGAGTATCTAAGGAGAAGACAGTGGATTTGGCTTAGCTTGTTGGACATTGGGACTTCATTTGTGGACACCAGAGAGAAGTTGTCCTGACCAGGTGAAAGTTTTAGCAGTTAGGAGGGCAGGAAACAGATGGGGAGGGGAGGCTGGGGGCCTGGGACATGGAATGGGATCTTGTGGGGAGATGCCCTGTCACACTGCTTCATCAGCTCAAAGACCTGCAATGCTGGTCTCACAGTTCTTACAGCCTGTCTCCATTCCCTCCGCTCCACCCTTCATCCAGGAGGACATTTTCACATTGGAGAAAAGGAACAGCCCCCCCCCTTCAGAACTGGGAGAGAACCTGGGCCCTTCCCCTAGATTCACATTGCCCTGGAGGAAATAAAATGGGAGCCACATGTGTGATCTTAAAATTTCTAGTACCAGGTGGGCAGTGGTGGTACATGTCTTTAATTCCAGCACTCTTGAGGAAGAAGCAGGTGGATCTCAGTGAGTTGGAGACCACCCTGGTCTAGGACAGCCAAGGCCTCACAGAGAAACCCTGTCCGGGGTGGGCAGGAGTGTGTGGGGATATTCTAGTACCAGAAATAATAAAAGAGGAAGGAGCCAAGTGTGATGGGCCCATGTCTTTAATCTCAGCACTGGGGATGGAGAGGCAGGCAGATCTCTATGAGCTCTAGTCTACAACAGTGAGTTGTAGCCCAGCAGGAGCTACGAGTGAAACCCTGCCCCCAAATAACTGGCTCCCTGGGGGGCAGGTGGTGGCAACAGTGATCCTTGAGTTCACAGGGACCCCTCCCCCAGCTGGGTTCCACTCTTACTGGGCCCTTGGCTGGATTCCTATATAATTTATTTGACATTTTATTTTGGTTTTTCTCACTCCTTCAAACAAGGGTTGGGGAGGCCCTGCCCTTCACCTAGCTCCCTTGGCTAGGAAGGAGGAAGCCATGGCTTTGGTGAAGCTACCTGCCTCTTCCCTCACGGGGAAAGGGGATTTGGTTTAGGTTTTCTCTCCCCCTTTTTTTTCTTTTTAATTCGATTTGGAATCAGCAAGCTGTGGATTCTGGCAACTGGTCCTATGCCCTTTATCCTACTTATCCCTGGTCTGGTACCCCGTTGTTCATAGTCCTTTACTCTCAAGCATCACTTACAGAGACTGGGGACCAGCCCTCTTCTCTGCCTGTGCCTCTTCCCAAACCTCTTTAGGGGTGGTGGAGGTGTGGGGAGGGGACACAATCCCTCCTCAGGCATGGGGAGGACCCTTTCCTGCAGGCTCTCTCGACACATTTGCTAAAAATCAAACCTGAATAAAACTACAAGTTTAATACTAAAAGAAGAGAGACATGAAAATTTAGCAGTATGGTTTGTTTATTTGTTTAGTAGTTATTCGTTTTTGAAACAGGGTTTCTCTGTGCAGCGCTGGCTGTCCTGGAACTCACCCCATAGATCAGGCTGACCTCCAACTCAGATCTCCTGCCTCTGCCTCCCAAGTGCTGGGATTAAAGGTGTGTGTGTACCTCTATGCCTGGCTTTATAGTGTAGTTTAATTCAATATATCCAAAATACTATTTTAACATGTAATGAATATAAAAATATGAATGACAAGAGAGCTAGGAAGCTGGCTTGGTGGATAAAGAATTTTCTATATAAACACGAGAACCAAACTTTGCATCTCCAGAGCTCAAGTAAATGTTGGGTGGGCACTGTAGCTTGCCTACAATTCTAGTGCTCTGGGTTCAGAGGAAAGACTCCACCTCAATGAATAAGGTGGGAGTAAGCCAGACTTCTGATGCCTCAGACCACATGCACATGCACACCCATACACATTTTAACACATGCACACCCATGACAAAAAAAAAAACAACATAATAAAGAATAGTATCCAGATAATTTACACACTGTTTTGTATACTCTTCACACCATCTCCAATACCCAGTTACCTTTGTGCTGGACAGCATACCTCACTTCAGTGAGAAGCATTTCAAATTGTATGTCCTTGGGACTCCTGCACTGGTCAGCATGGGTGAGAGAGCCCATTGCTGGGAGACAGAGATGGGGATGGGGGGGGTTGTGGCTCCCCACTGGGAGGACTCTAAAGGAACTGGATGAGCACACAGGCTTTCAAAGGAGCGGTGAGCATGACTACACCCTTTGCTGTCATGCTTGGAAACGACATAGTCCACATAACCTAGTGTGGTGTGATTTAGGATCCCATCCCACACTCAATCATGCTTCCAAGCTGCCAATCACAGACATGGAAACATCTCAGGGGTTCCTCAGCATTCCCTCCTCTGGCGCCAATCCTCTCTTCTTAGCCTGAACATCTCCCAACTTCTACCACCTAGCACTTTAGCTTAAAGCCTTGACTCGTTAAATTTTATTTTGTCAATGATAACTCTGTCAGTTAGCATCAGCTCTTTATACCTGTGTGAGCAAGTGCTGCATCCTTAATTGGGAGAAGGTATGCTAGGAGAGAGTAGTGATACCAGTAGTGATACCAATAGTGAAAAAGGAGATGGGAGGAGCTTATATCACCTTGATGGTTCAGCATCTTCAACTTGGAGTTCCTGGAGGGCTGGGACCATGGTGTTAGCATCTCACCATCCGGCAACTCTTTCACGGAAGGTGATCTGTAGCTGTGTGTACCATGTCACACTTCATGGCTGTAAAGTTTCTTTTTATGGCCTCCTTCAGAGCTATCTTTTCAGCAAAGAGAAGTTTCCTGGTGACCCTTGCATTTCACTGCCCTGTTTTCTTAGAGTGAACAGGAGACCCTGGAGGGAAGTCAGGAGGGGGGGGGCAGCTGCCACATAAGAGGGTTGCCACATAAGAAATTAGACTTGGAACAAAAGAAAGAGAGAGATGTAGTGACCTGCAAGCAGACGGAAGGTCTGGAAGGAGCCAGGGCTGTCCCGTAAGTTCCCTAACTGCAGCCCTGGGGTGCTAGCCTGGGTGGGATGGTTGGGTTCCCTCTGCACTCCTGTGGCAAAGGTGCAAATCTCCTGCACAGGGCTGGAATGGCAGGCTCACTCTGGTAATTCTCCAACTTTTCCTTGGTTAGTTTTGTTAGAGGTGGAAAAAAATGGAGAGGGTGGCCATGTGCTGCATCCATGGGCACCCAGGAGTCATATTTCTCCCACCTACCTGGTTTTTGGTCTTGATCCAGAATGAATCTGTATAGCAGACATGCTTGGGCCCTTAGCTTAGATGTAAAGAAGATGCTACACACCAGCAAGAGGGATGTGAAATGACAGGTGTAAGTTGGACACGTCAGGGCTTCTGGTGTCCTGGACCCAAGCACGTTGGCCTTAACCATCTGCTTAAAAGCGCTTTCCTAAATGAGGTCAATTAAGGGAAAGTGTCAATGACATTCACATCTGGAGGAGAGAATCTGCCAGGCAGAGCCACACAGCAGGGCCAGGGGCTGGCTCCATGGCAAGCAGAGCTTTCCAGGCAGTAGTCTTTATCCTGATGAGGATGGATACAAGATTCAGTTTGGCTGTAGAGTGGACTGGACCTTTGGGAGTACTACAAACCTACCTTTCTTCATCTGGCAGAGGGGCCTTCCATCTACAGGATTAAGTTTGCATTTAATGGTAGTGGCTAGCTGGATCTCTTATTTTGAAAGTTCAGAAAGGCTAAGTGACGTCTCGAAGATCACACAGCTGTGGATGGAGAGATAGCTCAGTGGTTGCAGAAGACCTTGGTTTAATTCTTAGTAGGAACACCTGGCAGTTCACAACTATCTGTGACTATAGCTCCAGGGGATCTGACTTTACAGGTATCCATACGCACAGATACACAGACGCACACATCTTCACAAAATTTGGAATAAATCTCTTTTGTTTATTTGTTTTAAAGATCAGATAGCCAGTGGGTGGCATTCCTGATTTGAACTCAGCTCTGTCTACCTTAAATTGGTCCTCTTGAAAAACACACTAATATTTCAGTGTCTAGAGCAGAACCCAGATAACTGGGTTTGGGGACCCTGACCTTATTCATAGATAACGGTGACAAGTCTTGTCCTGGCCGCTGCCTCTCCAAAGGGCCCTGGGGATGCTCAGCTAACCTGTCTCTTTCTCTGTGTCTGTCCATGTCTGTCTGTCTCTTCCTCTCCTGTGGAGGGAGGTTCTCTCTTTGTCCTCTGGCTGTGTGTTCTCTGGTCCTTACTTCCTGTCTGTCCATCTACCTCTCTCTGTGCCTGCCCTGGTTTCTCTGCAGGACCCTCCAGTGGATATGGGTGGGTCCCTAGGGCCAGCCCTGCTGCTCACTTCACTCCTGGGTGCCTGGGCAGGTCTGGGCCCAGGGCAGGGGAAACAGGCAGTGACAGTGGCAGTGGTGTTTGGCAGCTCTGGGCCACTGCAGGCCCAGGCCCGTACTCGTCTCAGCCCCCAGAACTTCCTAGACCTGCCTCTGGAGATCCAGCCACTCACAGTTGGTGTCAACAATACCAACCCCAGCAGCATCCTCACCCAAATCTGCGGGCTTATGGGTGCAGCGCGTGTCCATGGCATCGTCTTTGAAGACAACGTGGACACAGAGGCAGTAGCCCAGCTACTGGACTTCGTCTCCTCCCAGACCCACGTGCCCATCATCAGCATCAGCGGAGGCTCTGCTGTGGTCCTAACCCCCAAGGTACCTGTCTAAATTCTTGTCCTTTCTTTGCTGAGCCCAGAGCTAGGCTGGAGCTATGGTCCAGGGCTGAGTTTGGTCTAGGGAGCAGCTTAGATCTTCGGAAGCTGGGACTGGGTGGAAATGAAGATGTAATGGAGGAAGGGGAAGATACTGTGTGTGTGTGTGGGGGGGGGGTATGTTCCCTCATACCAGATTACCAGTGCTCTGAATTGCTGTTGCATCTGTGTCTGGATGAGGTAGGTAGATGCCCTTCCAGCTGCAGTGGCCAGGCTACTACTCTTGTTTCCTCCAGCTCATTGGTCAGGCCTAGACCCTTCGGATACTGAGCATTCATATGTAGGGGACACTGAAGGTCTAGGTCACTGCTTCAGAGGTGGGAGAGAGAGAGACACTTGATCCTCCGGGGAGAACGTTCCCAACATAGATTCATATACAATTCCAAATGACAAAGGCATTTTGAAGCAAAGACGGATGCTACCAGGGAAGGAATATCACAGGGCCTGTTTGGACAAGGTGTTGGTCAGACATGAACTTTCAACAAATGATGTCTGCTCTGAGGCCAGAGGCTAAGGAGGAGTTGGGAGTCATATAGGGATCTGCTGGAAATTTTGACTGAACAGAGAGAAGCCTGGAGAAGGAGGTGGGGCTCACATGGGGAGCATTTCAGTCAAGGAAGGTATTGTGGGAGAACACTGGTTTGATTTGCTTCAATTTTATTGCCTCTCCATCATAAAAAATTCTGAAAACATACAGAAAGTATAAAGGTACCCCACCTACCTTCCATTCACTTTGACCCACCTCCCCTCCCCATGCTCCTCTCTGGCCATTGCTTCCTCTGCTGTGGTAAACCGAAGCAAAACTCCAGACAGCTTATTATCCCACCCATAAATATTTCAGTATGTACCTCCAGCAGACGAAAGCTTTAAAAAACATACATTATCACGTCTAAAATAAATAATAAAAATTCCTCAGCCTCCTTAAATATCCAGCCAGTGCCCACATTTCCCCACCGCCTCATAAATGTCATATGTGTTTATTTTTAAGTCTGTTCACTTGGATCAGAAGCCAAAGGAGGTTCATGCATGGTGGCTGGTGGCTACAGCTTCAGTCTTCACCTTTGTGCTCTCTCTGAGACAGGGTGTCACTCTGTAGCTCTGGCTACAGTGTGGAACTTACTGTGTAGACCAAGTTGGTCTTGAACTTGTGATAACCTTCCTGCCTCCCAAGTGGTTATGGGAGCGTGCCACCATAGCTTGCTTCTCTTTTAATTGAAATGTGTCTATTGAAAAAAAACTGGGTTTGGGCCTATAGTTCCCCCCTTTAAAAAAAATAAGATCAGAATGATTCCAGTGAGGAGGCATCTCGGGAGGAGCTGTAGTGGCCCCACCTTAGAAGAAATCGCTCGCTGAAGCTAGCAGCATCTGTGATCTTTAGGGTGTAGAGGTGGTGTGAAGGAGGACGTTTCTCGCCCCCGAGGCGCTGGGCGGGATGGTGCTTCTCTGGAATCTATCTCTGTGCCGGGTATGAGCTCCCAGGACTTTGTTTCCCAGCCTTCACGGTGCTTGGAGAGAGCGCTGAGCCTTCGAGTCTCAGATTCAGTTGGTCTGGGCAGTGCTCCTCAAACTCGCAGGCCCAAGGGAAACCTGGACGAGCTAGCTCACAGGCATATCCCAGGCGTCATCCTGAAATTGAATGCTGTAGGTGTCGGGGTGCAGCTAGGACTTCTGGGTTTCTAATAAGTTCACGGATGGTGCTGACATTTCTGGACCGTGGTCCAGCAAGGTCAAGTAGGGGAGCAGGAATTTTAGCTTGTAGAATTCCCCGGGTGAGTCTAATGAGGATTTCAGGAGCAGGGAAAGGTGGGGGCAGGGGCGCAGGGCGAGGCTCATCCCGCCCCGCCCCCCACTCAGGCCCGCCACACCCCGTCCCCAGGAGCCTGGCTCCGCCTTCCTGCAGCTGGGCGTGTCCCTGGAGCAGCAGCTGCAGGTGCTGTTCAAGGTGCTGGAGGAATACGACTGGAGCGCGTTCGCCGTCATCACCAGCCTGCACCCGGGCCACGCGCTCTTCCTCGAGGGCGTGCGCGCCGTCGCCGACGCCAGCTACTTGAGCTGGCGGCTGCTGGACGTGCTCACCCTGGAGCTGGGCCCGGGTGGGCCGCGAGCGCGCACTCAGCGCCTGCTGCGCCAGGTCGACGCTCCGGTGCTGGTGGCCTATTGCTCCCGCGAGGAGGCCGAGGTGCTCTTCGCTGAGGCTGCACAGGCCGGCCTGGTGGGACCCGGACACGTGTGGCTGGTGCCTAACCTGGCGCTGGGGAGCACCGATGCTCCCCCTGCAGCCTTCCCGGTAGGCCTCATCAGTGTAGTCACCGAGAGCTGGCGCCTTAGCCTGCGCCAGAAGGTCCGCGACGGTGTGGCCATCCTGGCTCTCGGTGCCCACAGCTACCGACGCCAGTACGGTACCCTGCCTGCCCCGGCTGGGGACTGCCGAAGCCATCCTGGACCTGTCAGCCCTGCTAAGCAGGCCTTCTACAGGTAAGCACCTAACCCAGTCATGTGGGGGCATTTCAGGGCACTTGAATGGCAATGAGCTTGGGCTCCTAGTCATTTTCTAGCTCCCACTATCATAAGCTAGGTCAAGTTCCTTTAGGTCTCTGGGTCTTAGCATCCTTATCTAAAGGAACAGCAGGTTTTAGGATGTGGAAAGGTCCGTGGGGTCAACACAGGGAGACCTTTAAAAATAATAAGCACATAAATGCTCTACGATGGTGGCAGTACGGGATGTCCTAGGCAGAGCCACGTCCTGGGGTGGGGCACCCTGGCATCTCTCTGCCTCACTTCCCTAGGCACCTACTGAATGTCACCTGGGAGGGCCGAGACTTCTCCTTCAGCCCTGGTGGGTACCTGGTCCAGCCCACCATGGTTGTGATCGCCCTCAACCGGCACCGCCTCTGGGAGATGGTGAGATGGGGGTGAGCCCAGGGTCCTCTCTTTCCTATTATTTTCCCACAGCTAACCAAAGTCCCACTGCTCGTGTCTCAGCTAAACTTCCTTCATTGGAAACCTTTGATGCCTCCCAGATGGTTTAGGTTAGACATCCCTATGTGCATGGGCTCCCAGAACACCCTGTTTTTCTTGCACTACTGAATATAAATATTTCTGTCACATTAGCCTGGCCCTAGAGGAGTGACCTATGCCTGAGCTGGCCAGCTGGACATGTAAATAAGCAGAATAAGGAAGGATCAGTGCTTGAGAATAGATGTATGCAAAACAGCACCAGGCGTGGGGTGATTATTCATACGCCTGATCCTAGTACTCAAGGGGCAGGGGCAGGAGGATTACTTCAAATCTGAGACCAGCTTGTTCTATTTGATTTACATAGAAAGTCACAAGCTAGCCAGGGCTCCATGGTGAGAACTTGTTTTGCTCTCTAACAAAACAAACAACCCCAAACAGCAAGTAGGTAGAGAGGAAGAATTTGTTTTGCTTTCAAAGGAAGACACTTCTGAAGACAGGATGTTTAAGTTGGGCTGTAGAGGATTGAGGAATAAGAGCCCAGTAGGGCAGGGTGCTAACCTGGTGTAGACAAAAGGCTGTTAAATGATGTGTCAGATGATTGGGGGTGTGAAAAGGATAGGGGAATACTGGACAGGAATGTTGGTTGAAGACTTTGTGCTGGGGTCATGGGAAAGTGAGCATGGTGAGTCAGTCTGAGATTTAGGAAGGTGTTTTGGGCCAGCAGCAATGTGGTGACAATCTTGAAGATCACAGGGCCCAGGGCCTGGAGGAGGCTGTAGGGAGCCTGTTCTTGTGTCCACATTCAGCCCTTGGCCTGTATTTCTGTCTTCCAAATGCCTCTATCCAAGCTTCCCTGATCTGTCTGCCCTGGGTATCTTTAGGGTTTGTGGCTTTGGCAGATGGTTCCCAGAAGCCCTGTCCAGAGAGTAGGGGGTAGGGAGCGGTACCACACATTCTGGCTGAGGCAGATTGTCCTCTGCAGGTGGGACGCTGGGATCATGGAGTCCTGTACATGAAGTATCCAGTATGGCCTCGATACAGCACTTCTCTGCAGCCTGTGGTGGACAGCCGACACCTGACAGTGGCCACACTGGAAGAGCGACCCTTTGTCATTGTGGAGAGCCCTGACCCTGGCACAGGTGGCTGTGTACCTAACACTGTGCCCTGCCGTAGACAGAGCAACCACTCCTTCAGGTCCGGTGTGAGCTGGGAGCTGCCATGGGTGGGTGAGCTGCTGTGTGTGTCTCATGCTTGGGTAGGGGGTGGGGTCCATATGCCAGGCTGGGAGGAACAGCTAGGGTGGAGAGTTTGGTAGGTTCTGACTTGTGGTGCTGGCTGCAGCAGCGGGGACATAACCCCCTACACCAAGCTCTGTTGTAAGGGCTTCTGCATCGACATCCTCAAAAAACTGGCCAAGGCGGTCAAGTTCTCCTATGACCTGTACCTGGTGACCAATGGCAAACACGGCAAGAAGGTGCGCGGTGTGTGGAATGGAATGATCGGGGAGGTATGTCAACCCCGGGTTCCCCTGCTTGCTGCTAGATTGTATGTTTCCCTCAGCCTATGTCATTGTGCAGCTGGGCTGTTAGCTCTGCAGTGTTGAAGTGTTGGGAACTGAGCTCTGAGGACCCAGGGAGGGAATACGCAGCTCCACCAGTGGCTGCTGGATGCATTTCATGGATGAAGGCGGGGGGGGGGGGGGATGTAAAGTCATGGGAGGGCTTCTTTAACACCTCCTGCCCCCTAGGTATACTACAAGCGGGCAGACATGGCCATCGGCTCCCTCACCATCAATGAGGAACGCTCCGAGATTATAGATTTCTCCGTGCCTTTTGTGGAGACCGGCATCAGTGTGATGGTAGCTAGAAGCAATGGCACTGTCTCCCCCTCGGCTTTCTTGGGTGAGCTTTGGGTGGCCAGGGAAGGCTCTGAGTACAAGGATCCAAGGAGGGATGTGTGTGGGAGGTATGACTGGAAAGGTGAAGTTTGGGGTGGACCCTTAAAGACAAGCACGTTATCCTTGAGAGTCTTTAGAGGGTTATGTATGGGAGGTGAGTGACAGAAAATGGAAGGAGTGATGTTAACCTCAGTGGGTTCTGAGCCAGGTCAGGGTGAAAAGAATCCCACAGGCCATTGGAGCCACTGGGAAGATTGTGAAGACAGATCAGCAGGCTGGTTACAGGCTGTGCTGTGGGCTGGACCATGGACGGAGGATGAAGCATGTGGGGATCATGAGATAGATGCTGATGGTTTTCTTATGCCATTAGGAACCCTGAATTTTGGGGGTCAGCCCCATGTGCCAGGCCCCCAGCCAGGTTACAGGGTTACAACATACAACTAAATTCCTTCCTTTTCCAGGGTGCCCAGATGGGGCTTGTAGCATGAAGTAGCTGAGAGAGCTGTGAGGGCACAGGAGGGGCTGAGGGCTGGCTAGTCTGGCCTTAAGAAAGTCACAGGTGGTATGCCTTTAATCCCAGCAATTGGGAGGCAGAGTCAGTAGGATCTGTGTGAGTTTAAGGCCAGCCTGGTCTCACAGTGATAGTGAGTTCCAAGCCAGCCAGGGTGAAATACTGCCCTCCCCCCCAGTGTCAGGGAAGAGAGTCACCCGCACTTCTAGGATGACCCTCTCAGCAAAGGAGCAAGTTAGCCATGGTTACTTATTCCAGGAGACAGACTCTGAAGGGCCTTGGGACTTAGTTCCTATGGGAATAGAATGTGGAGTAAGACCTGCCCTCAGAGCCTCATACTCCAGGCACAGGGATCAGAATTCTCCCCAGTAACGGGCCCTGCTGGAGATCTAGGAAGTATGGTGTTTTAGAGTGGAGTGATGTGTGGTCTCAGGACAGAAGAAATAAGGGAGCCTTGAACACTGTACACGATCCCTCCTTAAGCTCTTTGAGGATTCTGCTGCTCTGAGGATGGATGGATGGGGGGAAGCCTTATAGGCTTTCTGCCTATAGGGCTCCACCTATAGGGCTGCTGGACCCCTTCTTTGCGTATGTTTCTAGTTGTTGCTGCCTAGTACTGTTGGAACAGGGTGGGACTGAGGTATCTGAGCCACTTGCCTTGGTCCCCAGAACCCTACAGCCCTGCCGTGTGGGTGATGATGTTTGTAATGTGCCTCACGGTGGTCGCCATCACTGTGTTCATGTTCGAGTACTTCAGCCCTGTCAGCTACAACCAGAACCTCACCAAGGGCAAGAGTAAGCCATTCCACGGGCGTGGGTGGAAGGGACAGGGATGAGGCTACGAGCCCTTTTATAGTGTGGGTCAAGGAAGCCCCAGCACTCACTCTTTTACCCCCAGAATCTGGAGGACCATCCTTCACCATTGGCAAGTCCGTGTGGTTGCTGTGGGCACTGGTCTTCAACAACTCTGTTCCCATCGAGAACCCCCGGGGTACCACCAGCAAGATCATGGTCCTGGTGTGGGCTTTCTTCGCTGTCATTTTCCTCGCCAGCTACACGGCCAATCTGGCAGCCTTCATGATCCAGGAGCAATACATTGACACTGTGTCGGGCCTTAGTGACAAGAAGGTTCCTGGGCCACAGCCAGGTGGAGGGTGGGGGCACACAAAGGGCGGGGCTAGGCCTTGGACGGGCAGACACAGGACAAACAGGCTGGGGAATTGGAACTAAGGCTGGAGTGGGAAGAATTTGGGGGCCTGGGGAGAAGAAGGATCGGTGTCTGCTCGGGTCCACAGCCTGAGTGAGTGGCCTTAGCCAAATCTCCCTATCTCAGGCTTCTGAGTTTCCGTTTGTAAAAGACAGAGGAAGCCTGGGCTGTGCCTAAGACTGTGCAAGTCAGACTTAGGGATGGGACTCTTGTACCCAGAAGGCTAGATGAAGGGGGTGGGAGTGGCTTGCTTTCTGCCTTTAGTTTCAGCGTCCTCAAGATCAGTACCCGCCCTTCCGTTTTGGCACGGTGCCTAACGGCAGCACAGAGAGGAACATTCGGAGCAACTACCGTGACATGCACACCCACATGGTCAAGTTCAACCAACGCTCAGTGGAGGATGCTCTCACAAGCCTTAAGATGGGGTGGGTCCCCAGTCCTGTGCCCTCCTCTGCCTCTGGCTTCATGTCTCCCCAGGAAGCACTCTTAAGTGTCCCTTCTTTAGAGACCTAAGGTGGGGACAATAGAGATGGCATGTCTTGTGAGACTGCTGGGGAGGGACGAGGGGGTCTTGAGGTAGAGTGGAGTTGAATGTGAAAATAGATACTTACCACATGACCAGAAATACAGATAAAGTGTTGACCCAAGTTTGAGGTGGTGACTATAAAGTTGAGGGCATAAGGGAATGAGCAGAGGTACTGTATATTCTAGGGCAGAGAGTTCCCTTCCTCTCTGAGGAGCAAGGGGGAGCCTTTGCCAAGAGTAGTCCTCTGGTGGTGCCTGCAGGCTCCTGTACTCAGGCCCTTGTCCACGCCCTGGGTTTGGTGTCTCTCTCTCACTGTACGGGTCCTTGGCCCTGAGGGTTCAGCCTGTCTCTAGGAAGCTGGATGCCTTCATCTACGATGCTGCTGTCCTCAACTACATGGCGGGCAAGGATGAAGGCTGCAAGCTGGTCACCATTGGATCTGGCAAGGTGTTTGCCACCACTGGCTATGGCATTGCCATGCAGAAAGATTCCCACTGGAAGCGGGCCATAGACCTGGCACTGTTGCAGTTCCTGGGGGATGGTGAGTGCCATCGATCTGAGAGACCAGGTGCACCACAGGTTATTCACATTTCCATCATAATTTCTGTGTGTACAGAGCCTCCAGGGAAAGGTCTCTGGAGGTGGGAATGGGGAAGTCGGGGTGCAAGTATGAGAAAAAAACTGATGAACCCTCAGGAAGAGATGACCTGTAAGAGACTGTAAGGACCAGAGCTGGGGGTTCCCCAAAGGGCAAGGAAGACAAGAAAGCACTTCAGTTTTCTCGTGGGGTTCTGAGTGGCTGAGCACTCACAAATACCTTCTAGTTTTTCTAGATGAGTACTTCTCTTCTGTCATAATGGAATTACCTGGGGGGGGGTGTCAAACTTCTGCTTACTCCCAAGCTAGAAGCAGGCTAGCCTTGGCAGCAGTGCTCACTAGTTGGGAGTGGTCAGCCCAGCCTGCTCTAAACCCAGAGAAAGCTCTGAGTTTACAGGTCTATCCTGAATGGATAAAATGTTTGTCTGAGCTGGGTATGAGGGTGGACACATGTAATTGTAGCACTTGGGGGACCCAGAGAGAGGAACCATGAGCTTAAGGCTAGCCTGGACTACAAATCAAGGGTTTGTCTCAGAATAAAACAAAACACACCCCATGACTTGGGGCTGCAGAGATGGCTCAGTGGCTAAGAGCATATACTGCTCTTGCAGCGGACCTGGGTTTGGTTCCCAGCATGTACATCAGGTATCTCACAACTGATTGTAATTCCAGCTTCATGGGGATTGGACACCTCTGGTCTGCATGAGCATCTGCTCTCACATGGTACCCATGCACGACATACATATATACACACACAACTAAAAATAAAAGTAAATTTCAACACCACCCTCCCATAACCTTAGGTTCAAAACACTGTCAATATCATGGATTCAGTGTAATAATGAGAGTAAACAAGAGTGTGTTACCCCAGGGGCGCAGCTCAAGCTTGGCATGTCAGGGGTAAAGAGCATATGGTGCAGAATGAATGAATGAATGAATGAATGAATGAATGAATGAGTGGTAAAATTTAACCAACTGGCAAGCCTTTACTGACAAGCATGATGGTATCAGTCTGTAATCCCAGCACTTGGGAGGTGGAGGCAGGAGGATCAGTAGTTCAAGATCTTCCAAGTTCAAGGCTAGCCTGGGCTACATGAAACCCTGTCTCAAAACAAAAACAAAACAGAACTTTACTGGGCGTATGGGAATGAGCAGGCTGGCACTAATTCAGCAGCTGACTTCCCTCTGCTTTTCCTTCTCACTTCCTGGCTGCCCTGGTCCCCACTAGGAATGTAGAACTGTCCTCTATCCAGGCTCAGGGAGTGCTAGCTGGGCACTCCCTGTTGTTGCGAAGGAAATAACCTTGTATGTATGTACCCTCCCTCTGTCAGGAGAGACCCAGAAGCTGGAGACTGTGTGGCTTTCAGGAATCTGCCATAATGAGAAGAATGAGGTGATGAGCAGCAAGCTGGACATCGACAACATGGCCGGTGTCTTCTACATGCTGCTGGTGGCCATGGGGCTGGCCCTGCTGGTCTTTGCCTGGGAGCATTTTGTCTACTGGAAACTTCGCCACTCAGTACCCAACTCATCTCAGCTGGACTTCCTGCTAGCTTTCAGCAGGGTAGGTGCCTGTCTCTTCCTATACAGGTTTCATTGTTGGGGACAGCAGCCCAGCTGATCGTGGAACCGTTTACAGATGTAAAACTGTGATCTTGGGAAGAGGTGTGGTTTGCCAGCATGGTGGGGCTTTGAGTTTTTCCTGCCATTTGCTAGAAAATGTCGTTAGAACGAATTAACCTGATACTTTATTCACTTGCTGAGCAGCACATTGCATGACACACAGGGAACACACAGCTTAAAAAGCTGTTACTTGAAACATAGCTGTAGACAGTGGTGGTTGGTCCCTGAGAAGTCGGTTCAGCTCAAGGCTTGTCTCCCCTCTATTGCCTAGGGCATCTACAGCTGCTTCAACGGGGTACAGAGCCTTCCCAGCCCTGCGCCGCCACCCAGCCCGGACCTTACAGCAGGTTCAGCCCAGGCCAGTGTGTTGAAGATGCTGCAGGCGGCTCGAGACATGGTGAACACCGCGGATATGAGCAGTTCTCTGGACCGCGCCACACGCACCATCGAGAACTGGGGCAGCAACCGCCGAGCGCCTGCTCCCACCAGCTCCGGCCCGCGCTCATCAACTCCGGGTCCTCCGGGACAACGGAGTCCCAGTGGCTGGGGACCTCCCGGTGGGGGCCATACACCACTAGTGCGCAGGGTCCCGCAGCCCCCCAGCCGCCCCGAGACGTGCGGGCAGCCTTTGCCCGAAGTGTCCCGAGCACCCTGCAGGCACGCTTGGGACGCGCGGTTGCCCGTGCGAGTCGGGCACCCCGGGCCGCACCTCTCGGCCTCCTCGCGGCGCGCGCTCCCGGAGCGCCCCCTGTTGCCCACGCACTGCCACTACAGCTCCTTCCCTCGAGCTGAGAGATCCGGGCGCCCCTTCCTCCCGCTCTTCCCGGAGCCCCCGGAGCCCGACGACCTGCCGCTGCTCGGACCGGAACAGCTGGCTCGGCGGGAGGCTCTGTTGCGCGCGGCCTGGGCCAGGGGCCAGCGCCCTCGCCATGCTTCCCTACCCAGCTCGGTAGCCGAAGCCTTCACTAGATCCAGCCCGCTGCCTGCCAGGTGCACGGGTCGCGCCTGTGCCTGCCCCTGTCCCCAAAGACAGCCAACCTGCAGGCACTTGGTTCAGGCACAGTCGATGCGGTTGCCATCCTACCGGGAAGCCTGTGTGGAGGGCGTACCGGTAGGAGCGGCCACCTGGCAGCCCAGACAGCACGTCTGCTTGCACACCCATAGCCACCTGCCAGTCTGTTGGGGGTCTATCTGTCGTCATCCTCTACCCTGTGCCAGCCACAGCCCCTGGCTCATTGAAGCCTGGGAGCCCCCATTACACAGAGGCAGGACCCTGGGGCTCGGCACAGGCTACAGGGACAGTGGGGTGCTGGAAGAGGCCAGCAGGGAAGCCTGCGGGACACCAGGTTTCCCAAGGTCCTGCACCTGGAGGCGAATCTCCAGCCTGGAATCAGAAGTGTGAAGTGCTGGCTGCTCTGGTTCCTGCTGGACTAGATTTTGTGGCTGGCCTTGGACATGTCTGGTGGGCAGGCAAGCGTGGGCTTCTCTGGCTTCTACTTTGAAATCCTGGCCATCAGTGAAGATGATGTCTGCCATAGGCTCGAGTTCTGGTGTGGGCTGGGATCTTGCTCATCACACAGTCTTGCAGTCACAGGGAGTAAAAATGGGTCCCTGTCCTGGTGCCAGCCAGTTCCTAGTTGTGGTTGCTGTGGCCTTGGGTTGGAGACACAGAAATTGGAACTGGAGGTTGGGGTGGGGCCACCCTACCCCTTGGTTCAGTAGGTTGGAACTTCTCATCGGAGCATTAAAGCAATGTTTTACAACCCACTTGGTCCTGGCTGCTTCATTTTACACCCTGGAGGGTGCACAGTACAGCCTTGGGTGTATTCTGGGCCACACATCTGCTTATAGCATGTGGACAGCTCTGTCTCGGGAAGCCTTAGCTTCAAGGGTGTCCAAGAACGACCTGGGACTAGGTGATGCTGGGGGAGGGGGCTCTGAACAGCAGAAGCTATTTGGTATTCCTGGCCAGTTCCACTGTGACAATTGTGCTCACTATGGGGGCTCTGAATTGAGTTAATCACTCAGTCTCCCTGAAAAAGGAGGCTCTTGGTTGGGACAATGGCTGTCTTGACAGGCTGTGAGATTCCCCCCATCCCAGAGCATGACAGTGTCACAGTGGTAAAGTCTACAGAAGGTCTTCTGGGGGCTCTGCCAAGCTCTCCTGTGGCTTGGCCTCTGGTCTCTATGGAAGGTGGGCATAGGTACTGTCTTGGGTCAGGCATGGTTCAGCCTCACTGTGCCAAAACTTTTCAGGTAGGACGTGGCCATCTGTCCAGCTCCCCATACGCTCTCTGGGGTTCTCAGCTGATTACCTTTCATTATCACATATCATTGGTTTTGGGGACCTCTGTAAGGATGGATTTTGCCATCTTTTAAAGTCTTTTGAAATTTCCCATCCACAACCACATCAATTCTCCAACAATGACTCTGTGAAGTGAGCAAGCATTGGTCACCATTCCAGATATGGTAAGCATTATTGGTCCAATCAGACCCTTTTGTACTGCTAAGGATATAAAGCTAGGGTCTTGCTGTCCTCTACAGGTTGAGTGAGGTGAAGGCTTGAAGGTATTTCTTCCATGTGACAGAGAGGGAGGCAAAGTGAGGGGAGGGGAGTGCTGGGTACAGAAACCCTTGGAGCCAGCCCAGTGTCCTCTGCTACAGGACACTTATGTTGCCTCTTTAGCCTCCAGTTACCGCTTGGGATGGGGGCCACAACAACTGGGCTTTTTAGTTTTGTTATAGGGAAAATGGAAAGGTCAGATACATTTCCATTATGGCCAGAATCTGATCAGCCTAAGAATCGGTAGCCCCCTCTATTTATGGTCATAATCACCGGCTGCCCATGGCAGTCCACAAGATGGAACCAGGCAACAGCAACAGCCTGAGATCATGAATCTAGCTGAGCTCTGACAACAGTGGTCTCTGTAAGGGAGCTTGACATTGGGCCCAGACACAGCAGTGGCAGGGTTAACAGCTATCAGCTGAGTCCTTCTTTTCCTGCCCTCAGGAGTCAGGGTCTGTGTACAGCTGTGGGAGAAGGTTGTAGCAGGTGAGTCTGGGAGGCGGTGAGAGGTCTAGGCTGCTCTGCTTGGTGCCCAAGATCATTAATAACCAAGAGCTGGAAAGATAATTAAGAGTCAAACGTGGAACCGAGCCTGCTGTTGGCTCCAGGATGGCTGCTCCTGCTTGCTGGCCCAGGTGCCAGCAGCCTGGTTCTTTTCTAGGAATGTATGGAGGTGCAAGGACAGATGTCTTAGCTTCTTGCTTATGGTGGAAGTGCCTTTGGCTCTCTCGTACCTCTAAGAGGAGGTAGAAAGCCCGTGTCTGTGGGATGGGGGTTGAGGTCATAGAAGGGAAAGCATCTAACATGAGGCTAACCCCCACCTTCAATGCTGTTATGTTTCCTTTTGATGCAACATGCAAAAGCAAGGCCCTTCCACTTGTCTCACAGTGGGACATGCCTACAGTCTGACCCAGTTCCCTCCTGTGGTTGCCCTAGCTGCTTCTCTTGTTTTTAGCCCAAAGCTCATATGTACACCAGCATTTTCCAGGGAGCCAGTGCTCATACAAGGGGCGGGGGTGACACGGCCTTTCTAGCTATGTCCTTCCTGTTTGATTTACCGTGCCTTCTGGGAGGGGAGGGCCCTCAAGTTTCCTAGAAGAAGAGGGAACCACAGCCATTTCTTCTCTTCCCCAAAGCCCTTTCCAGATTTGGATGGCTCCAGGCCAGTTATCCGGGTTCTAAAGTGCAGCAGGCAGCAGCTACAGGATTACCATTCCATTTGGAGGTGACAGAGCCAAGCAGCATTGGGGGTCTCAATGGAGTCCTGTCATCCTGGGTCACAGCTGGCAAATGACCAAGGAGACCGCTGTGGGTAACAACAGCTTTATTAAGGACTTTGGTGCAGGGCTAAGTTCAGTCCTTTAATTTCCACAATCCATATGATCTGGGGGTGCTCAGAAAAGGGGGGGTTTACAGACGCTGGTCCTCACAAAGTAGCCAACACTGTGTCAGGCATGTACAACGCCCCGGGGAGGAAACGCTGACAGGGTTTGCCTGCAACCTGGTTATTGAGAGCTAGCCTCTCAGTGGCCTTTGGCAACAGCCAGGAGGCAGGTCTCAGCTTTCCTCCGCCGCTGGGCCTGGAAACACTGGCTACTTCTCTTCAGCTAGAGCCCCATGAAGCAGGCACTGCCCGTTGTTGGGGTTGCTCTTGATCCCACATGGTGAGGACAGCTGTGTGGTCTTGGGCCTGGCCTGGTGCCCATCGCCATTTTCTATCACTCAGCAGTGCCTCACAGCCTGCCACCTGCTCCCATCTACTGGCCTCAGGTGAGGCACAGCTAGAGCTCCTGGCACTGTCCTCTGGTGGAGAATGCTCACTCCCTCCCTGACCTGGCCTGCCCTCAGGACTGATCCCGAGCTATGTAGATAGCTGGCAGTGGCGACTGGTGAGTTTCTGACATCCTCTAGGGAGACTTAAACCGGGGGCCAGGCTGGGCAGGCTCCTCTGCTGACCCCCCGACTGACCCCAGGGCCTTGCCTATCAATCCCCTTACCCAGGGGATGCCTGATGCCTGTGGGGGATCAAATGACACCGACATCTAGCCCTTTGGGTCCTCTCCTTAGGCCCAATTCTTCTCCGCCAGTGACAGAGGCCTGGTGTGGTGAGGAAGGTGACCTGATGTGACTTCTAGAAGAGCAGACAATAGATGGAGATGGGAAGCAGAGAACCCGGGCTGCAGTGGCAGTGGGGCTTCAGCTTGGTGCCAGTGGTCATTGGGTCCCTCCTAGGCTGCGGCTCTGCTCCGAGGTGGAGGGGAACTACACCGGTGTGTGTGGCTTGGGATTGCCACATAAATCAACCTGGGCTTTATGATGCTAATACATGTTTCACGAAAATGTGGTTTGGAGCCTGGGGGTGGGGTGGAGGTGTGTGTGTGGGGGGAAGGAAGGGTAAGTACAGATGTTTTAATTGAGTTCTCGGTGAACAGCCTGAGCAGGAAGGTGGGCAGTCTTCCTTATTCCTAGACTTGCCACTACACTGCTCTCCTCGCTTAGCCCCGGCCCTGGGGCAGGCTCTCCTAGGAAGATGCTGCAAAGGCAGATGGGTGTAGGGACGTCTGATTTTCATGGGGATGAGCAATGATGATGCTTAAGAACTAGTGATGTCTGATAGTGGTGAGTAAGCTGTAGACAGGCCCATTGAGGCCTAGAGCTTCTTAGAGGGGGGAATGCTAGGGCCAGAGGTAGCAGGTGCTGCCAGTGGGTCACACATTCTTTGCAGGTTCAGCACAGCCTCCTGGTTCCTGGGACATCCAACAGCACAGCAGAGTTCAAGCTTTAAATATGGCAAGATGTAGAAGGGAAGGGTTGGCTGGCGCAAGGAACAAGGCACTAAAATTAAGAGGGAGGGGCAGAGGTCTGCGACCTTTCACCCCAGAGGCAGCTCTGTCCAGGACAGGCAGGAATAGGCCCAGGGTTGGGGTCAGGAGGGATCCCTGGTGCTCAAAGCAGAAGGCACATGGAGAATGCAGTTCATTAATCACTTATCATTCCAAGGCATTGGGCCAACTGGGTGCGTGCATAACTGAATAAGAGAGGAGGCAGCTGGGAACCTGCCCTCCTTCCACAGTTATGGTGGTGGACACCCCCTCCAGCTCTATGGTTGCCGGCGACCTGGAGAGTGTGGCCACTGAGCACCTATGACCAGACTCCTACGGGACACACTGCAGCCTTAGTGTTGCAATGCAGCATGGGAGAAAACTGGGCTGTGGAACACAGGTCTAACCTTTTGCAGAGGGGCACTCTGTTCTCTCCCTGTCCTAAATCCAGGGCAGTCAAGCCACTACCGGTGTGGGTAGCGTGGTGAGGGCAGCTTCTCAAGCGGTACCCCACACTTCAGGAGGTCCCTGGGCTCCAAAGGAGAAGCCAGGGAACAGTGGATTCCTTTCAGGAACTCAAAAAAAAAAAAAAAAAAAAAAAAGGGCTTTAGACCCCGTGATGCTCGATCTGTCTGACGCACCAGAGCTGGCACCCATAGCAAAGCTCTCACAGCTCTTGTCTAGGGACCCTGGTGCCAATTAGCACTTCCTGTCCTTGTCACCAGAGCTGGCCAGGCCTTCCACAGGAGGAATACTTAGCAACTGCCAGGACTGTCAGGAAATGGGCCCTGCCCATCACAAGCAGGCCAGATTAGGAGAACCAGGGCCTGAGACTTGCCTTTGAAGAGGCAGCAGTTGCTAATGGACGGTCAAGGATGCAGGAGGGGACACGGGGTCTAGAATAAATAACAGCAATGACAGCACGGTCTCTCCACTGCACAGAGGAGGAAGCCAGCCTCCTGTGGTGGGAGTGGAGGAAATGTGTGTAACAGACTGGGTCCATCCCAGAATCTGGGAATAGCCACGTTCGTAGGCAGGAGGGCTGTCTTGCAGGACGAGGCCTGAGAGAAGCAGAGGCCTTCTCCAAGAACTGCAGTCTATCAGGCTCATGTAGATCTGGGTGGCAGCTAAATCCTGCTTTTAGGCAGGGAGGCTGGTGCTGGACTGTTACACATCCTGTCATCAGAGCTGGGTCTCACTGAGGATGATGTTGGCCGTGACGAAGAAGAAGCAGGAGAAAGCCCACAGTAACACAAAGGCCACCCAGAAGGTGTGGCGGAATGGGGAGCGATGCTTGTTGACAGTTCCATAGCCAAAGGTCAGCTGGGTGTCCCTGCGGCAAAGGTACACCAGGAAGGCAGGGATGACATACTGGATGCCGGTGCCGGCATATGCTCCTGTAATGCCCACCAGGGACTCCAGATCATGGGTGCAGAAGGCCACCAGAATGGGAGGTACCAGAGTGATGGTGGGAAATACCACACGGTCTACCACCCAGGGGTATGTGCCACCTTCACGGTGAAATAGTGTCTTCCAGTTGTTGCGCAGGGTCACCGCAATGATAGGGAAGTTGGTGCTGATGGTGAACACTGGGAAGAGGCCCAGAAAGAACCGGACAGCAGCGAGGCCCACAATGTCGCACCTTGCAAAATTGAGAGTGTACATGTCCATGAGGCTGTTGCCACGGAAGCAGAAGATGGCCGTAAAGGAGAGGAGTCCATAGAAGGCCAGGATCAAAGCGTAGTCCAGGAACACCAGGCGTGTGATGTGGCGCTTGGAGGAGATGGGGGTGATGAGGGACGGCAGGGAGTGTTGGCACATGAAGGAGTAGACACATACACCAAACAGGTTCCGAACCCCCAAGAAGTTGGCCAGGGGTGGGTGCCCCTCTCCTTGTCTGTTCCCGATGCGGACCAGGGCCAGTACAATCATGATAGCAAAAGCTGAAAGACAAGGAGGGGTCAGTCAGGAAGAAAGAAGAGCTGCCTCACCCCTCAGTCTCTGCTCTGCAGAGCCGTGCTAACACTGGGGCCTGGGGAAGGAAGCATGAAAAGCCCCACGGCCATGCACGAGCTGCTCAGCTTATGAGTTTTCTAGGTGCCCATGTCTAGTTCTTCCTCCTCTTGCCAGAAGCAGGGGCCTGGGTATGACCCAGAGAAAGGAGAAGCTGGGCTGACATCAGGGCAGTTCAGCCTGGTAAGGAGCTACCAGCTCCCTCCTTGTCCTTTATGGACTCTGGAGAAGACTCTCAGCCTTCCGTCAGGGGCAGATCTGGTTAGCACCCATTCTTTCTTCCTTGGTTTCATGGTTCTGTGCCTGGGGAACCAGATGTGGGGAGCTGAGGGCTGAAAGGCGCGGGACATTTGGGAGGAGGCAGCCTCTTAGGCAGAGGTCCCTGGCTGCGTGTGGGTCAGAGGGCAGGAAGGCTGAGAGTTGTGTGTAGGGCTAGGTGACCAGGGTCTGCAGCAGGTGGGAAGTGGTGAGAGAGAGGCCACTCCAGGGAAGAAAGGGTGCCAGAGAGCAGTACTAGAAACAGGTAAGTCCTGAGATGCTGATCAGAAGGCTGGTGGCAAATGGCATGTAGCTCTGTTCTGGGCTTGGCGGCATAGTCAGGGGATAGATAGATAGAGAGTTTGCTGCAAAGGGGCACCTGTGACCTTATCCGTTCAGAACCACCAAGGTCCCCTGTGGCTAGAGACAGCTTGGCTCTACTTGGCAGCCTCCTGCAGGCTCTCCACCCGTGGGCTGCGAACCTGAGTCCCTGAAGATATGCAAGCAGAGGATGCATCCCATAGCACAGCCAATGGACAAGGGTTCCTGCCAACTAAGATGGTATTTCTAGATCTCTCTGGCTTCTGACAGCTGCTACTGACATCACCCAGAATTGCCAGTGGTGACTACTCAACACACAAAGGGTCCCTGAGTCTTTGTCTCCATTCTGAATTTATACTGTTGTCTGTCTATTTACAACAGGCCTGACATTCCCGTGGTCTGGGACAAGTCTACAGGGCACGTGACACTTCTTTGTGAGTGACAGAAGAGGCTCACATGTCCCATCTGTGGGCCCCATCAGAGGATTAGGACTCTTCCTCATTTGAAGCTGGGGGACCAATATTATCCCCCTAAGGAGACCAGTATACTCTGGTTCTTGGGAGAGATTGTTTTGCTGGGCCCACAAGAAGCCAGGCCAATGTCTCTTCCCATGATGACACCTGGAGTGGTTTATTACTTTTAATCAGATCTGCCTGACATGGAGGCTGAGCAGAAGGGGAGGAGAGAGATCAGAACAGGACTGTGAAAAATGCCAATAAAGATAATGGTTTGTTTCACCTCTCATGGCAGCTCAATTCCACTACCCTCCTGCTCCAGGGCATCACAAATCTCTCCAGCCATAGCCAGTCTAAGAGAAGCAGCAACCTAGTTCCTCTCCTGGCCTCAGGCTCGTGACTCCAGGTGTCTGGCTGATGATCCCAGAGGTGCAGGAAGCTGTAGGGAGTACACTAAGGCATAGCAAGGGGGAATCTGCTAGTGAGGCCCCAAAGCCTCAGAACAGCACAGTGGCTGGTCCATATGGCTGAGTTGCCTGGTAGCCAGTTATTCAGGTGGGAACAGGCAGCTGGGCCACCATGGGGAAGAGGGTGGTGGGCACTGGATGAGACCAAGGGTGTTACTGTTGCAAGGCAATATTTAAATTGGGTTTTGCCATCACCTGTTTGGGAGGCCACCTGTGACCTGGCCCTGCTCCAGGCCTTGGCCACAGCCGGCATGAATCTGGAAAGAGGCCAGTGGAGAAATCCTGCAGCTGTCTGTTGCTTGACCTTGGATCTTTTGAGTGGGCAAGAAGGCCGGAGACTGGCTGCTGAGGCAGATGCCAGCACTTCGTAGCTGGGCTCAGCCTCAGGTGCCGGCTACTCCTCCCTGCTACGGGGGGGTGGGGTGGGCATGTGGGAGAGGAGACGCATGACGGTCTCAAGTCCCTAAGAACTGTGAACAGGCACCAGCTGCTTGTTCGGGGTGGCCACCTGGACAACTCTGGCTGGGCTTTTTCTTTTCCTCTTACTGTAGAAAACCCAAGGTTGTCCCCCACGCAGCAAGTTCCCAAGCAACGACACTGACTTTGTTAGTGCATGTCTATGCACCTTCCAGCCCTCCAGTATCTATCTACTGACCTGGTCTTCCAGGCGCTGCATCCTAGTCAGGCTTTTCTAGAACTTTCAGGATGGCCTATCAAGGTGTGGCTACCAGTGACAAGGCCTCACAATCCCCCATTACTATTCTTACCTGTTCATGCCATTCCAGAGATTAGTGACCCATCTGGTGGTTTTGTTAAAATCTCTTTGTCAAAACCTCTGCTTCCCAGCTAGGTCTGATGGTTTGGGCCTGGAATCCTAGCTATGCAGGTGGCTGAGGCAGGAGGATGGCAAATTCAAGGGCAGCCCTAGGCTACAAAGTGAGTTCAAGGCCAGCCTGGGGAAATACGTGAGGTTCTGTCTCCAAATAAAAGTAAGTGGCTAGGAAAAAAAGGCATAGTAATGGCCGAGAGCACTTTCTTCTCTTCCAGAGGATCTGAGTTCAGGTCTCAGCACACAGCTCATAACTGCCTGCAACACCAGCTAGGCACATACACATGGCGTACACATAGAAATACAAATTTAAAAATCTTAGAAATTAAAGAGAGGGTTGAAGTTGGAGCTCAGTGGTAGACTGCCTGTCTTGTATGCACAAGGACCCAGGTTTAACCCACAGACATGGGCACAGACACAGATACACACTCTTTCTCAAAACGCAATCTTCCTTGGAGGGCCACTTTATGGAATGGCCTCTTTTTTTCTTTTACTTTTACTTTCTTTCTTTTTTGAGACAGAGTTTCTCTATGTAGTCTTGGATATCCTAGAACTCCCTCTGTAGACCAGGCTGACCCTGAACTCACAGAGATCCGCCTGCCTCTGCCTCCCTAGTGCTCAAAGGTGTGTGTCACCACCATCTAGCAAATGGCAGCTTATTGATAATCACCCAAAGGGGACAGGCTTGTCCGTGTTCCCTTTCTCCCCCCCTCTCTTTAGCTACCTACACTGGGCACTATCTCTCAAAATCCACAACAGCATAGAAAAGCCCCTGGATCAGGTTGGGGAAAAGTACAGCATCCACATCTAAGAGATGAGGTGACTTTTGAGGGCCCACTGTGCGCTAGGGCCAGTGAATACAAAAGGGGAGACACACCTACACACCAGAAGATAAGAACTACACGCGTGTGCCCAAAGAACTCACTGGCCAGCCACAGGCAGGGATCCTTATAGAGGCAGAGGAAGTGCACAGAGGCCTGAAGGAGGCCCCAGCCAAGCCCAAGAGAAGGGGGTCTCCTGATTCCCTACCACCTTGATTCACACTCAGATGGCACTGTCTCCTGGGAACAGAAAGGGGAAGGAAGTCTAGCTTCCAAGCCATTAAGTTCAAAAGAAGTATTTATGTCCTTAATTGGACAGACACTGAGAAGAGACGAGAAGTGGGAGACTCTGACCTGCAGGTGTCTAAAGACCGGGGTGCAAGACTAAGCCCCACTCTGCCAGGACCAGCCTCCTTTGTCCCTGGCACTTCCTGCCTTCTTGAGTACCTGAAGAGCAGAGTTCACAAGCTATCTCCTAGATTGATCACCCCGTCCCTGGAGAGGCGGCTGCTCCAAAAACTCATTAGGTCTGCTAATAAATCAAGGAGAAATAAGATGACAATCTGTGAGCGACAGACAGTACAGGAGGCACGTAGGGGACTGCTGTGCCACCCTGGCTTACAGTCGCTGTTCACCTCTAGCTGCAGAAGAGGCCACATGGACATGGAGGTGAGATAGAGAGTGGTCCCCAAACACCCACGATGTCCCCATCAGAGGTGCGGGGGTCTGCCCTTGAGCAGCGCCTGCAGTTCCCAGGTGTCTCTGCCCTATCCTGGGCTAAGCTCTGAAAACCCATATCTGCCTTCCACACCGGAAGTCACACTCCAAGGGGTGTGGAGAAGCATTGCAGCGCCAGAGAGGACGCAGAAGGCTGGTGAGGGCTTCACATCAGGTCACATGGGGACAGCAGGCCTGGGCAGATCATTCGTACAGTGATGGGGGTGGGGATGGGGTACAGGAGGCTATTATTTATAGAAACAACTGTGTTGGTACTGCATAACCTGAGGCTTGGCCTTGACCATTGCTCACTAATTCAACAGTTTCACAGAGCGTCTGCTGAGTGCTGGCACTATTCTGGTCACTCAAGGGTCCTGTCCTTGTGGAGTCCAGCGTGCAGGAGAACCAACAGACAGAAGGGACCAAAGACAATCACAACAAAACAGAGAACTGGTTAATGGTCACCTTGGTGGCAGAGTGGATGATGACATCCCTGAGCTAAGAATGGTCCAAGTTCAAGGGTAGACGCCCACTGAGGAGAGGGAAGGGGAGGTGGGTGCCAGGCGCCAGATGGGAATATAAGGACCTTCCTGGCTGCTCTCTTCCCAGGTGTGTAGCTGCCACACCTACTCCTGGTTTAGGAGAAGAGGGCTCATTGCTAGG
The DNA here is from genome assembly GCA_033318265.1 of Phyllotis vaccarum. NCBI lineage: Eukaryota > Metazoa > Chordata > Mammalia > Rodentia > Cricetidae > Phyllotis > Phyllotis vaccarum. Next base: position 6,859,046 of record JARWLC010000008.1, read on the forward strand.
CAATGACTGGGAGCCGGCTGCCCCTCCAGTTTCCAGGCTCCCAGTCCCCGACTGCTTGAAGCCATGTGCTGCTTACAGGCAGACTGCTGACAGCTGATTTAAGTTCTACAGGCTGGCCGTGCCATATTGATTCACCTTGAAACGCAGCTTGCACCCCGCAACATCCAACTCTTTGCTTGCAGGGACGGAGAAAGACAGGTGCAGAAGGCAAGCCATTATCTGAGGAGCTGAGACAAAAACAGGTGTTCCTCCTTAGCCTTGGACGGCCAGCTGGGTGAGATGGCACATTTCCCTTCCCTGTGTGGGGAGGTTAGGGCAAAAGCCACATGGGCACCAGGTCACCCTACAGCACCAGCAGCACCTGGATGGCTTGCTTCCCTCTTTTCTGCTGTCAAGAGCCAGAAAAATCCTTATGGGAGCTGTCTGACCCAATGCTGTCCATCTGTCTGACCTCAGAGCATCCCCTTGGCTGGGAGAAAAGGCAAGCCACGCCCTCCTGGGCACCTGCCAAGGACAGAGGCACACTGATCCCTAAGAACATCAGAATAAACAAACCGTGCCTCTCCTGAATCCCTGCCTTGGCAAGCAGGCCTTGCCTACCCGGGACTCACTCAGGGCAGGGAAGGTGAGCAGTGTTTTACTGACCAAGAGAAGTCTGGAGTTACGGACTGGTTGGGGGAAGCAGGAGTCTGACATTAAGGCATCCATCCATAACCGATGTCTTAGGGCAATTGAGAGGACACAGGAAATGGTTTTGTTTTTTCCTAGGTATATACTCAGTTCCCAACTCTTAGGCAGAGATTGGAGTTGTCAGAGCCCATCTCCATTGCTCATGCACTGGAAAGGCAGCCTGGGGTAGCCACCAAGGAGCTAGCTTGCTCTGGTGGTATCCTGGCTGACATTCTTGGTCTCTGAGTCTTGGTCTAGTTTCCTGTTGCTCAGTGTGGTGTGAAGCGTGGCAGGACCTTGCCTTCCTTGCAGGATCCTGGCATCTTCTGGGGCTGGCAGGAATTGGGCCACCTGCCTAGGTACCACTGATGCTGCGGCACATGGACCATGCCTCTCCCACCCCTTTTCCTGGGGACACTGTGACTCTGAAGGTAAGACATGAGGTCCTTCTTAGTGACTTCACTCTTTTTCTCTTCCCTGTGAAATGGGAAGATTTATTTTTGTTTATTTTTATCCACAGGGACTTTTACAGTGCTGAAATGGTATGGGGGAGGGGGAGCTTCTGAATATACTGAATGCTGCCCAAGTCTCTTCTGGAAGGCAGCAACAAAACCACAGAACTTAGACCAGCAAAATGGCTCAGTGGGCAAAGGAACTTGTAGTCGGCCTGATATCAATCTGTGCGACTCATATGATGGAGAAAAATGACTCCTGCAGCTTCTTCTCTGACTCCACATACATACCCCGGCACACGCGCAGCATGCTAACACACACAAATTATATAGTCCAGGTTAGCACCCAACTTATATGCGGCTAAGGATGGTCTTGAAGCTTTTATTTTCATGCCTCTGCTTCCCAGGTACTGAGATTACACCTTTACCACCATGCTCAACACTATTAATATTTTCATACTGATTACATACTAAAAGATACTTTCATGTATTTAATGTTTTTAAATTGAGTATATTCTTAAAGATTTATTTTTATTCCCATGTATGCAAAAATGGGGGGGGGGCTGGGGAGGCTACAAGAGAGCCTCTGGTGCTGGGGTTACAGGCAGTTTTGAGCTGCCTAATGTAGATGCTGGGAACTGACCTCAGGTCTTCTGGAGGAGGAGGAAGCCATCTGTCCAGCCCCAAATGAGTATATTCCTAGGGCAGTGAAGGTTGACTGTGGTCAGTGTTTTTCATGGGAACCTATAATGTACTGACTTGTTGAGAATCTGAAAGACTTCTGCCTTCTGCCAGACCTAAACCTTAAGGTTTAAGTATGAGATGAGCCGAGTGTCCTACCTCTAACATCTGCCATATTCCCTGTTTGCACGGGGAATCTGAAGGTCTGAGCTGGAGGTCTGATACTGTCTTTGAAAAGGGAAATGAGGCTGGAACAGTTCATCTCAGAGAGTATTTGCCGGGGATGTGTAATACTCACATTCAATCCTTGGTATCTTGAATAAAAAAGAGCGGGGGTGGGGTGATGAAAGGCTAAATGAGTCCCCTTGGGTTGTGACAGCCGGGGTGGGGGTGCCCTGTCCTGAAGGTACTGACTTGGTCTGGGGGCTAGGGAAATAGCATGGGACCTGAGCCACCAAGCTAGAGAATTATCTTGTTAGAGAAGAAGCTGGACACAGTCCTGCCCCCCAGACAGTCTCCTACAGCAGGACCTAAGAAGGTAAGAAATACAGCTGTGGTGGCTGAGAGCTTGTGTTCATTGGACCAGACCACATGCCACACTCTTTCCTTACTTCCTGAGTGCCCAAGAGACACAGATACTTGAAACCACGACTCAGAACCAAGGATGAATCCAACAAACACTGTCCTGATATGTGAAGGTCCCAGGCCCTTCTCATAAGCAGTCATTTTTGAGCTCTATTCTGGTCTCAGATACCCACTCTGGGATGCGCCCTCCCTGTGATACTCCCTAAGTCCCGTTTGTGGCTCTGACTCCAGCTCAGCACATAGAGGGAAGCAGCCATCCATCGAGGTGGCCATCCATCACTGTGGCTGTCAGGAGGACAGCGCTGTCTTCTCCAAGCAGAGAATCAACATGCCAGAGCTAATGATAATGAATGGCCAGTGCGCACGCATCAGTGGCTGGGCCCGGTACTCTGGGAGGGAGCTGGGTCTGGTGGAGGACGTGGCTACAGCTTTGTCCTTCACCACCTAGCTGCCATGGGTCTGCTTCTGCCTGAAGCTGGGTCATGGGGGTGGGGTGGGAGACTAACAAGGCAACATGAGCCTGAGCTGAGAAGTGTCCCAGCCCTGAAGCAGGTGAAAGTGATGGGGTGTTTGTTCTTTAACCAAGGGGACTAACTGCCTGGAAAGGGGAGCCACATTCAGACACAAGAAAAGAACTTGGGCTTGGGGGCGGGGGGTCAGTGCTTCCCCGAGAAACTGCTACATCTGATAGATGGCTGAGGGGCAGAGTCTGGTTTTGTTTCCAGAAAAGTTCAGAATTTCAAGTGTTCAACCTGAGTGCTACTTAACTGTTGCTCTTGGAATAGACTGTGTGCTTCAAAATTGGACAATCTGGAAGGGCTGGCAAGATGGATCAGCAGACAAATGCAAGCCCCACAACTTGATTCCTTAAAACCCACATAAAGGTGGAAAGAGAAAGGACCTCAATAAACCACCCAGGCACATACCCGCCTCCTCTTCTCTCCTCCCCTCCCCTAGATACACAGGCAGGCAGGCGCGCGCGCGCGCGCGCGCGCACACACACACACACACACACACACACACACACACACACACACACACACACAAGTGGAGGAGCTGATGGTTGGCACTAAGGGGAAGGAAGTGGCTGGCATAGCAGCAACTGGTACAGGCAGAGACTGACACAGGATAGTCACTGAGGAAGTATCCGCTACCATCCCACAGCAATACTTTCTATGTTGTGCATTTCCCAACACCAGCACACTAGATGTGCTTCTTACTGTGCTTGAAGGAGGAGACAGGTTCGCTTTAGTGGCTCCACCTTCCAGCTGGTCCAGGGGTGTAAGTAGCTCACCCTGAACACCCAGCACTGGTATCAGCTAATTTGAAGGGCTTTGGAAGCAGGGGAGTGGGGTGGGGGGACGCAGGTGCAAGCAGCTCACACCTGCTCTACCAAGATGCCTGGCACCTCTTCTTGCTTCCTCTAGGGTAGTTAAAGCTATACAAGGTATGTGTTCCTCTGCTGTGTGTGTGTGCTGTGTTCTCTCTTCACAGATTCTTTGCTTCCTGAGTTTGACTATCCTTCTCGGCTGTTATTCCTCTACCTGAGCAGGGGCCAGAAGTTTCCTGTGTGTTCTCAAGGAGGACAAGACAAGCTCGGGAGGAGTTTGGTGAACTTAGGGGTCCTGGGTGGGACTTTTCCTGAGACTCCTGACCTTGTCTGTTAACAATGAACTCTGAATACCTTTTCTACTGAAAGGAGAGAATTCAAGAAAGCCTGGCTCCTTCCAGTGCTGGGCAGGTGTCTGTGTATTCCAGAAGACCAAACTCTATCCACTTTCAGGACTAATTCTACCCCAGGGAGACACTCCAGGGGGGGTCTGGAGCAAAGCTGTCCCTCCCCACCTGAGGCAGAGACACAGGACAGGCACTCAGCCTCTAAGTTCCTAGGATGAAAGCAGGTGTTCTGTTCTTGTCATCCTTCAATGTCCCTCCCTCGGAGCACACAGGTGGCGCCTGGGAGACAAGACTCCATTTTTCATTCCTGAGGCAGCAGAGCCAAGCCTGGCTGTGAAACAGCTAATCTCCTTTCTGGAGATTGAAATGTAAAGCCTCAGGTACCGTTGCCCTCCCCATTGAAGGCTGCTTGGCCTGCAGAGTGGCCAGCCAGTGCAGATGGACTGGGAGGAAAGGAGAATATGAAAGAAAGGAGGAGCAGATACCAGGGCCGGGGCGGGCAGTACAGTGCCCTGGCCTCAAGCAGCATATGGTTTGGAGCTGCAGAGCTGCTGTGGCTTTGTAGGTGGTGGCTACAGGGGCCCATCTTGTGCGGGGACTTACCACCACAGTGGTGTGAGACCCTGCCCTTCGCTGGCTGACCATAGGTATTTTTTCCTTGCCTTGGGAATGCTCAGGTGGCTAGCTGTCCCACTGGGCTAGCTGTCCCACTAGCCTCCTGGGGGGACTGTAGTTCTGCTCTGGTGGGTAGATCTGCACATGGCAGAGGTGCGTGTATATCAGAGCTGGCAAAAAGTGGAGCTGCTTTCATGGGAGGCTGGAAGAGAATGGCTGCCTTCTCTTGGTGCCCAGTACAGCATTCTGGTTGGTCTTGACCAATGCTGGCAGAGAGGGCAATTGCTAGCCTACGGCTGGCTCTTCTCTAGGAAAGGCTAATGACATGTCTATTTCACCCCAATGGCCTGTCCACAGAAACCCCAAGTTCTCTCTATATACTGATCTTTTTGGGTGCAGAAAGAATGTCTAGAAAACTCAGAGTACAAGGAAGACCAAGGTCTTGTTTTGTCCCCTCTACCTGGGGAGTAGCCACAGAGAGTCCTGGAGTGTGGCTCCTGGGCAGGACAGCTGGAGCACAAGGAGGAAGGCTGCATGCAGCTGGGGAATGGAGCTGGGTCACACAACTCAATTTTTTTTTTTTTTTTTTTTTTTTTTTTTTTGAGATAAGGCTTTTCCTGGACTTCTGAGTAGCAGCAGGTGAGGGGCAGCACAGGAATTCAAAAGCCACTTGGCAGCAGTGGACAACAGATGGCCCAGGCTTACAAGACCCCTGACTGCTGACAGTGACAGATCAGAGCAGTCCTACTGGGAAACTCTCACTGGGGCCATCACAGACCCGGGGTCATGTGAGAACCAGAAAGCCCTCCTGTGCCCACGTGAAGGTCTCTTCTTGGGGACTTTTGGCCTTGCCTGTCATCACTGCCTAGTTGCACCCCAACTGCTGGCTTGGAAAACAAATCTGGGGCACTTGTAGGGGGTGGGGTGGAGGAGCAGGGCCGAGCAACTTCCCTAGGCAGAAAAGCCCCAGCTCCTCTCCCGGATGTCGGGTGAGGATGGTGTCTGACCCACTTTGAGGGAAGTGTGGAGTGGAGAGCAGGAGGTGTCTGTTCTGAATACACAAGCAGAGGGGAGGGAGCCCTGCGGGTCCTTAACAGCCCAAAGGAGGGCGGTGGTGCTCCAGAGCGGCCTTTATTAGAAAGAACTGCATTTTTAATAACACCAACAGGGTTCCCTGAGCTGAGCCAGCTGTCGATGAGCCGGAGTGGAAGGCATCTGCGCGTGAACTGGGGTGGCTGGGTGGGTGGCAGGACTGGAATAATAATGCTGTTGTGGCCCCTTCTAGTTCAAGAGCTCCCGTGGGACAGCCAGCTGGGCGTCCAGGGAATGAGCTGCCAACAGGTCTCAGTCCTTGTTGCTTTGGGCTGAGAACAGAAGGTCCTGCTTGCTGGACCTGTGGGAATGAAGGATAATGCCTGTGCTGACTCATGTGTCCCTGGGCCACCTGCTGCTGACAGAGGGCTAAGACTAACTCGGATGAGTCTGCTCATTTCTCAGGTGGGGGTGGGGGTGGGGGTAGAGCTGGAGCGTAGGGTCCACAGCTGGGTGTGAGGAGAGTTTGGCACAGGCTGCTTGGCTGATGCTGGGAATCATAGCTCTTTTTTTTTTTTTTTGGACATGGCTGGGGCAACATTCCTGACCTCACAGCCAGCCCTAAGGGATGTTCATTGAGACTATTCTTGGGATGGGACAGCTGACTGTGGTGGCAATGAGGCTGATGTTCCTGTCTGGATGCTGGGCAGGCACCAGGCATGGTTCTAATAAGCACCTTCTATTCCATCTCACTGTATCTTCACAGTCCTCAGCGAGGCATGTCTTTCTGCCAAGAATGGAAGAGGGTCCCAGAGGATGGAAACTGGGTCTGTGCACAGCAGGAGAGGATGCCATCAGACCGCATTAAAGGGAGAAAGGCCAGAGAGGCAGTGACAACCAGCAGGTGTGGCACCCAGGTGAGGCCCTGTGCTCACCCAGCTGTGGCCAGTCTGGAGTGGCTGCCTGGGAGAGCCAACTGGAAGACCACAGGCTGGCAGGGAGGTCTGTGCTAGTCTGAAAGACAGTCTTCCTGTGCTTGTGAATTCAGAGGCATTTATGACCCAAGTACCCTCAGGGTTGAAGTGTTGGCTCAGCAGTTAAGAGCACTTATTGCTCTTTGCAGAGGACCCTGGTTTGATTCCCGGAATCTACATTACAGTTAACAACTGTCTGTAACTCTAGTTCCAGAGGATCTGATGTCCTTTCCTGATCTTCCAGCACAAGGACCTAATGTGGTACACATACATACACATGCAGGCTAAACATAAACATGCACACAGACACAGACACAGACACAGACACACACACACACACACACACACACACACAGACACACACAGACACACAGTGGTGGTTTGAAAGAAAATGGCCCCCAAGGGGAGTGGCATTATTGGGAGATGTGGGATAATGCTATAAATATTTTTCATTTGTATTTGCTTAATAAAACGCTGATTGGTCAGAAGGCAGGCAAGAAGTGGAGGTGGGGCAACCAGAGAAGGAGAATTCTGGGAAGGGGAAGAGCAAGGCAGAGGCCAGCCAGACACAGAGGAAGGAAGACAAGAAGGCCGCACTGAGCAAAGATACCAAGCCACGTGGCCAAACATGGATAAGAATCGTGGGTGAGTTTAAGAGTAAGAGTTAGCAAGTAAGAAGCCTGAGCTATAGGCCAGGTAGTTTATAATTAATATAAACCTTTGTGTGATTATTAGGGACGAAATGGCTGTGGGACCAGCCAGGCGGGACAGAGAAACTCTGACTATAAATGCTGTTCCAGCTTAGAGCACATGCATCCACATAAAGCCTGAAAAGAGTTCTAGGGAAATAAACGGAGCCAAAACCAGCTTCCCAGTTGTGTCTCCTAAGTGGGCCCTGGTACAGAGACTCAGTAGTGTACAGGCTTGAGCTGAAATATGGCCGGTTCCCACACTCTCAAAGAAGCCTTGGTACAAGCATGAGCTGCATAGGTTGGATTTCAGGTTTCTATTCATACAGAATAAAAGGGAACAGGGTCAAGCAAAGCTTTGATCGGGAGGCCTCTGTTTGCTGGTGGCAAGCAGAGGTGTGGCTCCATTAAAAGAGGCTTCCTGACTCAGCGTTATGGCAAAAATCTCGAAAGACAGTGTTCATGATCAACAGGCAGCTGTGCTCTACTTGGTGGCAGAGTGGACCCTAAAACTCCCCAGAGTTGGGGTGGTAAACATGGTTTCTGCCAGTACCTTTGCCAAGAAGCTAAGGTCTCACAGACCAAGGAGCTGGGTGGAGCCAGCTGCCTTAGTCAAGGCTTTAACCCTAGCCACAAGGCTTTAATTCTAAGTATGCCCTTAGCAGCTTAAAGGTATAGTCAGAAAAAGAGAGATATACAGTAAAGGCAGATTATAATTGTGTTAAAAAAATGTATGTAGGCTTGGGAGAGAAAAGAAAAAGGTAGAAAAAGTCCTTTAAAAAAGGAATAGATTAAAAAATGACCCACATAAAGATGGAATATGCACAGAGTCTGGATACTGAATGTTACTGTGTTGTTTTTGAGGTTTTTACAGCAAAGGAAGTAGCAAGAGCTGCTGTAAGTCAGTCGACTATAAATGTTGCTGGATTAATCCAACCTATATAATTGGAAAATGCCTTGACTTCAAAATTGAAGTCAAAAGATGTGTTACTTTGGAGAAGAGGTTTTGTTTTTGTTCCCACAGAAAATGAGAGGCTGTGGATTTATTCTGGGCTAAAAAAACCCTACATTTTGATCAAGGAAGACCCCTGAAAAACCTCCGATATGACGGATGGACCAGATGATCCAACATTTCAGAGCACCTCTGTTGCGGTTTCCTCTGAGCTCTGCATCAAGGAGACTGGCTGAGAAGACCCAGCTTCACAGAATACTCCAGTCAGTACTTAACTATAATCCTGAATTTTCTCAGGATCCCCTTAAGATTACCAGTGTCCCCAATCAGCAGGAAGTAGTCTAGATAACTACACTCACATCTCCAAAAAAAATGGATTACGAATGTTTGTCGTTGTTTAGTGTTATTTATTGGTAATGGTCTGGAAAAAAAAGCTATACAAAAAGATTAGATTTAGAGTTCTTGCTTTAAAAAGAAAAAAGGGGGGGGGGGAACAAGGAGGTGTGGCCTTATTGGAGGAAGTATGTCACCATGGGGGTGGGCTTTGAGGTCTCTTTTGCTCAAGCTTCCCTCAGTATGACAGATGACTTCCTGTTGCCTGCAAGATACAGCACTCTCAGCTCAAGCACCACATCTTTCTGCATGCCGCCATGATCCCCTAGTGATAATGGCCTGAAGCCACCCCAATAAAATGTTTCTTTCTTAGAGCTGCCATGGTCATGGTATCTCTTCACAGCAACAGAAAACCCTAATTCAGACAGACGGACACAGACACACACACAGATCCAAGTACCCCAAATCAGCCAGTCTGGCATTCGAGATTAATCCACATTGCATCTGTCACCTGTATTCTGACATTTTCTCTGGACAACTGGCTATTTGCAAAGGCCACTAAAGCCTTCAAATCCCACTGTAGAAACACAAGGCAACTCGGAAGGACAGAAGAAGAGACCTCGGAGGAATGAACCCAGGCTCCTGGGCACAGCTCTGGGGCCTGTGATGGGCTCGGCTTCATTTCAACAGATGGCAGAACAAATTCCTAATTAAGTGAAACTTTCTAGCTCAACACATCCATTCAGGATTTTCCGGTCCCTTTGGTGCCTATCCTTCCTCCTTGTCTTCTGGAACCCGGGCCAGCCTGCTGCCTCTCTGAGCTCCCTACTCAGCTCATAAAAAGGCACAGCTCTCATTTGGGGGACAGAAAGAGTGTGTTGGCAAAGTGTAGGGAGGAGGGATGCTAGAGAGGGAGGAGGAGTGTGGGGAGGAAGGTCCTGGGGGAGGGGGGGACATGCCACACAGCTGCTTCTTGGAGGCAGAATGACAACTTGGCAAAGGCTCCCGAGGACAAATGGAGCTTCTGAGATCACTGCTGAAGGTTGTTCTAGAAAAACTGTCTGGGGGTGAGCGAGGCTGAGAGAGACGGCCTTGCTGTGGCCATGAAGAGGGCTGCCTGTCTGTAGTTTGGGGGCTTCTGGGGCCTTACTCTCCTCTTTGGACAAGACCTGGTGTTAGGTGGAGGAAAATGCTGCTCCCAGCTGAGCAGAGAACTGCTCTGGCTGTTCCTCCGCCCCAGCTGGGAGCTCAACCCCACTCACTACGGTTGAGTTTACTTAATGGCAATTTTCCTTTTCCTGGGCGGCTCTGTCACTAGGAGGCCCAGCTTTTTAAGTCCAAAGGTCTGAGTCTCTCATGGAGAAAAATGACTGCCTTGTGTTCGGTCGCCCACAGCGGTGTGCCTGGGAGACTCCTGACATTTGATTATCTCTCTGCTCCAAGGGAGAAGAGAGGCAAACAGTGGGGAAGACAGTGTGTCAAGACAGCAGCGTGGCCACCGAGAGACAAAGTGCCAAGGACCCTCATTAGCTGGCCCCTGCTCAGGCTCCCACTGCTGCCCACAGACCCTCTCAGGTTTGCTGTCCCCTGCTCTGCAGCACACAGGAGCTGCTTGGAGGTTCCAAGAGTCCCAGGGTAGAGTGGGGTTCTGCCCTGTAAGAGGCAAGGTGGCTGTTCCCACGGGGAACAGTGACTTTGATTCAGGGACTTGCTTATATGCCCTAAACATTCTTTTACTTTCTTTCTTCTTTAAATTTTTATTTACTTATTTACTTTTGAGACAGGGTTTATCTGTGTAGCCCTGCCTATCCTGGAACTCATTCTGTAGGCCAGGCTGGCCTCAAACTTATGTGTGCCACCATCACCTGGCCTTACTTCGTTTCTCTGAGATTTATTTTTGCAGTTTGGGTTGTGAGCCTTAGCCTTTAATAGCTAAGCTCTTTCTCCAGCCCTGTTTTTACACATTTAAAATTTTTTGTGTGTGCGTGTGTGTCTATCTGCAGGTAGGTATATGCACATGCACACCAGTGCTGGTGGGTGGGGCAGAGGCATCGGCTCCCCCGGGAGCTGAAGTGACCGGCAGTTGTAATCCATCTCCATGCACTTACTCGGGTGAATGCTGGCAGCAGTGTGTGAATGACAGTCAGAAGACCACCTTCTTCTGACAGCCTCTCTCGTGTACGAGTTTCTGGAGCTCCTGTCTCTACCTCCAGCTTCCCATAAGAACTGGGATCCCAGACCCCTGCACTACTGTGTTCAGCTTCTATGCGGGCTCTGGGGAGCCACTCAGGTTATCAGATGTGTATGGAGAGTGCTTTTACCTACTGAGCCAGCTCGCTAGCACACTCAGGTGCCTGGCCAGATTCAAGGGGAGAGCAGGATGGAAGGAAGCAAAGGCAGGCTGGAGGTAGTCTCCTGGGGTCCAGGGTGTGCTGGCATCACAGCCCTGCTCTAATTCTGAGCCAATCCTAGTATTTGCAGGAAGCATTTATTTACTGTTAGCCTCTTCCTTTCCCTCTCATGAGTCTCCCTTCCATGCCCTCTCTCTTTCAGACAGCGTTGAGGCTGGCCTTGAACTCCTGTTCCTCCGGCCTCGTACTCCTAAGTGTGGGGATTATGAATGTGTGCCACTACACTGGGTCCAGGCATCCCTCTTTAGATGGATGTATCCTTCAAAAATATACAAGTTAACTGTCATTGTCAGGGCTGCTGTCCTCTTAATGGGCTGACATAAAAATCCATCGAGCTGGTCTAAGCATGTGACCCCTCACCCCTGCCCACTCCTCAGTGTCACCCCAATCACCGGAAGAAATGAAAAGGCTTCGTCTCAGAGCTTAGAGAGCCCCTTCTCAGGCCAAGGACAGGCACCAGCAGGGCAGGGACCAGACTTGAAGACCCAGCCTCAGGGACTAAGTGGAATTGGGCCAGAGAGACATCCTGGAACTCTGACATCATATGTAAGAGAGGGGGAACAGCTTGGGTCTGACCCTGCCAACCCCAAGGCACCAAGCCCTCTGGGGGTCCTGGATGGGGGGAGGGGGGCTATGATACTGCCAAGCTACAGAGCCTGCTCTAGCTGGGGCAAACCGGGCCACTTGAAAGGATGACCCCCCTCCCTTTCCACTATGGAAGCCAGGACTCCCGTGGTTCCTCCTACTGAGCTAGGGAAGCCAGGAGTTCAGAGAAGTGATCCTCAGCAGAATCGCCATCTTGCTGAGGTACGGCACAGAATTGGTAGTAGCCTGCAACCTTAGTCCTGATGGGAATTAAGGAGGCTCAGGACAGCCAGAAAGAAGGAGCCCTGGAAACTCTGTGCCACTGGAGGGTAGAGGTGAGATGGGGACTCCTGGACAAGTCCCATATAATCAAGGCTGGCCTTGAATTAACTCACTTTGCAGCTAAGTATAATCTTGGACCTCTGATTATACTTCTGTCTCCTGAGTGCTACAGTGCAGGTGCATGCCACCGTATCTGGTTTTATTCGGTGCCAGGGACCAAACCAGGGCTTCCATGCATATCAGACAAGCCCTTACTAAGTTACATCCCCATCCCACCCCATATTTTAGCTTTTATACTGAGAAAGACATATGTATGACAGAGAACAGGCAGCAGCAGCCTCACAGCTGATCATCTCAACCATGCTGCACCACCAGTGGCTCCAGCTCTTTCCTGAGATATGGCGAATGTGAGCAGATACCTGCTGCTAACCCAGTTTATGGGGGAAGAGCCCCAACATCTACTTGAGAGAGAACAGGAGTGCTGTCACCCAGGGGTATCTAGTTGGGAGCCACTATAGATGATGTGGGTATCTTTCCACATTCTGGTGGTTCAAAGGTCAGAGGCTGAGAGCAGCCACCACATGGTCCACTGGGTTCTACGGCTGTCCACATATCACACCCCTGAGAAGGCAGAATGGTGTTGCTGCCATCCCCTCTAGGGGGCCCAGCCCCACCTAGCATGGTCATGTGAAGGAGGCTGGACCAGAATTAGCAGTCCAGGTCCTAGCCCAGTTCCATCCATTCAATGTGACCTGGAAAAAGTCACTCACATTTTTTGGTACTAAATTTCCCCAGCAGTAAAAGGCCGACAGGGCACTTGCCTCCTCCTTGGCCTCTGAAAAGGTCAGAGGACCAGGCAGGCGGACAGAGCCACTGCCACATCCCAGCTGGGAGTTTGCCTGGCTTCTCTGCAGAGGCAGAGGGAGGGGTGGGGAGATTTCTCAGACTCACCAATCCATCTCATCAGAGAGGTCAGGATCTGCAGGTACTTAGTCTTCTGGACGTCAAAGAAGGTGAAAGGCCCCAGGAGGAGAGTGAAGACAGCCTGGGGATGAAACAAGCCATGAGACGGTGTGCAGAGGTGTCTAACAAAGCAGCCTGGATCATTGCTAAGGCCAAGTGGCAGTTGTGAACACAGGTGAATACCTGCACTTCTTTCCAGAGCCTTCCTGGGGTCCATCGACATCACTGAAGATAAATAGCAAAAGCTAGAGGCAAGATAGGAGAGCCATATCTCCCTTCTCTGATGCTCATACTTCCTGTTCTGATGTCACTGCCACTTCTAGGCAAGGCCCAGGCTTCACCCTTGGACCTCCACCCAACCCATCCTGTTGACTTTGGTGGGCACCAATGGTGGAGCCCCAGACCCAGCAGTGTGCTGTCGTGAGTGTGGATTCAGGGTGAAATACCAGTGAGATATGACCCGGAAGGAATACCAGACAGGCCCTCACCATCACAGGAAAAAGAGGACAAAGAATCGGGAACATGTGTATTGGAGAAATATTTATTTGCAATATATTATGTAAATAACTAATATTTATTGATATAAACATGATATAAATTGAACTTTAGGACGATCTGCTCCCTGAGAACACAGAAACAAAACAGGAAGGAAGATCAGTGTTCCTCGGGGGTCTTAATCGGTTATGGCCATGCCCCGTAGGGGTCCTGATACTCAGGAGCTATGCATCTAAGCTTTTTTCTAAATAACGCCTGAATCCCACTACACATGTGGGCTCTGACTGGCAGAGGCAGCTGAGAGATAAGGATGTCTGTCCTCTTTGAACAAAGGGTTGAGCAGAGGACAAGCCAGGGCTGCTGGGCCACTTAGGGAAATGCCTTGGATTGACACTCATCTAGAAGACCCAGGCAGGAGGGGGGCTGGGAAGTCATTCAGGTGTGGTGGTACGCCCTTTATCCCAGGCCATGACTCCAGCACTCTGAGGATTGGGAGGCCAAGGTCATCCTCATCTACCTAGAAGAGCGGAGGGTGAAGAAGTCATGGGTGGAAGGTGAACAGCTCCATGACCCGGTGCCTGTGACACTGGCCCCCTTTTCTTTGGAGAACAAGGGAAAATGTTTAACTTAAAAAAAAAAAGAAAGAAAATTGAACCTTGCCTCAGGCTACTGATCTGTGGAGTATGTAGACCCTTTTACAAAAAGCAATTGGGGTAGATATGGCGATGTCTCAGAGGGGGTGGGGGGTAGGCCTTTCCACGCCAAATTAGCTGCTCAGGAAGCACAGAGATTAAAAGCTGCTCCTTCGAGTTAAGATGGTACCATTTCCAATCTGCCACTCGGAAACAGGCGAAGCATCAGCCCTTATTAACATTTACACTGTGCCATTTCATCAGGTTGATGCTAATGACACTCACCAGAGATGCAGCACACGGTGGGGTGGAGCCTGAAGAATCTGGGGAGAGGAGCCTGCCATGGGGAGCTGGGCTCTGGTCCTATGAGCAGGGTGACTCCATCACAGCTGCCAAGTACTGGGGGAGGGGAGGATGAGACAGTTCCTGTGACAGGCAAGGGGGAGCTCCTGGGGGCGGGGAGCCCACTCCACCCCCTCCACAAGGAGGGCAGGAAGTGGAGGAAGCTGTGACCTCTTATCCAAGACCATTATCACTGTGAGAATGAATGACAGAAGGGTTCCAGAGCCGCCTAAGAAAGGCTTTAATTAGCTGGGGTGGGTGACGGAGTCCTGGCAGTCACTGGGGCTGGGGAGAAGGGCTTTCTGCTGGGGGTCTCAAAACCAGTCTTGCTGAAAGGGGGGGGGGTGCGGAGAAGCATTTGTTTAGGCTCGGTAGGTGAAGGGACTCTGAGGGTAAAGACAGATGTCTGGTATAACCCAGGCAGGAAAGCTGCACCATAGTAAGAAAAATGTAAACCAGCCACTACCCCTGGCCGAGCCTGTCTGCATGAGGCTCCATCAGGAAGTCATTTAGGAAAATTCCCACCTCAGGGAAACTTTCCATTGATGAATTTCTCTTTAGAAGCAGAGTGGACAGGGCTGATAGGAAGAAGCATAAACACAAAAATGTGTCCGGCGCCTTCAGTTTGCTGGGAACTGGGCCCTTGGTATGGGGTTCGGGAAATTCAGCTCTGGCCTGTGAGGTCTTCAGCTGCAAACATGGTGTCTAACTGTGGAAGCCAGAAATCTTGGGGTGGCTCATGTGGAAGGTCAGATCATACGGAGCATGAGACCTGCTTTTTAGAATGGTCTATTGCATAAAAACAGGGTGGTGGTAGTGGAGCCATTCTGGAAGGCAGCTAAGATTCTGCTACTGCAAAGGCCCAGGGTCACCCTCGAGGGGGCCCTTGCACAAAGGCCTCATCTGTCACCTTCCTCGTCCTATGTGCACCCTTGTAAAGATTCCAGGGCATGAGACACGCCATTTTGTAAAACCCTACAGGTAGAATCCTAGGTGCAAAGAGTCCCTGGGGCCAACTGAGTGACAGAGAGTCAGAATGAGGGCCCAGCTGTTTAGTGTTCCATATTTAGTCCAGACATTAGGTCTGTCCTCGGAACAGGACCTGGTGGGCTGAGCTCCAGCTGTGACGCTGGTGGCTGGACAGTGGCTGTGTTTCCTTTCAATACTCAGGAACACACAAAGCAGCTTCACTGCTGAGGAAGTTCAGGGGCCACCAAGTCACCGGCAGCATACACGGACTGCCAAACAGCAGCCCATGCACGGGGTGCATGCTCACACAGCAGAGGGAACTCAGATGAAGCAGCTGACCTGGAGCTGGGGCTAATTAGTGAACAGGTGTCCTTTGCAAATTAGCTCTCAAGCCAGAACTAAGCATCTGCAGGAGTGGGCATCCAGAGTGACAGAGGACAGTGCAGAAGAGAGATTTGCTGGGTTTGGCAGGGCAGAGCTCACCACTGAGCCATCACCAGGCAGATGAGGTATGCTCTTTCCCTTTTACAGAAAGGCTAGAAAGAAAGCCAAGAGACAGCCTATCCTCTTGGGCCTTCCAGTCTAGCTCATATGACATTATAAATTAGCTGGCTCCTGAGCAAATTTTCCAACCCCCAAATGCCATTGATCAGTTCCAACTCAGTCTCTGTTCAAGGACTCTTTTCGCCCCTCTCATTACTGAAAGCAGGGACACCGGTCACCGCAGCCAAGTATGTTGCTTTAAAAAAAGAAAGAAAAAAAAAAGAGAGAGAGAGAAAGAACAGAACCAGCAATGCTTTGATTTCTAATGAAATCTTCAAGCTGGTTTCTGGGAATAAAATCTGAGACAGACAGGGAGGGGGCAAACAGGGCCACTCAAATCTCTTTCTGGGTCAGTGAGTTTTGCTGCATACCAAAGTCCCCACAGCAGCCTTGATGGACACGAGGCAGCGCATGTTCCCAGGGCACTGCAGGCAGTACTCAGCCACTGCATTTTTAGAATGTTCTGGTGTCTACTGTTTATCAGGGCTGTCTGTCTTCCTGAGTCCCCAGGCAGATGACATGCACCTCAGCTGCTCAGGTGTCAAGCGTCCAGCCATCTCCAACCTCTTTCTCGACTCAAGTACTAGATTTCTGTGGCTAGCATAACACGACCCAGAAATAAGTACCTCCAAACTACAGATTCTCTTCAAACCCACAGTCCTAGATATGTCCCAGAAAGGCTCCCAATGGTGCCACATAGCGCCCCCTGCAGAATAACACTACACCCAGCACATGAACCAAGCAAGAGGGCTGCCAGATGCTGAATTTCCCCAACCTGTAAAGATGAGCCTCAGTGACAGAATGGAGACTAAAAAGCCTCTGTCTGCACTCTGTCCTCTGGAAACAGACCAGGGCCTAGATGACCTAAGGTACTGGAAGCCTCGCACAGCTGGATGAGCTGTGTGCTCTCACCCTGACTCCCAACATGGGGTTTTTTTGAGGTCAGGAAGTGTCCGGACTTGAGGTTCTGACTCAGTGGTTCACAATCTTCCTGATGCTGTGACCCTTTAATACAGTTCCTCATGCTTTGGTGACCCTGGCTATGAAATTATTTTCATTGCTAGTTCATAACTGTTAAGTTTGCTACTGTTGTGAATTGTAATGTACACATCTGTGTTTTCTGATGGTCGTAGGTGACCTTGTGAAAGGGTAGATCAACCCAAAGGGGTCGCAACCCACAGGTTGACAACTGTTGCTCTAACCGGAGCCTCCGTTCCCACATGCAGTGGATTGCCTCAGGTGCCAGCTCTAGAGCAGGCGTGGGTGTGGGAAATAGATATTCTGCTATTGAGAGGTGGATCCAGCTCCAGAGCAGGAGTGGGGGTGGAGCAGATACTTTGCTGTGACAGGTGGATCTTTAAATCCAGAACAGTGCTGAGACTGAGCCATGCTCGCCTTTGGCCTGATCCCACCACACTTAGAGTGGCCTGTAAAAAGGCTGATTCCACTCAGTCCTGTCTCATACAAAATGGGTCTGAGACAGGCCAGACACACTGTTTGCTGTTTAGAAGGTGGGAACACATGAGTGACAGGCTACACTGTAGTACCAAGTAAAGCTGTGTGATGCCTACTTTTCCTCCCCTCAAATCTTCCTGGCCAGAGAAACAAAATGAAAACATACATTTGTTACCAATCACAAATTAATGGTCCCATAAGAGGCTCGGGAAGCTGAGGTCCCTCTGCCAGACAGGAAGTTATTATGGTGTCAACCTCCTTGTTTCCTCTTTTCAACACTCTACCTCTATCAAAGTCACCCTGAGATGACATCACTGCTCAAGGCCACAGGCCCCTTCACATCTGCAAATCACCTACATGCAAGGCTTCCTAACATCCCCACATCTTACTGGCTGAGGGGATGGAGAGGACAGAGAAGTTCAGAGGCAGAGGAAGTTGCAGAGTAAGTAATGGCATCTCCTGACACAAGCCAGCTTTCTCTGCAAACCCAGTTCACTGCCATCTCCTGTCCCCCAACAAGCTAATTCCTACCCTCAGGCCTTTGCCTCTGGACCCTCCTGCTGACAGACATTTCCCTAGTCACCCCCTCTGCCTTCAAAGCTCACTCAAATGCCAGCATCTTCTGCAGTTACTTCAGGCTTCTCTAGGGCTCGTGACTGAATCACCAGTGCATGGTGACACATGACTTCTGTCCTGCAGGGAACAGGGCTGCTCCTACATCTCCAGCAGGAGAATCAGCCTACTGAGGGCAAAGACGACTCTGCAGGCATGATAGGAATAAGCATGGGCTATGTTACACCTGGTGAGGTACCAAGGAGGAAGGTGTCATCATCCTGTTGGGGATAAAGCATCCCTAGCTTTGCTGAGGAAGCTATGCAGAAGTACACCCATTGAAAAACAGTTTGGAGGGCTGGCATGGCTCAATGGAGTGTCTGCCTAGCACATCCAGGCCTTGGTTCCAGCCTAGCACTGAGGGGGCGGGATGTGAAGGAGAGGAGGCTGGCACTCAGCCTCTGTCATCAACAGTGCTGCCCAGCCCCCTGCCACAGGAAGGGATCCCTCTGGACTATAGCCACATGGTGACTCTGTAATGGTCCCCAGAAGAAGTGACATCTTAGAAGAACCCTAAAGACCTAAAGGCCTTCAAAGAGCTTGGTCTCTCTGAAGCATCTACCTCTTGGTAGGATTCCCAATCACAGCCGAGCCTTCAGCCTTTTCTGAACAATAAGTAACCCCTAACACCTGCTTGTCATCTTTCCCTTGCTAAGAGATGGAGTGTCCTGGATAGTGGGAATGCTCAAGGAAGCATGTCAGCTGTGGATCTAGCTGGGGCCGGTCCCTCCCATCTCTGTGGGTACACATGGCAGATGGAGGGAGATGTCCCAGAACAGTATGCCCATGTGGTATCTTTCACTTCCAGAGAAGGCTTGGGACTGAGAGAGGATGTGCTGGACCCTCTCGGCCACTATGTGTTCTCACATGGGCACTGAGAAACTTCCTCACTAAGTGGGCAGTTCTTCCAGAGCCTGTTGATGGTACCCGCAAAAGAGTGGGATGGGGCTTTCAAGATTCTGGCACTTTCCATGCCACTGGTGAGCTTCTGGGGTCACAACACCAAAGGTCAACAAGCTCTATTGCAGGCCTTCTTACTCCAGGGCTTTCCCTGTTAACTCAGCCTAGGGGATAAAGGCGCTTCTTAGAAACAGTAGTGCTGGACCGCTGCATGTCAGGGCTTCCCTAAACACACGGGATCTGGAAGGGCTGAGGGCAGAATTCACAGGCTTAGAGCATGTGAGGCCCAGAGGAGTGGGTTCAAGTGGCTGTGGCCACATGCCAAATGCACTGCTGAGCTGTCTGGATTGATCCTGGAGGGTATTTCAAATTTGCAAGGGAAGGATGCCAGGCTTGCAGGCTGCTCCTGTTGAGTGCTAGGGGTTAAAAGCTAATTGGGGTTAATAGCATCTCGGCATGAACCCATCCCTAATTGAACTTGCAATATGTCCTTGAAGTGTGGTGAATAAATGCTTAATGATTCTATTTTTATTTCTCAAGTGGCTGTGAACATTTAGGGCTGGGAGATTTTATTTGCCTAGCTAAATCACAACTTCTGGGGTTTCATCTACAGCAGGCAGGTGAACTCCGAGCAAAAGCATCAAGGGGCACTGAGTTCAGATCACAGGGATGGGTGGGAACTGGGTATGGATATCCTTGTTAAGTCAGCTCTGCTGAGTTACTCGATTTCTCAAAGTACATCATATGTGGGGCATTTTCTCAATTAGTGATTGATGAGGGAGGGCCCAGACTGTCGTGGGTGGTGCCATCCCTGGGCTGGTGGTCCTGGGTTCTGTAAGAAAGCAGGCTGAGCAGGTCACGGGGAACAAGACAGTAAGCAGCACACCCCCCCCCCATGGTCTCTGCATCAGCTCCAGGTTTCTTCCCTTCTTGAGTTCCTGTCCTGACTTCCTGAAGTGATGGAAGTATAAGCTGAATAAACCCTTTCCTCCCCAGCTTGCCTTGGTCATGGTGTTTCATGACAGCGTAGTGACCCTAAGTAGGACAAAAGTTGGTACCAGGACAATGGGTCACTGTGTGACAGACCTGACCATGTCTTTTTTGAGGGGGGCATTGTGGAAGGGCTTTGAAACCTTGGGCCAGAATGTTGAGAACACGTGCACGGTGGAAGCCTGAGCTGTGAAGTTTCAGAGGGAAGCAAAGACTCAATCAGGTCATCTGTGTGAAGAATCTGTGGTGTCTGGTTGGTTGGGGCTGAAGAATCAGCTGTGATTAACAAGAGACCAGAAGCAGCCCCTAGGTGGTGGTGCAGGCCTTTAATCCCAGCACTAAGGAGGTAGAGTCAAGAGGATCTCTGTGAGTTCAAGGCCAGCCTGGTCTACAAAGCCAATTCTAGGACAACCAGGCTACACAGAGAAACTCTGGAAAAACCGGGGCCTGGGGTGGGGGTGGGGAGAATTCATATATCACTGAGGTGAAGTCTTCTGGGCAGTATCTCCTTAGGGTCAGCACAACAGAAATTGTATTCTTAAGGGGCTCAAGGTTGTACCTCATGCTGGCAGCTGAACTTGGCAGTTTAAGAGTCAACAAGTGATATTGGAGATGCTAATATCATGGGATGTCCACCAAGAACAGCAGGAGCAGTGGAGTGGAGCCAGCAGGAGCCTAGAAGACAAGAAATGTGTCCTGCAGAGGGCAGAGAAGGAGAAGTGACCCAGGCCCCTTGGAGGACCAGAAAATTGTTGAATCCCAGACAACTGGGTATTGAATTATTTATACTGCTGGAGCTTGGTTTTGCTTTGTTCAGATTATATTTTTCTTCTCTCATGAAGTAAAGCAGTATTTATTTTTGATTTGACAAGAACGAACCCACAGTTGACTTTGAATTTTAAAAGACTCTGGATTTCAAAGAGACTAAATTTTTAAGTGTTTGCTTTAAAAACTTTTTTTTTTTTTTTTTTTTTTTTTTTTGAGACAGGGTTTCACTGTGTAGCAATGTTTGTCCTGGAACTAGTTTTGTGGACAACTTTATGCCATCAGAGGGCATCAGCTCACACTATAGATGGCTGGGAGCCACCAGTGGGTACTGGGAATTGAACTCAGGACCTCTGGAAGAGCAGCCAGTGCTCCTAATCACTGAGCCATCTCTCCAGCCCCAAGTGTTTGAATTTTTAAAGACCGTAGCACTGTTAAAATTGGGAATGTTTATATTAATCGTGGGGATGACTAGGGAAGGAAGCGCTTGTGTCAAGTTGTCAAGGGGTCAACTGTGCTGGTTTTAGGTCAACTTGGCACAAGCCTGAGCCAGGAGAGAGGTGAGAACCTCAACTGAGAAGATGCCATAAGAGCTGTCTGTAAGGTATTTTTTCTTCCTGACTGATGGGGGAAGGCCTTGGGTTGGCAGTCCTGAATTCTATAAGAAAGAAGGCTGCCAGGCCAGGCAGTGGTAGAAAATGCCTTTAATCCCAGCGCTTGGGAGGCAGATTTCTTAATTGAAGGCCAGCCTGGTCCACAGAGTAAATTTCAGGGCAACCAAGGCCCAAGGCTACAGAGAGAAACAGTGTCTAAAAAAAAAAAAAAAAAAAAAAAAAAAGAAAGAAAGAAAGAAAGAAAGAAAGAAAGAAAGAAAGAAAGAAAGAAAGCAAGCAGGCTGCCTTGGTTGGTCATGGTGCTGTATCACTGCCACAGTAACCCTGCACATCCACTCTCCAAACATCCCAGGTATGGGACTGTGGTACTGCCCAGACCTGCATGCAGAGAAGGTCTGAAGGTGCTACTCATTCTTATTTCTTTGAGGTGGGGTCCTGCTATGTCCCTCCTGGGTGTAAGTGGTCTTGCTTTGGTCTCTTTGGTGGCTTGGATTATAGCTGCATGCACTATCCCTTACCACACACTATTTTGTTTTATTTGTATTGCCCATACGAGTTTAATAATGGTCCAAATACTCCTGAGAGTTCAAGTACTTCTGATCATACAGGAGAAGGCCAGTCGCCATGTACAGATGACCAGCGGATAAGCAGATGTTGCACTGGAAACCGTGTCAACAGCGCATGTGGGCCAAGCTAGGATCAGCGGACTGCTGTCATGGTTCATTTGCCAAAATTCTAGGAGGAGAGCCATTGTGCGGTGGAGGGGAGGGCTTTTTCATATCAAACAGTAAGGTTTCAGTAGTGACCTGCCCTGGGGACAGATGGTAACAATCAGCCCTGTGGTGGGCTGACCTAGAGAATGGGAAGTCTCATGGGAGGACAAAAATCACCTGTGCCAGGACAGGGGGGCTGCCGCCAAGCTCTTCCTCACTGATCCTTTTGCTCCTGTGGTAGAGAGGGAAATGAAGGCAGATGGAGGAGGGTGGATGGCTCTTTGGTGTGTTGACCCACTCCAGAGCAGTGACTAGTGTCTGTCCTATACCTGGCAGGACATACCACTCGATGGTGGTTATGTCTCAGC
This sequence comes from Phyllotis vaccarum, assembly GCA_033318265.1. Lineage (NCBI taxonomy): Eukaryota > Metazoa > Chordata > Mammalia > Rodentia > Cricetidae > Phyllotis > Phyllotis vaccarum. The sequence goes on from JARWLC010000008.1 coordinate 6,881,344, forward strand.
GTCTCTGGATCTACCCTGCCCTCTCCTAGCAGGACCAAGAAGGTACCTGGAGGATGGATGCAGATGGAGTGAGTATGGAAAGATGCAGGTAGAAGATAAAGATGATGGTAGAAGAAAACGAGAGATCACTGATGCCCAGGCCGCTCCAGACAAGCATGTGCCTCTTGAGCACCGGGAGTCAATGCCACAGATACTGCTTTTATCTTGTCATGCCCTCTGGCAGAAAACCTCCTCTGCTGCTGCACTACTCAGCCCACTCTGGATCGGAGAGTGGAGATGCAGGATGCCTGTAGCTTGCTGGAAGATGCTGCCACCTAAGAAGAGGCCATACAGGACCGAATGATAAAAATTCCAGGAGGAAGTAGCCACTAAGTTATAGAGGCAGGGTGGGGACACAAAACTACCCAACAGTAGTCTAACAACCAGAAGCCGGCCACGGGGATCCTGTGCTTCAGCAGGGTAACTAGAATGAAGGATGTTGGCAACCGGCCTGATGTGCCAGGTACAGATCCAAAACGCCATATGCAGATGCCAGGACAATCTCTAAGATGTTGGTAGAAAATGTCTATGAACCTGGGGAGCCTGAGAGGATGATTCTAGAGGGAACCTAGATGGGGGGGGGGGGGGGAGCAGGACAACTTTGTCTCAGGAGCTGTTGATCTCAATGAGCAGTTCCTGCATGTAAACAACACTAACCCATTCTAAGCCAGGAGCCTGCCCTCCCTGGCCACCAGAAGGCCAGTCCGTCTGCTCTGGTTGGGAGAGTGGAGTTGGGTTCTCCTGGGCTCTTTCAGACCAGCTCTGAGAAGGGAGGAGGAGGAAGCTAATGGGAATTCAAGGCTACAGGGCACTGCCTGAAGACTCCTCAGGGCAGTGGTTCTCAACCTCCCAAATGCTTTGACCCTGTATAACAAATACAGTTCCTCATGCTCAACCATAAAATTATTTTCATTGCTACTTTACAGCTGTAATTTTGCTGCTGTTATAAACCGTAATGTAAATACCTGCATTTTCTAATGGTCTTAGGTGACCCTGTGAAAAGGTCTTAGGCTCCTCCCAAGGGGCCGTGACCCCCAGGTTGAGCAATGCTGTTTTACAGCCTAGGGACACCATTGCCTCCTTAGAGACTTGGACCTGTCCATAAGAAACTACCAGCAGCAATGGAAAAGCAGTTCTTGGGGTCATTTTTGCTACTTACTGAAGACAGTGACTACAAAGTCACTTCTGAATGCTTGTTACGCCCCCAGGCTCCTTTCTCAATCTTTCTGCCCACTTTATACTTTGCTTTTATTATTTTTAATTGTGTGTGGTTATGTGCACGCATGTGTAAGTGCCCAGGAAGGCCAGGGGTATCAGATCCTCTGAGATCTGGAGTTGTTACCTGATCTGAGAGCTGGAACCCAACTCAGATCCTTTGTAGGCTGATGGGAACCCCCCCTCCCAAATTTTTTGAGACAGGGTTTCTCTGGCTACCCTAGAACTCACTCTGTAGACCAGGTTGGCCTTGAACTCACAGATCCACCTGCCTCTGCCTCCCGAGTGCTGGAATTAAAGGCCCAGCTGTGGTATGGGCTCTTAACTGCTAACTTATCTCTCCGATTCTGTCTCCTATTAAAAATTTATTTATTCACTATGATGGTGTACGTGTGCCATGTCACAGGTGTAGAGGTCAAAGGATAAAATCACGGAATGAATTCCCTCCTTCTACCCTTATTTTGGGAACTAAGACTGCAGGCTTGTGCAGCAAGTGCCTGTGCCTGCTGAGCCCCCCTCCTCCCAGTTTCCTTTTTGAAAGACAACCGTAAATAAACGAGAGGAGCCTACCAGTCCGCTTTCTGAGTCTGCCTTCCTGACCTTCCATCTGGGGCAGGTCTTTATTGGTGTCCTGCGATGCGAATCAAATCAAATGATACCTTTTCCCTGACTTCTACACAAGAAAAGAGAAAGTCATCCCAAACAACCAGGAGGGCGTTGGGGGCTCCTGCAACACGGTGCTGATGGTCTGGAAAGTGCACGTGCCACCCCCCTGCCAAAAGGTGCCCATGTCTAGCCAGAACACAAGCCATGCCCCCACCCCCCACCCGATGACTCTATCACATCACCAGCCCCTCTGGCTCAGCCTTTAAAATCAGGACAAGGTTCAGCACTTGGTCTAGGCAATGTCCCCAATGGCTAGGAAGCCTGTAGATGGGAGGTGCTTTGGGGACCGCATTCTAAGGGGTGCTGTTGGCAATCAACCCTCCCTGCCCAGAGCCTCCCCTAAACTCTCTGGGCCTTCTGTGTAGGGCTGCTGCCTATCATCTAGTGAGGCTTAGCCTTGGGGGCTGGAAGGGCTTTGAGAGCTGGCAGGTGAACCAGCTGTTCTGGAGTCCCTCCCAGGTAGAAATGCTGTCTAATCCTGGCTACTGTTTCCACCTCAGAAAACAGGTGTTTAAAGGAATTAAAAGCTTTGTCCAAAATCTCAATTACTTAGCTGTAGCTGGGATTAGCGCCCGGGTCACTTGTATCCAAAGCCCATTTCCTGCTCAGAGCACTCAAATGCCCGTGACTGACAAAGGGCCACTTCTTCCACTGTCCCCTCTGTCCCCCCTCAAGGGAGGAGGGCTGGGCAGGTGGGATGGCCTCAGCCTGGCACAGACATTGTTTCTCTGGCCCTGTCATTTGTGTCCATGCCTGCATGCCTGTGTGGTCTTTCTCAGCTGACAAGCCAGATGGCACCCAGTGGTGGGCAGAGTTCCAAGAATCTGATGCCAGTGTTACAACCTTTGTGGTTTGGGGAAAAAAGATAAATATTGTCGAATAGCCAGTCATTCACATAATGACTATAAGCCATAAGGGTTTATAAAGGATGGCAAGTCAGGTGCAAAGAGGGGTTGGCAGGGGGGCAGGGGAGCAGGGGTGGTGGGGGGCAGGCTGTAACTTCCAAACATGTGGATGGCTTTTAATTGTTCCCCTCCAACTCAGTCCCCCAAAGGTTCTGTAGTCTTTGCTGAGGAAGAGTCTGTCCTGGTGGTAAGGACCAGGGGATGCTGTCCCCTGGGGAGAAGAGGAACTGGCTGTATATATGGAGCTGGGTTTGTGAGGTTAGGGCAGTGGCTACCCAAAGGTAGCTGGCCCTAAGAATCTAGCAGACCTAAAGGATCCCTGAGCCCAGGCAGCAGGATGGGAGGCTTATGGGCGGGGAGTGAATCTAAGGCATTGGCCAAGGACCCAGAGCATGATCATCTTTGGAAGGTGCCAATAAGGAGGGTAAATAGTCACAGGAAGGATTCTAAGAGGCAAGACAGAGTGTGCCCAGTGGAGGGCTCTAGATCCCGCCTCATGGAGCTGCTTCCAAAGGGCTTCAAGCAAAGAAACAACTGTCAATGCATCTACCTTGTTTGTACTTGGGACCCTGGGTGGGGCACCTCTCGGTTTTAATTAAGATTTTTTTTTCCAGTTTCAATTTAAATTTGTTTGTTTGTTTGTTTTTCCTATGAGACAGTGTCTAGCTCTACAGACCAGGCTGGCCCTGAACTCTGAGATCCATCTGCCTCTGCATACCTGAATGCTTGGATTAAAGTATGTGCCAGCAGGCCTGGCTCTAAAGAGCTTACAGGGGACTTTAATTATGTGTGTTAGGACAGGTATAGGGACAACAGGGCTGTTTACTTGTGGAACACCACAGGGACAGAAGTGTGGAAACTATCACAGGCTCTCCTAGGAGCCTAGTGGAAGGCAAGGCGAGAACATAAAACATACATTTGCCTAGGATAGGCTCCACAGAAAGCCCATGGTGTCCCATGAGGAGTCAGCAAAGCCTGGTACATCCAGTTGAGGCAGGTCCAGGCCCCTTCACCCTACATCGAGGCTGTGCAAGGCATCCCACCATTTAAAAAAAAAAATTCTCAAAAAAAGAAACTTAGAGATGAACAGCATTGGGGGATGTGATGGTTAATTTTAAACGTCAACTTTACACAATCTAGAATTACCTGAGAGAAAAGGCTCAGTGAGGGATTGCCTGGATTAGCCCGTGGGTGTGTCTGTGAAGGGCTGTCTTAATTATGTTGATGTGAAAGAGCTGTCCTACTGTGGGCAACACCATTCCCCACGCAGGTATTCATTCTCTCTCTGCTTGACTGTGGATGTGACCAGCTGCTTCAAGTTCCTGCCTTGACTTCCCTGCAGTGACGGACTGTAATCTGGAATTGTAAAGTGAAAGAAACCCTTCCTCCCCTAAGCTGCTTTTTAAAGTTTTTGTTTGCTTTGTTTCTTGAGACAGGGTCTATACACGTAACTCTGGCTGTCCTGGAACTCACTATGTAGACCAGGCTGGCTTCAAAGAGATTTTGCCTCTGCCTCTTGGATGCTGGGATTAAAGGTGTGTGTCACTATGCCCACCTCTAAATTGCTCTCTGACAAGGTGTTTTATCACAGGAACAGAACTAAAACTAGGGAAGATCGGTTTGGTGAAGGGTGATAGGGATTTGGAAGCTCTGGAGGAAAGCAGCGTGCCCCTGTCTTGGCTTTTCAGGGCCACAGTGACAGGTACAAAGCCCAGCATTTCTTGAGCACTACAGACGTGGGTTACTGGCTTCACTTTAACTCCTAAGGCCCCAGTTCAGATTTGTTTTGGGTGTCAAGTAGAGGCGAATAGGATTGCCACATTTCAATTACATGAGAAAGCTGGCCATGTCCTTGGTCCTCAACCACTGTGGGCTGGGGAATTAGCAGGGACTGTGCTGAAGGTCACCTTGGTCCTGACAGTCCTAAGAACCAGAGACTCCAAAGGGAAAGGCAGACTATGTCATGAGTAATGAGGGCACAAGGACCCTTTGGGCCATCGATCCAGCCCCTACCTCCCTTGGGGAAAAGCCCCCATATTCCAGCTACCTGGTTCTGTTAGGATGAACCTGCTCTGGTATAATCAGTGGTGGGCAATACAGGCATGTGACTGTTTGAATCTTCCTGGTTGGCTGGAATTCCAGTGCTCTTGGGCCTGGGGTCTGTCCCTTGCTCTCCTGACCTGCTCCAGGAACATCAAGAGGCAGGTCCACCATCTGCAGCTGTCTGGTGCTGATGCTACTCTCCACAAAGGTGTCAGCTGACTACCTGAGAGGCTCTCAGCATCCTTCTGGGGAAGAGAGATGGAGGAGGGAATGCTCCATGCTGGAGCTGGAGGAAGGGAGGAGAGAGGGAGGGAGGGAAGTCAGGTGCCCAGAGTATGAGAACCCCGCGGAGAGGAATGCACAGGCCAAGCTGGATCCACCTCTTTTCCCTGCTGACGTCTGACCTCAAAACAGACCAGGAACTGAGTAACCTTGGAGGCAGGGAAGGAGACAGGACATCAAGCTGCCTGCTCAATGTGCTCTGTTGAACTGGGTATGAGATATCACACTAGTAACCCCAACTTCCTCCCCGGCTGCTGGTCAGTGGTAGGTGCCCATCATGGGGAGCCAGCAAGCAGTGGGATCTGCAGCCCCCAAATAGCAGGTCTGAAGGAAGCTCAGGGGATCATCTGGTAGGGATGGTGGAATGCACTTGCTGCCCTCAGGTGTAACACAGCAGCCTCCACATACTTTTCTCTCGAGGGTACTGAGAGTCTGTGCCCTCAGACAATACTCCCTGTAGGCATGGAAGCTCCATTAGTGACATCTCAGGGTGTCACTAGTGGCCTCAGGCTGGGGACCTGTGGATGCTATGGCCAACCTCTCTTCTCTGGAAGCCCCTGACCACCTTACCACCTCCATGACAGTGCTCTGAAAGTAGGTCCACGAAGGAGACCAGAAAGCCTCTCCAGGGACAAGGGGAACTTTGTGCTGGCAAGGTTACCATTGAGAAGCACCATCAAAGCCCTAATTACTGGCCTGGGGAAGGGGCAGCTGGGAAGTCACCTTAGAGGGTTTACCTTATGCTGGAGTTTGGGGAACACAGCTTCTCTAAAACAGTGGGATGGGGAAGGGTTACCTGGATGTCATAAGGTGTCAGCACCTCTGAGCCCTGGTCCCATCAAGGCCTCTCAGAACCATTTTTTAAACTCATGCTAAGAAAGCTATTGCCATAGGCTGAATGAAACACCCTGGGTGGCTTGTGACCCTGCCTTCTAGATCCACACTCACACAGCATCTGCTTAGCGACACCCTAGTCGACACTCCTCCCCCGGAGCTGGAAGGCTCATTAATCACATGGCATCGTTACTATGCAGCTAACTGATTAGCTGTGTACTGAGTCCTTCACACTTGTGCCTCACACTGCTTTCTGCTGCCTATGAATCCTCGGGGTCCTAGGGCTCCCTCTGCCTTTGCAGGGCCAGGGTGCACCGGAGAATGCACGTGCAGTCTTATGTGTACACCTGCATTGCTTTGGTGCCAGTGTGCCGGCCAGTGCCGGGATACAGCTATGTGAAGGAACAAGCATATTAGAGTGAGTGCTTCACTTCATTAAGCAATTACTGCTGCCCCCAGGGCCGCTGTGCTGGCTGGTTTTAAGTCAACTTGACACATGCTGGAGTCATCTGAGAGGAGGGGATGTCAATTGAGAAAATGCTTCTATAAGATCAGGCTGCAGGCACGCCTGTGGGGCATTTTCTTAGTCAGTGAAGAACCCATCCCATTATGAATGGTGCCATCCTTGGCTGATGGTCCTGGGGTTCTATAAGAAAGCAGGCTGAGCAAGCTATGGGGAGCAAGGCAGTGAACAACACTCTTCTGTGGCCTCTGCATCAGCTCCTGCCTCCAGGTTCCTGCCTTGTTTGAGTTCCTGCCTTGGCATCTCTCAATGAACTGTGATTCAGGATATGGAAGTCAAATAAACCCTTTCCACTCCAAGCTGCTTTTGGTTATGGTGTTTCATTGTAGCCATAGTAACCCTTATTTAGAAGGGTTCTACTTACAACATGCATCCCATACCAGAGTGTTGCTCACAGGTACAGTCCTGCCTCCCTAAACCCAGCAGGGTCACCAGATGCCATGGCTTGATCTCTAGGATCGAGGGAGCAGACCCAGAGAGTAGTTTGGTAAGTACTTAATCCTAGTTAGTAGGGTTTGGTAAAAGCTTGTAGTTTTTTCTGAACCTTCTTTCTCCCTATGATATAAAGATGGTGTGTATTTGTGGGTAAGGGTTAGGGACCCACCTGAAGTCAACAATCAGACATTTCCTTAGAGAATATAAGGTGAGCATCATGGCACATGCTATACCAACACTAGGGAGGTGGAGGCAAGAAGGTCATGTGTTCAAAGCTAACCTGGGCTGCATAGTGAATTGAAAACCAGCCTGGATTACAAAACAAGGCACAATCAAACAATTAAACCAGGCTGAAGAACGAGATAAGAGTGTGTATTGCTCTTTAGGGGATCCGAGTTGGGTTCCTAGTACCCACATTGGGTGGCTTATTAACTACCTGTGACTCCAGCTCCAGGTGTACAGTGACACCTTCTGAACTCCACAACCACTGGCACCCACATGTGCACATGTCCCCCACCCCCAACACATACACAGAATTAAACCTAAAACAAACTAACAAAACACCCCAAACCTAAACCAACCAACCAAAGTAGGAAGTTATTATCTAGCCCTGTGTCCAGCCACGGGCATTCTGAAAGCAGAGGGCATACAGAACAGGGAGTAGCCTAGACTGCTGGGTCATAGGAGCCTTCCCAGGGCCCAGCTTCTGTAGTAACGGCTGGAAACATCACACATGTACATGTGCATGCATATGCAGAGGTGAGATCAGCCTGGTGGTTGGGGAAGTACGGTACACCAAGTCTTTAACCCCTGACTCTGCTGCTCACAAACAAGGAGGGCTCAAGTGTTCAGCTTGGGGTCTGATTGTAATCAGTGAGCACAGAAACAGTTCCTGAATAAGCACAGTGCAGAAGGTCCTCAGCAGGGATGAACACATCCCATGGAGACCTACTTGGAAGTTCCCCAACCAAACTGGCGATGGTGTGAATGTGACTGTGGGTATCTGCCATGACTCTGGGATGCCTTTCTAGCTCAGGGGTCCATGCTGGCTGGGGTTGGGTGGGGGTGTCCTTGGAACTACCCTTTGGTGGGCTGCTTATGGAGACCACCCCAATCTGGCATCTGCCTGTTTCTCCAGCTACCTGAGCCAGGCTTTGAATTTCTGTACCTATGTACACGAATAGCCAGTGCCTCTCTTTACAAAAGAGACAGGTCTTAAAGTTCCACTTTCAAAAGCTCAGTTTTCATAGGGCAACATTGTAAACTCACTGGGGACTGTGGAATTTTCTTTCAGTGAGGTAGGAACAACAGCTACCCCAACTTGTCTTATATTTTTTTGCATTTTCACATAAGGAGAGTATGTTGGGGGCGGGGCAGGTATACCTGCCTCTATCAGCATTCCTGAACTCAGGAAGAGGAAGAAGAAATGGCCAACCACTGCTAAGTCCAGCTATCATCTCCCAGGTGCCCCAGAATGAACTGGCTCACTTTGGGGACATGCTGTCTGCAAAGCTGTACTAGTTTCTAGATAAAGGAGCCAGATTTGGGACACACGAGGCATCCAAACAGGGCCGGAGAGACACTTAACTTGCCGGGATGAGCCAGGGATCTGAGCGGCCCTTTTTACCTTGAGGGACCCTGACTAGCGCTTATGAGGGGCTGGGTGAGGAAGCAGTTGAAGCAGAAAATCTGCCTGTTACCTCAGGTTCCTGAGTCCCAGTACTGGACTCTTCACTGAGGTGGCACAGGGACCATACATTGTCCTCTAAGTTGTACAGTTGTGTAGCAGTGAGACATAGGGCGTGATGGATGGTGGGCTTAATGCCAGCTGACAGAACCCATGTCCCTGAGAGTGACATTAAAAACAACTTTCTCACTGAGCAAGAGGAGGGAGCTCAGGCCCAATGCCCAGGGGGCCTAGTGGGGGAAAGAGAGAGGGAAGTTGTGATGGTGTGGCTTAGGGAGGTGACATGCGGCTGCCCTCAGGAAGTAGACGGTGGGTCTGTGGCAGTGAACAAGCCAGAAATAAACAGTGAACAGAAAGGACTGGAGGCCCGAGAGACAACAGTGGAGTGACAGTGTCATGGCAGGGCCTATGGAATCCCTGGACAGGGCTGACAAACCAAGCCAGTGCTGGAGCCAAGTGACAGGTAGTCTGAATGTTACTTGGAGAGGCGGTGGGAAGGGTACACACACACACACACACACACACACACACACACACACACACACACACACACACACACACACACACACACACACACACACACACACACACAGTGCATGAAGACACTCCTGTATGAGATGCAAAGATAGCTCTCTGGGAAAGAAAACCACAGGCCTGTTTCTACGTTATTATTGATTTCCTTGTAAAGGAAAAAGACAAGCTAATCCCTCCATGGCTGTCATTCCAACCTGAGTTTGGTCATTGCCAGATGCTAGGGTTCACTCCTCATTAGGCCCAGAGAGCAGCATCTGAATTTCCAGGGAGTAGGGAAGAAATTCACTCTTTCCTGAGCAACTAACTCCTGGGGGGTCATGCCCTCTGAGTTACAGAACTAGATTTGGTCATGACTGCTCTACTAACACCCGTGGGACTCCCTGGGATGTGACCAGCATCCTTTCTGGAGGGAGGGCAGGGACCAGCAAAACAAACCCAAGTACTCAGGGCCTCCAGAACTTAAGTAGTGGTGTTGCCTAAAGGCATGCTGGAAGGGAGAAGAGAGAAGATGGGTATCCCTCACTGTGTCCATGGGGTCTGTCTTTATGCCCCCTGGATACCCTCAACTTATAAGCACCGCCCTCCCCATCTCAGGCACCAGAATCCTCTGTCTGGCTCTGACTTGATGCTGGGGTAAGACTTAACTTGTGGGAGCCTGACAGGATGAAGGTACCAGGCTTCTTCAAAATACCCCTCACCAGGTTGCTGGGCCCTCAGTTTCTAAAAGGGACTGAGCCTTTGGGATCCTCCATAGATGGCCCTATCAGAGCATCCCAAGAGATGACTCCTCCCGTTTTCTGTCTCCATCCAAGGGTCTGCACTCTACACAATTAGGGGGCGACACCAACCCATTTTCTCCTGCAGCTTTGCACGGCCTGAGTGTGTGACAGCTTGGAGATGCAGCATGGTGACCTGGAGAGCAGCTGGGTCCTGTGACATTGCTGCTGCTCCCAAGACTTACACTTCTTGCTAATGTCCCTTCCTCACTGGTTCTGAAGGCCTCTAGGCCACCTCCTGCCCCAGAATGGGTAAAAGGATGAATATTCAAGCAATGGTAGCCGGTGACCCACTTATTAGCAGATGCTAGACAGCCCCAGGGCACAATGGCTGATGCTGAAAGTACAAATCAACTTTGGCAGCGGAAGGGAATGTCCTTGGGAAGAGGCTCACTTCCAATCTTACTTGAGGTATCAGGAAAAGTCCACTTTGCTCCCTGGGAATGAGCGGCAACAGAGAGAGAATGCCTCAGAACGGGAGGGTCAGTGCAGCCCAATCCCTGGTCATGCTGTGGGGCTGGCAAGCCGGTATCCCCCAAACTGTGCAGCATAGCCAGGGTTAACCTGCAGACGGAGCACTCTGTCCTGAGTCAGTAAAAGGACCCGAGGATAGCCTACCAAACTAGGCTATGGTCTGGGAAACTTGAGAAAGCCACACTATGGGATGACAACATGAACTCGATGGTGTGACACACAGAAGCCACTGCTAACGAACGAGCCATGCCATGTCAGGTGTAGTGGGGCACTCCTGTGGTTCCAACACTGGTGAGGTGGAGGCAGGCGGGTGAGGAGCTAAGACCAGATTAGGTAACGTGGTGAGTTCAAAGACAGTTACAAGAGTTACAAAACACAATACCCCAAAAGCAAACAACAAACAAGCCTCACCAAGCCACAGTGAGGTGAGTTGAGATAGGCTCTCGGACCTTGGCTGCCAGAGCTCACACCCTCACAATCTCCTTGCCTGTCTTTGCCTTCAGTGTTTTAGGAAGAAGGATTTGGGTTGGAAAGAGGAACTAACTGCTGTTTTCAATGTCACAGTCTAGGGCAGAGCTACAGCACGGAGTTGGGGGGGGGCAATCAGGAGTGGGCGGGGCTCTTGAGAAGGCTCAGGAGGAACCCCCTAAGGTAACCTGGCAGGCAGGCAGGCAGGCAGGAGGCAGGCAGGCAGGCAGGCGACTAGTTCCTCTAGGAAGAAGCTGGCAAGCAGTGCTTCCCTGAACTTCACCTCTTCTTGGAGGGGGCTATCTGGAGGGAGTCTGGGAGAGATGCCCTCCACTCACACAGGGAGACAGGGTACCTGCCAGTTGTGAATAGGTTGCACCTTCTTCTCCCTGTCAATTGTGCCCTACAGGTGGATTTCACAACTCCTGATGAGAACGAACTGGGGTCACCATGTCCTGTCCCAAGGCCCCCTGCTCAATATGGCCAGTTTGTGGCTGGGTCTGAGCAGGCTAAGCTCCGCTCTGCCGTCTGCTCCCTGGCTCTGTTGGGCTGGTGCCTGTTGATGCCCGTGACCCTGCAGCATCTGCCCACCTTCACTGACCCATGATGACCTGTGGGAGGAGGTGCTGGATGAGGATTCAGGACAGAGGGCAGAACGGCAGGCTGGAGGGGCTATGGGAACAAGGAACCGCAGACAAGTACCACAGCAGGCACCGGAGTAGAGCGGAAACTCAGTCACATACAATCCTAGTGCGTCACTGGAACCCTGGCTCCTTGGCACTGTGGCACAGAATCAAGATGGCACATTTGTGTTTTTTAAAGTGTGTACAGCGTACGTATGTGGAGGGTGCAATCCCCTTGTGTGTGAGCATGTGAAAACCAGTGACATTCTTTGTGGCAGCATGTCAATACATCTGGGAGTGCACCCAAAGCAGTGGGCGATGTAGGGAACCCTCAGCACCCTGTGCTAAGGCTAACAAAGGGATGAGGAAGGAGAAACTGACTTATCAGCTGCACTGGGAATCATGGGAAGTAGCTGGGAGTCACCATGGGGACTAGGAAGGGAAGAGGCATTTTCCATCTCCTAGGGGAAGGGGCTGGTAGCCGCTGCTGGAGAAAGGTCCCTTCGTGATGTCACCAGATGCTACCCAGAGGTAGTTAGTATCCCCCCTATTCTCATTTGCTGTGTGCTCCTCAGGGGCTTTCCTGAGCTGGTTTCCAGAGGACTGTCTGCAAATTCAGTCACAATACAAAAGCCTGTTTCTTTATCCCACAGAACATACTATTCCAGAACAGCAATGAAGACATGGTTATTATGAAGTCCTTTTAAAGATGCAGGCTGGGAGGGTGTCATCTAACTGAGGTGATTTATGTGTGGGTGAGGGTGCTTTCACTCTACTCCCATCTGGATGAGCCACAAAATCAGATCAGTTGGTGGTGAGAGGCATGCTAGAGCTGTGGGAAGGGACAGAGCACTTGAACTTGGATGCCGAGAGGCCAGGTTAGAGGATGTTGGCCCTACTTCTGAGACCGGGAGAGCCTACTTGCTAGGGTCTAGTTCTCTTTAGTAGGGAAGTAAAGATGCCCTGATCGACTCTCAGGAGACTCAGGCCCGTTGAAAGATGCCAGGACCTTTCTATCTTTTTCTAGCTCATCGGGCAGGGGGCGGGGTACAGACAGAAACAAGCCCTAGCGCTGTCAGGAGGCTGCATTGTTCTATCGGACCACAAACCTTGGAACTGCATGCAAAGCTGAAAAGCATCTTTCAAGATGATGCCTGGACTGTCAGCCCTCTGAACTGGGTAGGAGGATGCAGGTGAAGCAAAGGATCTGGGCAGACTGGGCCTCAGGCACTGACGGTGCCTAGAGAGAAGGCTCCAGGGGTGGGGGTGGGGCACTCGTCTCCCCCTTCCTACTCTGAAGGCTTAGCTGCTCAAGCTGAAGGGCTCACAGGTACCAGGACAATTAGCTCTGTGAGTTATAAGTGCAATATCTGGGAGATGAAGACAGTAATTAATGCCTGTCTGCTTTCCTGAGGAGTTCCTTCTGTTCTCTCAGAGTTATTGAGACTCGGGGAGGGAGGCTACCACCACGTGAAAGGTTTACAGGAAGATTGAAGGAACAGTTTAACGCAGCCTTAACAATGCTTCTGAATAATTCACCACGCAAACGGCAGCAGCCAATACTTCCTGTGTTCAGTATCCCAGGCAGAGGCTGAAGACTGCAGTGGCCTCCCCTGATGGGGACCCACCAGAGCAGCTCAATTTCTGTCACTCCTCCCTGGAAACCCAGACACTGTCCTCGGTCTCCTCCTGCTCCCTACACATGGGGAGGGACAGATTCTGAGGGACCTTGGTCATGAGATACTGAAATGCTAAGAGGCTAACAAAGCCTCAGCTGGACCTCCCTGCCTTGGCACCTGGCTGTCTGTGCCCAGTCCCATGGCCGCCCGCCCATGGACCTGGGCACCAGATGATTTAGCTTGCTATCAAACACCTGCTGAACTTTCAGTGGGAGAATCAAGGATAAAATTCTACTAGCAAAATCTTAGCGAGTGCTGCATGCCCAGAGGGGGCATAAACCATGGAGAGACAGTCTACAGAAACCCAGACAAGACACATCCCCTAAACCCTTGGCTGCAGGGTCCCTCAGGAGCCTACTGGCCCAGAAAGATGAAACCCATTCAGTAGTCTTTGGGATTAATGAGTCCAGACCCCAGCGACACAGCTGACAGGGTCCATGCAGCCTTGAGCTGGGACAGGGATGGCCCAAGTCAGGAGGCTACTGGCAGAAAGAGCCTTCTCTCTTCTTGCCCCTTCACACCAGTAAAGCTGCCATGGCCAGGACTGAGTGGTGTCCAGAACACCTGACCCTGTGCCAGGGCTGAGATGAAGCAATGCGGGGCAGAAAGGGCTTAGGATGCTGCAAAAAGCTGGAGGGAAACCCTCCTGAGCCCGCCCCTGAAGCAGGCAGAGACAAATTGCCTCTGGTGCCTTGTCATCCTATCATCTGAGGCCTGTCTGGCGTATTAGTCAGCTCCACCCCCACCATGCCACAGCACAAAGCAATCAAGAGTGAGGCAGGTGATCTATCGTCTTCCTTCATCCATGGGAAGACAGGAAGAAGGCTGTGCTGAGCCCAACCCATCTGGAGAGGCTGTCTGTGGTCAGGGTCAACTGGAAAATGGACCGGTCTTATTTATCCTGTTCACGAGACTCAGGACCTGCTTGTGTGCACCTAGCAGGCCTGGAGTGAGACGAAGACCCGAAAGTCTCTGGAACGTAAGACCTTAGTGGGTAACCCCCCCCCCCCCCCAAACTGTGCAAGCTCACAGCAATCTGCCGGCCTGGACCTAGAGGTCCATCCCAAGCCACATTTGACTCTGAGGCAAGGACCTCCTCACTCTGGAGGAGCCAGAGTGTGGCAGTGTGCAAGACTCCTCTCTAAAGAAAGGCTGAGACAGAAAAGGTTCTTTGAACACTTTCTGCCACTCATGCTGGCCTGGTGTATACCAGGTCGAGAGAGAACACTTACCAGATAGATTCGGTAGGCATCTACCCGGCGCAGAGGCCCCCAGCATGGGTCAGTGTCGTTGTATTTGGTGTCTGTGTCCACACCACAGGAGTCATTTCCAGACACACTGCTGAAGAGAACAATTGACAAACGTGGGCTCAGTACAGGCCCCTTGGCTAGGAAGAGACCACGGCTTGCATCCCGCATTTCCTGTTTCTTAGGATAAGCCACACTTGTCCAGGCACCACCATGGCTTGGAGGCCCAGGAATCCAAGCTGCCTTCTTGATGAAATAGGAAAGGGAACAACATGATATAGAATGTGCCTCATGAGGACAGAGGGAACAGCTGGTCCCTTAGGTGTGTTGTGCCTAAGGCTGGGGTTTGTTAGGGCTGTGCTTCTATGGAGGACCCTCTGTCCTGCCGGTGGAGGAGGCTGGGGTGGGGTGGGGTGGGGTCTACAACCAGTGTAAACAATGAGGGGGTTACTCACCAGGTCACCTGCATGAGAGAGAAGGGTACAGCTGCAGCGTAGATGGCCAGGTCTCCATACAGGTAAATGATGATGCAGAAATAGAACAAGTTGACCCCCACTGAAAGCAACAGAGACACAGGTCAGGGAGCCAGGGCAGACACGTCTACACTCTCTTTTGGTGGCTGAGTCTCTTTACTGCTTCTCCTGCCTTCAGTTCTTCAGGCCATTTGCCTTCTACAAAAGGTGGGGGGAAAAATGACCCCAAATTCCTGTTTCTTATTCTGGATGGCTACGCTGTGAGGCTGGCAGGAGGTGCATCAGCTTGGGACTGGTGCCTGAGAGAGCTCAACGAGGCTTGGAGATCAGAGAGAGAAGCCAAATGCACACTGGCTGGGTGGGAGAGATAGCTTGGTGGGTAAGGGCACTTGCCACCACGCCTGAGGATCGGAGTCTGATCCCTGACACCAACATGGTGGGAGAGAAGAACCAATCTCAGCAGGTTGGCCCGTGCCCTACACACATGCTCTTTCCCACCTCCCCCCATGCAAAATAAAAATGTAAAACGAATGTGGGTTGCAAGACCCAGGCCAATGCCCTGGCAAAGCTCAGGCACCAGCAGCTGGGCCAGCACCTAAAGGTCATGGTCCAGACAACCAGCTCCAAACTTGTGTTCAAGCTCCTGATGTCACCAGTCGTAAGTGGCTGTCTTCTCTGAAGACAGGAAGAAAAATGAAGTGATGGTTCTGGTTCCCTTCTAATCCTGGTGGCTCAGAACAGCCTACAGGTCCCCAGGGGAAGCTGAGACATTAGTCTTAGGCTATGTGAGGTCATTCTGCTCCTCAAAATCCTGATAAAAATGGCCAGGAAAACACAATTAAAAAAAAAAAAAAGAAAAAGAACCCATAAGGGCACAGGCACAGCACCTGCTTTTTAAACATGACAGGAACCATACCCTTAGCTGACATGTCAGAACTGATATGGTTTGAGGCCCCTGGGGCTGTCTATCATTTATGACCCCAGGCTCTGGGTACAGCCCACTCCAGCCTGCCTTTTTTTCTCTGGTGCTAGGGGTCTCTTTGAGAAGGCATCATCTCCTCCCCGCTCCTTCCCGCCACCCGCCAACAGCGGCATGATGGCTGTTTATGAACTGCCATAGGCCCTCCTTGATCGATAAAATTTCATTACTAAACACAAAGTTGGAGGATCAATGAGCTTCGGGAGAGGACATTAATGTCTGGGCCTGGCATTTCTAATGACAAGTAATGATCAGGGAACCTTGGGGAGCCTTTTGTGGAGGGTGCAGCTCCGCCAAAGGTGCCGGACAACCTGACGATCTATATTGAACAGAGCAGGGAGGGATGTGTCTGCAGCCCACCCCTCCCAGAGGACATGTGTCGATGTCTGAGGAGTTTTGACGGTCACATCCAAGAGGTGATACTGGAAGCAGAGGCCAGAAATGCTGCCTCATCATCCTGTGAGGTTCAGGACAGGCCGACATGACAAAGGGTTACCAGCCAATGTCACCAGTACCAAGCCTGAGAAGTCCTGCAGGAGGCTCTTCAGAGCCGAGGCTGCGCCCACACCAATGTGCTGCATTTTATAAGAGATGGGGGGCAAAGAAGACAAAGCGAACTGCTGCCATATAGGAACTGGGGACCTCAATTCAGATCTCAGCACCCCAGGAAAAAGCCGGGGGATGTGGAGCCAGGAGGGTTGCTGAGCCTGTGGCCAGTCAGCCTAGGTGAACAGGTGAGCTCCGTGTTTACAGGTTCAGTATGAAACCCTGTCTAAAATCTAAGGAGGAAAGAGAAGGAGGAGACTCCTGCTGTCAGCCTCTGCCCCTCCAAACGTGCACATGCACACACACTCAGATACACACGCACATACAAAGGTACACACACAAATATCAAGACAGGTATAGAACACCCTGATGAGCAAGGTGGTGTAGAATGTGTGCGCTCTCCCACTCAAGTGCACTTGTCTTTTAAGCTTGAATTTGGAGGAGACCTGAGTGGCTGACGGGGACAGGGATGAGGTGGTGTGGGAGGGGCAGGGGCATGGACAGACCACACCATGATGACACATGGGGACACGCTTATGTGCTCTCCCTTAATGGATGGTGAATAACAGAGATGGAACATAGGTTAAGGCACAAACGTGGGCCTGAACACAGCCAGGCTGGCTGTGATGAACTGCGGAGATCCTCTACCTCAGCACCACGATCACCTTTCCTGGACCAGTCACCAATCTGCACCTTTGACAACCAACTGAGTGCTTGGTATTTAGTCCCAAGTCAAGAGATTCCGATTTCTGCAATCCTCCCCTTTCTCTACGGCCACATTCAAGACCAGAAAGAACTGGCGGAGATGCCCCATTTGGCAAATGGGAGGCTTTGACTAAGGGGCAAAAAAAAAAAAATCTTCTAAGATAGCTTAGAGGCTGTGTTCTATCCCAGAGGAAGTAGGCAGTGTATAGGTTTGGGCACTAAATATTAAACTCTGAAAACAGCCCATTTCCAAAAAAAAAAAAAAGATTTACCACAGAGGCAGAAAAAAACTATCACTGGCAGATACTTGAGTCAGGTGGGTACCTGCAGGTTGCAGCAAATGCCAGCCAGGAACAAGCAGAGCCCGGAAGGAGCACGTAGCCTCAGCTCTCCAGAGCTGGGCAATCCTGGTGTGGGCTCCTTGCGCCCTCTGCTGGCTGACAGGGGACAGGTGTGTGTGGTAAATTCTATGGCTGTATGCCACTGGCTTTTTTCTCTGGAAATCCAGTGGACAGCGAGGAACCCCAGGAAGATGACAGAAAGCTGGTCAAGCCTGGCAGGAGACAGTTCCTTTCTGTCCTCATCATCCGCCCTCTCCTTCAGCACTGAACCCACATTACAAAGGGCAGGAGTTTAGCCGAGGTCCCACGTACCATCCCGGGTGACTGTTACCTTTATTGAAGAACATGGAAGCCATCTGTCCCATTTCTACCCGGTCTGTGATTTCAAAAAGGCTGGCTGATGAACGTCTTTCTGTGGGGCCAGAACAGAGAGGGACATGGTTGTTCACCAGAAGAGCCCCGAGGGGGAGCTGACTGAACTCTGGGAATTCTTTAGAACAAGTAAATCTCCAAGCTCTCCAACTCTTGAAACTTTCCCCCCCTTGCGTCTGGGTTCCCACACATGCCAGTTAGGTGCTGCCTTCTACTGAGCTGCAAATCCTACAGTTTTAATCCTCTAATATTTTTTTAAATTTTAACTTTATGTGCATTGGTATGAGGTATCAGATCCTCTAGAACTGGACTTACAGTTGTTAGCTGCCATGTTGGGTTCTGGGAATTGAACCCGGGTCTTCTGGAAGAGCAGCCAGTGCTCTTAACTGCCAAGCCATCTCTCCCGGCCCCTTAATCTAATATTTCTTGCTTCAAGCATTTGAAGTCTTTTTATTTATTTAATTATTTGTGTGTGTAGTGCTGGAGATGAAGCCCAGAGGAACAGTAGGGAAGTGTATTCCCTAGCCCCCATTCTGGCATGCTCCTATGGGCACACCTCATGGCCCTAATAGACCAGCACAGGGATGAGACAGATAAGAGCATGGGGCAGGTGTGTGTGTGTGAAGGAGAGAGAAGATGAAGCCAGAGAAGTATGTGGATGCACACAAACCCTGACTATTTCAGTCATAGTAGAAAGGTGGGAAACTGAGGCACAGAGGCTAGGCCTATGTTCAGCCTCCCTCAGCCTGTACTCTGCGTACTGTGCTCCACAGACCCTTATAAACTGACACTTCAGAGGATGTCTGCAGGTAAACTCCTCAGGAACCTCTCTACAGAGACAGAGCCTGCTGACCAGGGGCGCAGCAGCCCAGCACTTACGCACAGACAGGATGGGCCGTTTCTCTGCCCGCTCATAGTTGTCTTGGGTGAGGATGTCACTGTCTGAGGCTGTGGACGAGTCCTCATCCTCCTCTTCCTGGGAGACGGTGGAGTGGAAAGGATTAGACAGGAGAGTTGAGTGCACAGTTAGAAACCCCAGTTAACAGTGGCCCTTCCTTGGCTCATTCTCTCCAGAAGATGTCCCTTGGAGAAGCCTGTCACATCGGAAGGCGGAGACAGTAGAGCTCCTGGGAAGGTTCAGAATGACTGAGTGAACCCCAGGTGGCTGTGTTGGGGACTGAGGCTGCAGTGCTGAATCACTTGGGCTTTATGTGGCTACTTAGCTGTGACCCTCAAACTTGGGCCAGGGCTGGAGGGAAGCCTGCGGAGACTGGCTGGGTTATGAAGCTTAACAGAGGTACCACCTCAGGAGGTGGGCAATTCACACACCTTGGGAGTCTCCATTCTCTTCCAGTGCAGCTGGGCATTGGCGGCAGCCATGGCCTCCATCACAAAGGTGGTTGTCACAAAGCTGAGGGGGAAGCCACATGTTAATGGCATGGAGAAGATCGCAGGAAATACATTCTGATCCAAGCAACAAACCCACAGCATTCTCTCTGAATTCTGTTCCCTACAAAACTCCTTGATAGTACTTTCTGGCCAAAATCCATGGTTTAGGGCCAGTGAGATGGCTCAGTGGGCAAAGGTGCTTGCTGTGAAGCTTGACAATCGGAGTTAGTCACAGGGACCCACCCGATGGAAGGAGAAAACCCATTCCTACAGGAACACACACACAAACACACACACACACACAAAACCTAAAAAGTGTCATTGTGTACATCAAATGATTTGTTTTTCCTTAAAGTTACCCCTACATCAGAATCTGTTTCCAATGCACAGGGGAAAGGGCATGAACGAAGCCAAGGGGAGGGTGTGCTGGATGGTTTTATGTCTACTTGACATAGGTCAGAGTTTACTGAAAGGGGAGCCTCAGTGAAAAAATGCCTCCATAAGATCTGGCACAGCAGAAAACAAAAAGCAAACAAAAGCCTGGTGGTGGCACACGCCTTTAACTGCAGCACCCACGAGGCAGAGGCAGGTGGACCTCTGAGTTCAAGGTCAGCCTAGTCTACAAAGTGAGCTCCAAGACAGAAAGGACTAAACACAGAAATCCTGTCTTGAAAAAAACAAAACAACCCCTCCCCCAAAAAGATCTGGCACAGTACATTTTTTTTTCTTTTTTAAGATGATTTATTTATTTTTATTTTATGTGCAATGGTGTTTGATCTACATGCATGTCTGCGTGAGAGTGCCAGATCCCCTGGAACTGGAGTAGTAGACAGATGTGAGCTGCCGTGTGGGTGCTGGGAATTGAACCTGGGTCCTCTGTTAGAGCAGTCAGTGCTCTTAACCTCTGAGTCATCTCTCCAGCCTCCTGTAAGGCATTTTCTTAATTACTGATTGATTGTGCAGGACTCAGCCCATTGAAAGTGGCATCACCCTTGGGCTGGTTCTATAACAAAACAGGTCATGGGTTCTATAAGAAAGCAAGCCATGGGGAGCAAGCCAGTAAGCAGCACCTGTCCGTGGCCTCTGCATCAGCTCTCCAGGTTCCTGTTCTGTGTGAGTTCCTGTCCTGACTTCCTTCAGTGATGAACAGTGAAGTGGAAGTGTAAGCCAAATAAGCCCTTTCCTCCCCAACTTGCTTTGATCATAGTGTTTCATGGCAACAGTTGTGACCTTGAGTAAGACAGAGGGTGACTACCCAAGCTGGGTGGGGTGACGTGGGCAAAGCAGCACTGATACCCTGAAAGGGCCTGCTGGGGCTAACACTGAGTGGTACTGTGAGGCGGTGGGATACAGGCTTACACATTGATGTGAGGGCATGGGGACGGACGACTGAAGGCGTGCCTCAGCTCTGGCAGCACTTTTGTCCCCTAAATGATTCGGCTCATTTTTAAATAAGCTCATATTCCTGCTCTCTAAAGGGGCACTGGAAATGGTACCAGATACTGCCCACAGCCTACAGGGCAGCCAGAATGCTGTGCTGCCAGTCAGAGGAGATAAGGGTTGCTGCTACAACCCTGGGCACAAACCACCTGGGCCAATCTCACCTCCCTGTTTTGTGAGCCCACACCCCTCAACCTGGACATGAGCTAGGAGGAAATGCTCAGCCCTGCCCTCAGGTGGGAAGGACCCACTGAGCAGCTCAGGGTTAAGCCCGCATTCCTCTCCCAGGGGGTAAGGGATGAGAGGTGAGACAGCCAAGCCTGGAGAAGCCCCGGGAGATGCTTCTCATTATCTTGCCTAACTGAATATTCTAAGGACTCCTAATTTCCGTGTCTTACTGGAAGCAAAACTGAAATCAATCTTAATTAAGACCCAAGAAAGCTTCTTATGGTTGCACAAAGCCAACTCATTGATCACATTTAAACATAAATGGGCTTGGCAGAGAGGGGGGCTTGGTGACCCCTCCCTGGAGGCCTCCAGCAATTGCTTCCCATTCAGATGGCTGCCTGCGCTGAAGGGCCTTTAAAGGGGACACAGCGACATTAGGACAAGAACCCTCGGAGCATGAAGTACACAATGAGCCAACAGCCCTCTGAGGTTTACCCCAAGGTCACCAGAGCATGAAGTATGTAATGAGCCAACCATACTTTGAGGTTCACCCCAAGGTTCCCCAAAATAAGTGCAAAGAGAAACTCAAAACCTTGAGTGTGATCCCCTCCCAGGAGCCTCTGCTGGGTCTCTTTGCTTCAGTTGTTTACCTGCGTTGCATTCTTTCTAGGGTGCCCTTCCTCTCAAACCTTTGATGTGGTGCAGCCCCAGGCCCTACTCAAGTCTCTCCACCTCCCTGCCCTCCTCTTCAGCTTAGCTATGCCTTACCATTTCCTCTTATCAACTAGCCACTTGCTCTACAATTTACGGGTGGCCCTCCCTAGTCTGTCCACACCCACGATGTGGTCGACAAGGGCAGGGAGGTCTTTGCTTCATTGAGCGGAAAGTTACAAGCACCCAAGGAGGGCGTAGGAGAAGTTACTGTCTCTCGGGGGAGGGAGGCGCTCTTTAGAGGTGTCTCCCTTCCACTTTTTTAGGGGGAGTTATCTATAGTTGAGGGTGACCTACTACTCCTGATCACCCTGTCGCTGCCTCCCTACCACCTACCCCTCAGTGCCGGGATTACAGGCACCTGGCCTCATTCTGTTTTTAAGGTTTATTTTATTTTTTTATGGTTTTTTTTGTTGTTATTGTCTGCATCTATGTATGTGCCACATTAAAAACTGCATTGTCCATGGAGGTGAGGGCATCAGATCCCCTGAAGTGGAATTGCAGATGGTTGTTGGCCACTGAGCAGATGCCGGTAAGTGAACCCAGATCCTCAGCAAGAGCAACAAATACTGAGCCCTCTCTCTAGACCCCCCACTCCCAGATCTTTAGCATGGATTCCTACCTAGTGGGGGAAGTGGACTGTGATGGGACATCTGAGTGATACTGAAACCCAAGAGGAGGCTCTGTCTGCTCTGAGGCACCAGCTGCTGACCCCTCAAACATCTGATTGAGTAACCAAGTGTTCCTGAAGGCCTGGGCAGGTGGGGCGGCCACAAGGCAAGTCCTTAAAAAACTGGCTGCCCCTATGTATGTGCATGCATATATACATGCATGTGCATGCATATATACATGCATGTGCGTGTGTGTGTGTACACACATGTATATGTGTGTGCCTGGGTTCTTTTCATTTACTTGGTGAGTTATTTTAAGCAAATCCTAAATTACAAGCTGATCCCAGAGACCTTCATGTGTGCGAGACTCTTCTTTGGTGGATAGGTGCTGTTTTCTCAGAGAGCAGAGACTGATGATGGTTAAAGAGATAAAATCAGAGCAGGGAAGCTGAGTCTGTCAGGACTAGCTGGCCAGCACCTCATGAGACAGCCCAAGGTCTTGCTGGTGCCCTGGCTAAACTGTTCAGGGTTGTGGACTGTTCTGTTAGCAGGAGGCCCTGAAGACTCTGGGATCCATCTCCTTGTTCTGGGCCAACTAGCTTCCCAGACCGCTTCCCTACACTTACTGGAAGTAGCAATTTGCCTACTTCTCAAGAGCTCTCTGGTTAATCAGGAGACATTCAGGCTGCCTGGGTGTACTTCCTCCAGTTCTGTCCCCAGCCCAAGGATGTGGCAGCCCACTCCCCACCGCCACAACTCTTACCTCATGAAGCCCAGGAATACCAGCAGGATGAGGCTGACGAGCCACCCGGCAGTGGCAAAGGCCTTGGGCATGGTGAGTGCGCCTGTGCCCACAATGAGGTTAAACATGTACACCAGTCCGACCTGGAACCAACAGAAGCAACATTCATTTAGGGAACTAATTAACCTAAGGACAACTTTGGGTGACATCGCAAATGTGGAAGCCTTCCTAGGGGGACAGGGAGGGACGGCGCCTGAGTCCTGAGGAGCTAGGTAGGCTCTGTAGCCAAGCATTGACATGGACACCCAGAGAATGACAGCCCAGAGACCCCCATTCTTGCCAGCTTAAGTCTGTTTCTGACTATCCAAAGCAATTGTCATAGCCAGCTGTGCTCTGCTCACCCTGGCTCGGGCTCCCAGAAGACAGTTCCACAGGCAGGACACTGGCACAAGGCTGACCAAGACCACTGACCTCTAGAAAATCAGAGGCGGCTGAACCCTGGACTCCCTCTTCCTCTACACCAATCCTCGACACTGCCCAGCGGGCAGCGACATCCACACACCACTGGACTGTCTCTTTCTTCCTCTGCCAACTTGAGGATTGTGTTTTTGTTTCGTTTTGTTTTGAAACAAAGCCTTGCTGTGTAGTCATGTCTGGTCTAGTGCTATGTAGCCCAGACTTAAACTCATGATGGATGGCCACTCTGTCTCAGACTTTCAAGTCTCGGGATTACAGTCATGCATCACCACAGCTGACTACCAAGTTCAGGACTTAAAAACTATAGTGAAAACTGGAAAAGGGTCAGAGAGGTGGCTCAGAAGGGAAAGGCTGTGCTAAGCCTCACAACCCTCGTTCAGTCCACCGGACTCATGGAGGAAAGGTGGGAACTGGCTTCCACAAACTGTCACCCATGTGAGTACGTGCATATGCACGCACATACACATACCACATAAACAAATAAAAATGTAAAAACCTGACACATAAATTTACATGCTATTAAAATTTAACTCAAAAGACATCACCAGGTAATCTTGGACATGATAGTACACCTCTGGCCTTCTGAATTGTAAGTCAGATATTTTTACAAGTGGCTTGGAGAATCTACAGCAAACATATTCTTACCTTGGCTGGCATCAGTTTCATCACTGTGCCTGGCTGGAATAGATTTACTAGCTCAGTTTTGCTCACTCCCTCATTCAAGCATTACTGAGCCTCCAGGGGGCCTGGTCCTGTGCTTGGAGGTGGGGATTCAATGGCACTAGATAGACATACCCTTTCACCTGATAGAGCCATAGACCACAGAGGGGAGGAGGGTGTGACAGCGATTACACTGTGAGAGAAGAATTGTGGCTTTGCTACAGGTGATGATGTAAAGTAATTCAAAAAAGTGGTCTTCGGCTGGCTCTGGTGGCCCACTCCCAGCATTTGGGAGTCTAAGGGAAAAGGAATACAGGTCTGGCCCACCTAGGTTTCACAGTGAGCTACTGAAAAACAAGGAAAAAGGAAACCAGGAGCTGAGGAGCCCGCTCAGCAGGGACAAGGGCACAGGAGAAGCCACACACACACACACACACACACACACACACACACACACACACACACACACACACACACACACCCATGCACTGGTGGAGATAACCAACTCCCCAGGGCTGTCCACTGACCTCCGCACAAGGGCTGTGTCCATCCCCTGCTGTGGGCCTCCCTCCTTCACAAGGAAATAAAACAGTACAAAAGAAACAACAGGTCAAGGGAAAAGAATTCAGGTACAAGAGTCTACAGTGGGAGAGGTGGGAGTGTTGAACACCCCAGTGGGGGAACACTGAGACAGATGGCTGGGGCTAAGGACTTCTGAGTATTAATGCCATGGACACACACCAGCATGGCGAGGGTCTTTGAAGAGAAGAATCAGGGCCCTCAAGGCATGAGTGGGGGTGTCTCACAGCTTTTACGATGGGGATGGTTTTCCCGCCGACTGCTGTGATGGGAACAGGAAAAGGGGTGGGAATGTATGGTCACCCACACTTCCAGTTTTGATATAACTCGTCCTTCGGAGAGACCCTGGCACTTAGAAGTCTGTTAGCTAGGGATTCACAATGTCTAGATCTGTGTGCAGGATAGGCCACTGCAGGAACTGTGCCTGAGCAACAGCTCAAATCCAA
Source organism: Phyllotis vaccarum (assembly GCA_033318265.1). Classification (NCBI taxonomy): domain Eukaryota; kingdom Metazoa; phylum Chordata; class Mammalia; order Rodentia; family Cricetidae; genus Phyllotis; species Phyllotis vaccarum. The sequence continues at coordinate 6,906,413 of JARWLC010000008.1, forward strand.
CATCACATCCCTGCAGGTGTCTGTCTGTACGGCTTTCTGGAAGCCATATAGTGGCTGAGGGGGATATAGGAAATGTCCTTCCTTAAGGAAGTGATGGCGGTGCCATGGTTTGGAGGGTTTTAGGCAGGTGACATGGGGCAAGACAGATCTTGCTGAGGCTATTTCCAGGTCTAACTATAATCTGATCTACTTGATATAGAATTCCATGGAAAACCACCAAACTCTATCCTAGGAACCAAAGGTCAGGATGTCCTAACTAACTTATCTTGGCCTTTGTCAAAACTGCTTGTTCCTGCGGAACCTGCTCCAGATAACCACTTATCTTGGTGTCTGTTAAAACTGCTTGCTTCAAACTGCTTACGCCATGAAGCCTTCCCGATCACCCCCTGTAGCTGCTGAGTGAGATGTCTGGATGAAGTCTGAGCCCTTAAAAATCCCACATTCTGCACATGGCCACACCTAAAGTACCCACCCTACCCCCCCCCCCCACCAAGACTTGGGTGTGGTCCCAGCCAGCTGGAATAACAACTTTCTATTGGTCATTCACTGTGTCTGAGTGGTCATCTCTGGTGGGCTCCCCATAACAGGGAACTAACAACAGATGGCAGCTGACCCCTAACATCTTCGGAACTCCTTGATTCCCTGCAGATTTGCTCTCTGCCAACTATGACCACAAGTAAACACTAAGCAGGTATAAGAACTTTATGAAAACAGTATAGGTGAGGCTTCTCATGTGGAAATGAGAAAGCCAAGGGTTTTAAGAAAGCAATACTATTTAGGCAAAAACCTTATGGGAGAATTAAGTAGGTCTAAGAAGCATTTGTAGAACTGGGCTCCTTTGATCTGCACTCAGGAGGAAGAGGCAGGGAGATTTCTAAGTTTGAGGCCAGAGTCTACAGCCAGCCAGGACCGTTACCCAGAGAAACCCTGTCTGGGTGGTCGGGGAGCAAAACAAACAGAGAAGCATTTGTAGGGTTGGAAAGATGGCTCAGTGGTAAAGAACACTAGCCAGTCCACTAGTCTTCTAGAGGACATGGGTTCAATTCCCAGTATCACATGGTAGCTCACTACAATCTTTAAATTCAGTTCTGGAGGCTCAAATACCCTTCTGTAGGAACCACAATCAGATGATGCATATATATACATTCAGGGAAAATACATAAAATTTTTAAATAAATTAAAAAAAACAACAACTAGGAAACAGACAGAACTTATCATGCTTTGTTGCTACTTTTAGGTCCAGAATAAACACTGTGTGTTCACTGGGAGCTCAGAGAGCCACACAGGGTAAGGCAGGATTCCTTCGCCATCTGTGAGCCTCAGAGGTCTGCTGAGGGCAGTCTAAAGGATCAGAAGGCGGCTATGGTGTAAGAGCCTGACCAGGATGAAGGCTACAGGGCCAGGGAGAGAGCAGAGTCAGTAAAGTGCTTGCCTTGCAAACACAAGGACTGGAGTTTAATCCTGAGTACACACATGCAAACCTGAGGTTCACTTCAGGGTCTCTAACACCCTCTTCTTGCCTACATGGGCACCTGCATTCATCTTCACATACCCCCCCCCCCTCACACACACACACACACACACACACACACACACACACACACACCAGGATTTTAAATAACAAGAATACATCCAAAGAGACGGGGAGGAAAGAAGAGAAGGGGAGAGGGGAAGAGAGAGAGGGAGGGAATGGTAGCGGTGGCATCAGCAGCAGAGGCAGGGGTGGTGGTGATGTGCAACTGGAGAGATAGCTCAGTGGTTAAGACCATTGGTTGCTCTTTCTGAGGTTGATTCCCAGCTCCCACATGGCAGCTTACAACCATCTGTAGTTATCTGGGGGAGGATCTTATGCCCTCTGTGGCCTCTTTGGGCACCAGGCACATGGTTAACAGATATACATGCAATCAAAATACCAAAACCATAAAATTTAAAAACAATAACCAACCAACCAACCAACCAGCCAAGCAACACACACACACAAATCAGACTTACTCTAGATTTGTGGATGAAGAAACCCTAAGGTGATGTGGAAGAGGTGGTGGAGGGGGCCAGGGTTACTACAGGAAAACAGCATCTTCCAACACAGCAAGGTAACAGCCCATGAATTCACAGTGGTCATGACAGCATGCACAAGACGTGTGTAAGCTCAAGCCTGACCAAATCCCAGCACGGAGGGGTAAGGAGAGAGTGAAAGCTGCAGGGAGAAGAATCAGTAGCCCCCTGCTAAGTAACACTCTTGCTCCAGTAAGAGGCCGCATGTCTCACAATATATTGGTAGCACAGACTGAACTTGTTGGCTTTTGGGATTTGTTTGTTTCCAGAAGGACACCAAGTTGAGTGGGTAGGGACATGGGATGGATCTGGGAGGAGCTGGGGGAGGAGGAGGTCAATTGCTGTGGACCAATCCTTTTCTACACTATGAATATGTATTGCTCTCATTAGTTAATAACAAGGCTGACTGGCCCATAGCAAGGCAGGATAAAGTGAGGCGGGAAAGCCAAACTGGGAATTATGGAATGAGGAAGGGTAATTGCCAGCCAGACGGAGAATAAATCAGACATACAAAACAGGGTAGAGGTAAAGGCCAAGGGCCTCGGGGCAGTACATGGATTAATAGAAATGGGTTAAGTTGTAAGAGCCAGTTGGTAATAAGCCTGAGCTATCAACTGAATATTTTGTCATTAATATAAGTTTGTGTGTGTTTATTTGGGACTGGGCAGTCAGGACAAAAAGAGCTGATTACAGTCAATATGTTCAAAACACACTGTACAAAATACTCAAAAAACTAAGACTCTTAGGATCTGGAGAGATGGCTCAGTGATAAGGAGCACTTACTGCTCTTACAGAGGACCCAAGTTCAATCCACAATACTCACATGATGGCTTAAAATCAGATGTCGCTCCAGTTAAGGAGGGGGATTCTGACGCCCTCTTCTGGCCTTTGTGGGTACTGTATGCATGTGATCTACATAGGCAGCCCATTCATTCATACACACACACAATATAAATCTTGGAAGGAAAAACAAAGATCCATAGGAAGAGGGTGGCTGCTTTCCTTATAACCTTAACCACCACCTCATGGTTAACACTAATCATGGCCACCATCACCCATCTTTCCTCACATCTCTCTTCACTATTAAGGTAAAAAGAAAGCAGAAGAATAATAAGACAACTCAGCTTATGGCAACTGCGAAGACCCTGGGAAAACAAAGCACATATAAAATGCCAGGGAAAAAAGGGGCCGGGAACAGAGCTCCTGAGGCATGCAGGTCTAACTGTCCAGACTCCTGTGGACACGTGGTAGCATGTGTATGTGGAGGGATGGGAAACGGGGACATCAACTGCTTTCCTTCTAAAACTCGGTCCCATCAATGACTCATTTCCTCGTCTCTCAGTTTGTAGCTATTGTAAGACAAAGCAGAACTGTGGTGACTTTTAGGGATGGTGTGGTCATCTTACTGCTGACAGAGGGGACTATCACATGACGGCACAAATGGGAGCCACTGTCCCTTACATCTAGCATTCGAGAGAGATCTTCCCTGGCAAAGTGCAAGGGTGAAGAGGGAGCCTTTGTGGCTGTGTGTGAACAGCAGAACAGCTGCTGAAGCTGGGAAAACTCTAGAAATAAGGCTCCGTGGAGAAGAGCCGCTTTTCATGGTGATAGCTGGGAGCAGTGTGAGTCAGTCCTGGTTATTCGCTCAATTACCTCCAGCTACATCACCAGTGAAGGTCCTGTGCTGTAATAACCACACCGAGTGGATATTATGGAGAAGATAAACTGAGTGCGTGGGGAAGTGAGGAGACCACAGATTCAAGGCAGAGAGAAATCAATCACTCTAATTGTCATAATTGCAGCCTTTACCAAACTGCAATTGGAAGTCTATACAGTTCACTGCCTCTTTCAACATCCAAGACCATATAAAAGTTGTGCAATGTAAAATTCAGCTAAAGATGAAGGAGGCTGCAGACTGCTGAGGCAGACAAAATGCCAGGAAAATAGCCATCGGTGACTGTCTTTCTGGATGGGAGAATTGTGTGCCATCTGTAGAAGCTCCGAGACAGATATTATGGGAGACTAACAAGTTAGTCTAACTAACAAGTTAGTTAGAAACTGGAGCTGGAGAAATGGGTCAGTGGTTAAGAGCACTTGCTGCTCTTACAAAAGACCGTGGGGTCAACTCCCGGCACCCACACTGGGCAGCTTACAACCACCTGTAACTCCAGCTCCAGGGCATCTGGTACCTTCATCTAGATATGGCAGGCATGCACATATCCACACAAGGACACATCACTAAAAATAAAAACTTTAAAAAATAACAAATAAGCGGAAAGGAGAATAAACCTGATTTTTCTATAGCCTCAGCCAGGACAGGTGGACCCTAATTTCAGCCACATGAATTTCAGTAACATTTTTTATCAGGGTCTACTTAAACCAGTAAATCACCAGTCCAGTCCATGGACAACAGTGGGCTTCTCTAAGATACCACGAGCATGAGGGTGAGCAACATACTTTTACAGAGGAAAACTCACATAAGGAGAATAGAGCTCCCCAGTCTCTGTGATTTCACCTGCCATCTTCAAAGAATGAGGAAGGCTTGGCCAAAGAGGCTACTTCTGTGCAAGGCCAGCAGCTGCTGCAGCTCCTAAGACAAAAGGGTAGAGTTTAGTTTTCTGATGGACAGAAATGAGGGTGGGGGAGACTTTAGGTCTGCTTCTTTAACCTTTAGCCCTGGGCACTCTGGCCTCAGGATCTATCATGAGGCAGCCTTGGTGGGATGTAGTTTCCTGGACAATACCTTATAACTTTACTCTTCTATGCAAGGCACTTCTCTGTGCTTGGATGCTGCTCACATTGCAAGTGACTGAGGGGTCTCCATAGTCACTAAGCCTCAGTCACCATCAAAGCCCCCCTTTTAACCGAAGGTGCTTATGTCCATTTCATTCCAGTATATGTGAGCTCACATATGCAGGATAATCCACACAGCTGTCTGCCTCTCCGCCCACAGCAGAGTCAGGGTTTTCCTAGGTCTTCCCTCCATCCTAACTCCTTGCTCCAAAGCCTCCCGCTCGCTCACCAGCCTTCGGAGTTCCCCACCCTTAAGCCTCCCTCCCTTATCAAGATCCCAGCTCTGTGCCTCTCTCTCTCTTCCCCTCCTGATGAACCTCCAAAATTCACACCTATCTCCAGTGCATCCTACCCTCCAGCCCGTCCCAGACCTGCAACACAGCAAGCTCCTAGCCACAGCGGCCAACGCCTCCAGAGCTAATGCTGCCACCCGGCGCCAGCTGTCCCGCACCAGGGTCCAGTGCGCGCACGCGCAAGATCTCCAGCCCACCTTCCTGGAGAACGCTTCGGGAGGAGCGCGGTGTTCTGATTGGGTGTCTCGAGGGGGCGTGGCCGGGATTGGTCTCCGCGGCTGCCGTCTGCGTGGCGGAAGTGGAGGGTGAGCGTCCACGCGCATGCGGAAAGCCTGGCTCCCTGGGAGAGGCGCTGATGCCTGCTGTTGGGGACGCCTTCTTCGGCGGGGGATGGGTGTGAGCTTGGCAGTTTCGCAGACGACGGCGGCGGTTAGAAGGTCGAGGAGCCACTGACGAGCCACGCAAAGGGCTGAGGCCTGAGAACTTCGAGTGGGGCTTAGGGACCAGAAAGGAGGAGGGCCAGAGCCCGTTGGCGTGGACGCTGGAGGGAAGGTTGGAAACAGGTTTAAAGATGGGTTACCAAGGCATTTTAGGGTGTACTCCCCGGACTGGGGCACGTCATCTATAAATCCTGGTTATCTGGCGCTCGGGTTTGTTAGATCCAAGTTCTGCATCAGTACTTGGTCCCTGAGATGAGAACCGACCATTTCGGTTCTTTTTCTGGCAAGAGATTTAGAATCTCTGTTCTTTCAAGTATTTGTGGTGGAAAGGCAGAACGCCCCCTTGTTAATACAGCCCCATTTCTACAGGAAGAGCCTGAGTTTTCCACCTTTGCATGGAAAAACACTTGGGGCTCTGAAGTCTTTAATTCTACCACTTGTAGGCAGCTATAATGAGGCTGAATCAGAACACGGTGCTGCTGGGCAAGAAGGTGGTCCTGGTACCCTACACCTCTGAGCATGTGCCTAGGTAATTGTTCACCTGGTTGGGAGCAGTTGTAGCTGCATGGGGTTCTGTTGGAAACGGCACAGTGAAAAGGCCTTCCTCATTCCTAGTCTTCGGACCAGGTTTATTAAGAAACATTATTTGGTGCTGCATACCTTTGATCCCAGCACAACACTCGGGAGGCAGAGGCCGGTGGATCTCTGAGATAGAGGCCAGCCTGGTCTACATAGTAAGTTCCAGGCCAGCGAGGACTTCACAGTGAGGACGTGTCTCGAAGGGGAGGAGGGATACTGGAAGAAGATGCTGAAGTAGAGAACTCATTTCCCATTTTTTACTTTTCAACGCTTAGCTTCCAATTAGGCTTTCAGTTAGAGATTACACCATCTAAACGCGTGTAGCAAAGCACAAAGAAGTCTCTTCTTCCCCCATTCTAAGTTACTGATGGCATTTCCTGGTATCATGTGCTTGTCCCAGATGTTGAATGTCACATTATTTCGATGCCTACTGTTTAAAAGGCCAGAAGTGAGTTGCAGGGTATCTTTGTGGGATTCATTAGCAAATGTCTGGTAAATTAAGAACCTGGTTGTGTAGAGGATGGGGATATCCTCTACCAACAAACAGTTTTGCTTTCGGGGTTGTCTCTGGCACCTTGCCTCATGGAGGTCTGCCCAACCCTCTTTGCTGAGGTTGGCTTGGCATATATTTATCCTCAGGAACTGGAGGAATGTTCGGCTTCACATTACCTGGGTGGAAAGCTGGGCACATCGGGTTGCCCTTCTCTGTTGCTGCTGAGGGAAGGACCTGCCTTTTCTGGCAATCATTTCTCTTGGAGTCTTCTGTCAGTAAAGTGGAGCCTTCATCCCTGCCTTCCACTTCCTCTCAGGAAGCACAAACTATACTTTCTGTTTGTTTGTTTGTACCTCTTGTGGTGGGACAGGCCAACACTGAATCCTCTCTGCAGACAAAGCTTGAACACTCATCCTCCCGTTAGAGGGTCCTCTGTAGCTGAGGCTAGCCTCAGACTCCTGATCCTCCTGCCTCCTCCTCCTCCCAGGTGCTGGGCATCCAGATCTCTCCCTCCATATCCAGCAACCCCATGCTGTTGTTACTACCACTCATCTAAGACCGAGTTTTACCGCCCCCCCAACCCCCCAACCCCCGCAGGTACCACGAGTGGATGAAGTCAGAGGAACTGCGGCATCTGACAGCCTCGGAACCACTGACCCTAGAGCAGGAATACTCAATGCAGTGCAGCTGGTGTGAAGATGAAGACAGTGAGGAGTTCCTTCCCCCAGAAGCCCCCACTTCTCCTTTTCTCACTTCTTGGCTTCTGCCCCCTCGGGTGTTACTAAACTGTGGTAAAAAGTTTGGAGGCTGCTCATACTTGAACCACTTGAAATGGTCCCTGTGGGTGACCATCTGTCCTCTTTCCTGAGCAGACAACCTGGCTTGGAGGGATTTAGAGAGAATAAAGCAATTTGATCTCTAGCTGTTGATCTAAGCCCCCTGCCCTGTGTCCTTTGCCATAGCCTGGGGTAGGTCCCCCTGTCTGGGTCTAGTTCCTCTCAGTACAGACACCTCTTGGAGAAGGCCATTTCCCCGCTGCAGATCAAAGGTGGACCTGGAATGCTGTACTAGGCTCTGGGCCCCTTTTCTCCTGCTGGTCACTGGCTTGGGTGGGAACACCATCACCTCTTTCCTTTGAAGACCACAGGAGGTAACTGTTGCCTCCACCCTCAGAGTGCACCTTCATTGTGATGGATGCAGCAAAGTGGAAGGCCCAGCCTCGCCCCCCTGAAGAGAGCTGCATGGTGGGAGATGTGAACCTCTTCCTCACAGATCTAGAGGACCCCACCTTGGGGGAGATCGAGGTTATGATTGCAGGTTTGTCCCATCTGGCCCCGCCAGAACTTCAGAGAGCTTAGTGGGTGCCTAGGGGTAGCTCGGTCAGCTGTAGGCAGCTTGCTCTCCTGTCCCACACCCAGCCTGATGATTAACCCTTGGGTTCATACTCTTATATGCCTTGTGTGTGTGTGTGTGCCAGAAGACAATCTTAGCTTTAGCTTTTATTTCTCACATGCTATCTTTTAGGTTTAGTTAGGGTTTGTTTGTTTGTTTGTTTGTTTGGGTTTTTGTTTTGTTGTTGTTTTGTTTTTTTGCAACAGGGTTTCTCCTCAGCCTGGAGCCATCCAAGTAGGCTGGGCTGGCTTCCCCCACCCCACCCCCAGGACTGGGCTTCGGAATGCACGCCCCACACCTGGCTTTTTTTTTTTTTTTTTTTTTTTAAACAGGGATTCTGGGGATCAAACTCTGATCTTCCCTTCAAGCACTATACTATTGAGCTGTCTCCCAGCCCTTAACCCTTTAGTTTCTGGTCTTCAAAACTCCACCTGTTCCATGTTTAGGAGGGGATCCTCCAAAAAGAAGCATTTTAGGAGATGCCCTGCCCTGCTGTGGAGGAGTTGCTCTTTCTTCTGTGTCTGTGGTTCTTCTCTTCTCTCAAGAGCTCCCTGGTGAAGGCGGAGGGGGATTCAGATTGCTGGGAGCCTTGTGTGTTCTTTCACTTGTCCATACCTTTCTTTTCCACGGGCAGACAAGTGACCCGGTGACAGGTATACTGGAGCCTGGTCCCTGGTAACAGCACAGTGTGCTTTCTCCTAGAGCCCAGCTGCAGAGGACAGGGCTTCGGCACCGAGGCATCTCTCTTGATGATGTCCTATGGTAAGACAGAGTTGATCACATGGGTACAAGTGGGTAGGCCTCAGCTGAGCCTCCTTCGGGCATGAGGGAGGAGGCAGATGGCAGACAGGAGGGCTGGAAGAGTGGGGATTTCACTACCATTTGCCCCTCTCTGATAACCCTGGAGGAGTGACGAAGCTAGGTCTGACCAAGTTTGAGGCCAAAATTGGGCAAGAAAATGAGCCTAGCATCCGGATGTTCCAGAAACTTCATTTTAAGCAGGTAAGGGCATTCAGTGAAGAGGCCCTGGGAAGTAGAGCTGTTGGTGTTAGAACTTGGCTGTAACAATCAGTGGGTCTGCTCTCCTGGCTCCTACAGATGGCTGTGAGCACCGTCTTCCAGGAAGTGACTTTCAGACTGGTGATGAGTGAGGCAGAGCGGCAGTGGCTTCTGGAGCAGACCAGCTACATGGAGGAGAAGCCCTATAAAGTTGGGTTGGCAAAGCCTGTGACAGCTACCCTACGTGAGCAGGATTGGAACTACCCACTCCCGAGGCCAGACAACTGCATGGGAGATAAATGCACAGTCTCTTCAGTCTGCTCCAGGCCCTCCTAAGCCTCCTCTGGCTAAGAAGATCCCTTCCTCCTCCCAACCATAGGCTGACTCCAGCAGCACTGAACAGTTGGCTGGACTCCATTGAGGCTAGGGAGGAGGTGGGAACTGGAAGCTGGAAAGTCAGCCTTTCCCTAGGGTCCTGGCTGAGTAAAACACTTGTTTAGGCAGCTTCCCTGTTCCTTCATTCATCCTGTGGAGAAGGCTGGGGCAGGGGCAGCTCAATCCTGTTGTCAGCAGGCCAGCGTGACCAAGTAGACGTGATGCTGGGAAGATAGGTGATCTGTGAAGGAGTGGGCAGGCGGCCTTTTGGAATCACACAGGTCTGAAGGACTTCTGGATATAGCTTCTTTGGGAGCATCCCTGCCAGAAAAGCCTGGAGCCTGCTACAGTTGAAAGAACTAGATGCTGCGCAGCCCCCTCCCCCGTTTTGCTCTTCCTCCTCCTCTCTCAGCTCATTACCATCTGTTTTTGGGCAGCTGCATCCAACTTGACCATTAGGAGGCAGCAGAGGCACAGGTTCGGGATGGCCAGGCTACTGGCAAAGTTCTTTTAGGGTCTGCGGAAGATGGCATGTTACCCCTCCCCCACCCCATCCTTTTGATCTCTGTCCCCATACCATCATGAAAGGACGGGCATATTTCAAAACAACGCTGACAGAAGGTTAAAAGTGAATTTGGGTGAGAGAAATGGCTCTGGATAAAATAAAGTTGTTGGTTGCCAAGACCTCCCAGCCCCTGGTCTTGGCATTTTACCCCAGATTGCAAAGAGGGGTGGGGTGGGGAAACTGCTTTCCAAAATGCCTGGATTTGAAGTGAAGCTTGTTATTGGCTCCCTTTGGACTCTGCTCCAGACTTCGCCAGAAGTTCCTGTCCAGCTTAGAGCCAAAGGTCCCCCTGTGGCTTCTCCACCCAGCAGGTGAGGTAGGGAGAGGCTTTCCCAGTCCCCGTGTTACACCAGCCTGGGGGCCCCCACACGGGGTCAAAGGGTAGGACATGAGTGAATGAGGGAGGCCAGGCCCAGCTGGGAAGAAAAGCACGGGATAATGGGCGCTGTGATAAAGGCACTGGATGGCTTCTTTTAAGGCTGGCGGGATCCAGACCTTAATGATGAGATGGACAGATAGTGAATGGCCCTTCTCCCAACCCAGAGGGCTCCAGGAGAGAGGCCCTGGAACCACTGCCTCCACTTGTTCCTTAGCCCAGCAACCTGGCTCTTAGTGTTCTTTCTGTAGAAGAGGTGAAGGGGAAATAGCTGGGGCCTCACTCCCCTTCATTTTTGAACACCTGTACTGGGGACCTGGTCCAGGAGTCTGGGCATTCAAAGGCCTCCTGGCAGAAAGGCAGTATATTCCCCTTTGCAAAGTCCCTTCCATCCCACCTTGCCACACCATGTGTCCTGCAGCTAAGTGAACTAGTTTTTTCCTGTGTTGGATATCTGCCTCCCAGTCAGGCCATTGGGCAGATAAGGGAGGGTGTCTGCAGCAGGCTGAGACTGCTGGGGATCCTGCACTCCTAGGTGAGGGAGCAGGGAAGAAAGTCATCCTTACATCCTGAATCCAGCTCTGTAGCTGATTGCACTTGTAACACTTCTGGAATCATGAGCCTCAGAGTCCTCTCCGCATACAGATCTCAGCTTCCTCTCCCCACAGTCCCCATAAACACCCCTATTGTTCCATGTACCAGGGTGCACTGATGTGGAGCTAAGCTAAGCAGACAGAACTGGAGGGCCCTAGCTGGTCCTCCAGGAGCATCCCACCTCTCAACAAAGGTCAGCTGCTTGGGATACTGTTCATCTCCCACTCTCTTAGGCCTGAAGGTATGAGGCAGAGCTCCAAAGGAAGACACAGAGGCTCAAGTGGTTTAAAGGAACCAGTGAATTTCTGAAGGCATTTCCTTACAGTGGTGGCATCTGGCCAGAGCAGCCAAGGTTCCCGCGCTGCCCACATCTTTCAGGACGAGAGTAGAAACAAAAGTTTAAGGATGAGACTGTTCCATGTTCTGGGTACAAACAACCAGGAAAAATCACAAGAATCATGAAAACAAGAACTTCTGTAAATCCCGCAATGCTACACTCCTAAATTTAAAAAAAAAAAAAAAAAAAATCAAATGGACCAAAGAAGCCCAAGCCATAGCTCTGAGGACCCTGGGCACCCTGTTCATCATGAGCAACGGCCGATACAGTCAGTCCGTGGTCAGCCCTGGACTTGGTCATCACACTTGAGGGAGGGCGTCTGGTCCAAATGTCCTTGCTTGGTGCGGGTCCCAGTGATGTCCTAGGCAGACTGGTAAGAAGATGAAGCCCTCAGAGAGGAGCAAGGGGACAGGACAGACACATTCCCCTTCCCTAGGGTGAGGGAAGAACAGATTTGTCAGGAAGTGGGGGGCAGTGCTGATGCTGATTTGAATGTTGATTGGTGGGTAACTGGGGAGGGGGGAGCTAGGCCCGGTGGGTGGGTGGCTCTGCCTTCCAGCACTGGCCAGTGGGTGGTCAGGTGCTCAAAGGTTGCTGAAGAGCTCATTTTTCTTGCTCCAGTCCATCTGCGGGGCCCGCTTGCTGCTGCGTTTCTGGTGGGCCCTCTCTTTAGCCACAGCCAGGGAGATGTTGAAGTCTAAGATGGGGTCGGAGGAGGAGGTAGATGAAGGCTCCGTGGATGCCTGTCTATCTCTGGGGCTGTCTTGGGAATTTAGCTGTAAAGAGGAGGAAAGAGTCACTGTTCATCCCTGAGGGCTCTCTGGTCCTCGGCTTCAGAGAGGCGGATCCCTTGGGGCTATGGCTAAGGTAGCCAGGTCACAAGAACAAACTGCACCCTTCCCATGTGACCTCAAAGGCAGGCTAGTGTGCCAGGAACCAGAGTGGCCTGGAAATGGCTTCCCGTAACTCAGTCACCAGCCCCCATGGGACCTGCCTACCTCCTCACTGGTATCGCTGGAGGCAGATCTTGCCAGGGCTGGCCTGGGGCTCTCTGAAGCTGCCTCTACTAGGGCTTCCCGGCTGCTCTCCTGGCAAAGAGGAAAAGATACGGATTGACAGGGGATGGGAAAGGAAACTCCTAGAGAGAAGCTGGGGAGTTCATTAGAGAAGGGTCCTTGCTTGGGCTTGGCCACCCATCCAAATCCCAGATTTATATTACTGCATTCCTAAAAGGATTGGGGCAGCCTGGCTCCATCCATCACCTGGGCAGGGGGCGGGGAACTGTGGAATCTCTCATCCTCCCCAACGCTTTTGAGTACTGAGTCACTTTTTGGATCAGTGACCCAAGAGGGGTTTCTTGGAGCACAGGTGACCAAGATCCTCCTGCTTGGCATGAGGAACATATATGGTCCCTTAACCTCTTGCTGCCCTCTCCAGGCCTTAACCCTAAAGTAACCAACCAGGGTCTTTAAGAAATAAAATGAGTAGAACATTCTAAAACCAAGGATAGGGTGGCAGAAGGTGGGGATCATGGCCTGATTCTTGCCCTCACTAGTCCCTGTAGAGGAAGCCTTCAGACAGATCTTGTCAACTCTAGGCTCTGTGGTCTGATTCTGAGACAGCCCAATGCCAGAGTAGAGGTTTTGGCTGGGTGTGAGCCTGGCACGCGGCCCCTTCCTGGGTCCTTCCATGGCCTCAGCTGGCTCCCAGCCTTACTCCCTTCCCTTGTGCCCAAGGAGGAGGGACTTTGTTCTTCCAACTCAGTCTGGAAGTAGCAGGACCAGCAGCCAGACACTGAGGCTCTGTTCTTGGGGGGAAGAATGGCCTCTTCTGTATGGTGGGAGTTGGAGGCGGGGGCTGTCGAGGGGCCCCAGGCAAGCCTTTCCCAAGTGACAGCCTTACCCCCCGATGGGCAGGGGTACTCTGGCAGGCCTGTGGCTGAAATTGGGCCTGATATGTCAGCCTGGGCCAGACTTGCAGCCATTCCACTATCTGCCCTGTCCCCACAGAGAGGCGGGTAGGGGACCCTTACCTTCATCTCTCCATTGGTGAAGGGCTCAGGCAAGGGGCCTAGAGGAGGGAGACAGCAAAGGTCAGTCCAGAAACTTTGGGGGAGGAGAAGGAGGACATAGTTATGCTTGGGCAGCTCACCAGACCTTAACTGAAGGTCAAAGGCTATAACTTTTTTGGCTGCTACTCACTGTATGTACATTTGACATTTTGATGACCCAGTACCCAGAAAGATTGTTTGACAATTTCAGTGCAATACTAGAATTTATCCTTATAATGGCTCATTTGGTAAACTAGAGGAACTTTTTGGGGTGTTAGGATCATACTTAGAGGGCTTTTTGATGCTGACTGGCCTGTGATGGTCAAGACAGCTCCCTAGAACACAATAAGACTTGGTACAGTGCTGGGGGCCAAACACACAGTCTTCCATATATACAAATTAGTGCTCCACCACTGAGCTGCCTTTATGGTCCCAGCTTGAAATCTGACCCCGGTTATCAAGATGCCAGGCTTGCTGGAGAGTTTAAACACCACAGAGTTCTAGGGTAGCCAGTCAAAAACAGGTCCCTGTGGCCAGAGAGATGGCTCAGTGATGGCCTGATGACCTGAGCTGGGTCCCCAAGACCCAGATGGTAAAAGGAGAGAAGTAACTCCTCCAAATTGTCTTTTGGCCTCTACATACACCCTAGGGCAGGGCTGGGCCTTGGTATTCACAAATCCCAGGGCCTGCCAGCAGAGTTAGGGCCACACCTCAGATCATATAGCTGGCACCTGGAAATGAGGGGATGACAGGAAGGTTCAAGGATAGTATCCTGGGCAAAGTTAGGCCTGAGGTCACCTCCTTAACGACCTACGAAGGGAGAAGGCTGTTCCATCTTTATCAACTAGTACGGATGGGTGAGGTACTTCTGTATGTAAGGTTATGATACATGGGAATCTGTCCCCTTGACAGGACTGCCCACTGTAAGCCTCCTCTTGGAGATATGACTTATGTGGATCCTGACCTACCTCTACAGTCCTGATTCTCAGGAGGTCCCACCCATTGCAAAGTCCAGGGAGGTTTCACTTTCAGCCTAGCACAACAGGTCACCCTTCCAGAGCCATCTTCCCAGGGAGAATGTCTGGACTAAGGAGTAGGGGGTGCTCAGCACCCCTGCCTGGTGTGGAGGCCTTACTCACTTTGGCTTGGCTTGGCTTGAACAGGAGGAGGTGCCAGGCTTGGCAGGCTGAGAGTGGGGGAGGGGGCAGGAGGAGGGGAGGGCAGGGGCCCAGGGACCCACTGCTCTCTAGAGCCCAGCAAGGCTGAGTTTCCAAGGCAACTTGACAGAAAGGGGGAGGGGAGCACTGGGCCCCTGTCACTGGACTCTGATCTGCCCAGCAAAGGCTGGAGGCTGCCCCAGAATTAACTCTTTCCTCTCAGGGGAATCAGAGAACTAAGGAGAAGCTCAGGCCATGCCTTGGTACTGATCAAAACCTCAACCCCTCCTTCCTGACAGTTAATTGCCATCACCTGCCACTTCAGACACTCCTGGCCTATCCGTGCTTGTATTCTCTACCAACCCATGCTGTTGGGTCCCTCCTTGCTATCCAAGAAGCTACCCATTTCTGGCCAAGCCTTAGGCACTGGCTTGGGGCACCCATCTGTGCACTCACCATCCAGGTGTTCCTGTGATGGGATCACTTTGCACTTCTTGAAGAATTCATCAGTTTCCTTGTCTACCACCAGCAGCTTGGCCTCATCCCCTCCGGCCTTGATGGCAGACACGACGTCCCCATGCTGCTTGCCCTCCATGCAGACACCATTGACCTGTGAGGCGGGGCAGGGATGGAGGTTACCCACACAGGTGCTGGGGAGGGCAGGTGGAAAAAGACTCCACCTGGGAATGCTGCATTCCCTCATGTGCTTAGTCTCGAACCCAGGAGCCCAGTCAGCCATCACTTCTCTGACAGTCAGCTGGGAAGCAAGAGGAATGGGAAGAGCCAAAGAAAATACCCAGAGGAGACTATGCAAACACAGCTGTGATGGAGGGGAGGCCTGGGAGCCTGGGCTGGGCTCTCCTCCGACCTCCCTCTCTGGGCCTTGGTTTTCTCACGTGTAAAGTGAGAAGTCTTGGAAGAGCTGATATGTGGCTCTAAGGTTCTCACACTGTGATTCTGGGACCAGCCCAAGCATTTAGTTCACGTTTCCTTTCTCGTGAGCACAGCTGAAAAGAATGTCTCAAAGCTGAACTCAGGAGAGGGTGTTTGCTCCTTCCTCGCGCCTAGCACAGAGCATTCAGGCATCAGTTAGGCCATGCAGGTGGCCTCTGGTATCTACCCAGGATTTTAAATCATGGGTGTAGAGTGTTTATTTGGTAAAGCAGAACCCGAGAGGTGGGGGGGAAAGAAACCATTCGGTCAGTTGGCATGCCTACCTACCACTTAATATCCTTCCTTCCGGTTCCTCCACTCTGTGTAGCTGCCCACCATCCAGCATCTCTGGGTTTGCCATATCTCATGGGTTAATCAAACCATAGATGGTATAAGGCTGCCCCAAAGCATCAAGGATCAGGAAGGAAGAGGCTGAGAGAGCATGGAGACTACTGTAAAGGTAATTAATCACCTCCACAATGCGGTCCTGGGCCCGGAGTCCGGAGGCCTCTGCTGGTGAGTCTGGGTCCACTGCTCGGATGAACTGGCCTGGCTTAGACTTGTCGCTGTGTAGGTTGAAGCCATAGCCATTGGGGCCTTTCTTCATGGTGCAGAGCCGAGGCCGGAGCTCACGCTGTGAGAGTGTAGGAAGCACCCATGTAATTCCACAATGTCGCCAACACTGGCTTCTCTAACTCTACCTCCCTGCCTAGGATTTGGGATAATCCAGTGATGACTGGAGACCATAGAGCAATGCAAGAGAATCTGGTCCAGGTTCAGAGGTGAATGGACACTTGGCTCTGAATAAACCACTGTCCCCGCCTGAGGCTAGTTTCTCTCTTTGCCCCACCCAAGGCTCAGCTGGCCCTCTTAGGCCTGGCTGGATGATGCTTGAGGCTCATGATAGGTACCTGGCCTTGTACCTGTTCTCTGTTGTGAAGGCAAGGATAACTGTTTACCGAAAGCTGGCCGGCTTGTTTACAGTAAAGATTTTCATCTCTAGTGGGCTCCCATCTTGACTCCCAGTGAGCCAAATAGCCCAGTCAAATGTGACCCTGATAACCTGAAACCTAGTAGGTGGCAGAGTGAAGGTTCCTGGGGTAGATGGGCCCATCCACAGCTCTAGTAGGTCCAGCTAAGGATATAGGGAGCAGCAGGATGTGTGTGAGTGTGTAGGCGTCTTCACTAATCACCGCGGATTCATACAGGAAGGAGATCATGAAAAGCAGAGCTGATGAAAGAGGGGCCGGTTACTTTTGGTTTGCTTGGTTTTGGTTTTGTTTTGGAGACAGGTTTTCTCTGTGTAGCCCTGGCTCTTCTGGAACTCACACTGTCCACCAGGCTGGCCTAGAACTCTGAAATCAGCCTGCCTCTGCCTCCTGAGTGCTAGAATTAAAGGCATGTACCACCACCACCCGGCCTGCTACTTTTAACGTTATTTTGTGTGTGTGAGGGAGAGCATTTGTACACTACAGCCCATAGACGGGGTCAAAGGAAAACTTCTGAGAATCGTTCTCTCCTTCACCATGGCAGTCTTGGTGGCAGGTGCCTTGACCTACTGAGCCATCTACCAGCTGAGGGACACAAGCAGGTGACTTTTGCCCACCCTGACACTCAACATCTTCCATCAGCAGCTCAGCTCTGAAGCTACAGCCTTGATGCTCATATGACACAGACTGACAGATGGGCAGAACATGGACAGGAGCCTGCAGAAGCTGGAGGCTCTGCAAACTCTACCCAAGCATTACCCTGACCCCCAACTCCAAACCTGGGGCAGCCTGTTGGCCACTGGCTAGCTGACTAACCCTGGGTTGCCACCTATCCTGTGGGCAACTAGGCTTTTCTATTAGCTTGTGACTTGGGGCAAATCATTTCCATTTCTGAGCCTTAGGGTCTTTCCTTTATGGAGGGTGTTTATTGCTACTTGCCTGCCTCTCGTGGTGGTTGCTGCTGAGGACCAAATGACATAATGACAAAGTATAAAGAAACACTTTGGGACGCCAAGTCCCTGTGCAGATCAGGATGTTACCATTGTTCTAAGTCCCTGTGCATACCAGGACTTTACCATTGTTCTTGCTACTAAGGAACAGTCATGTAACTCTGAGATACTGGCATAGGGAGTGGTGGTTGCTCTGAAACCCAAATCCTCAGCTGGGGATACAAAAGGCAAGGGAGGGGTGGGAAGGAGTGAAGGGGAAGCTTACAGGCCTTCAGTGCCGTCTTACCTGGCATTACTTCCCTTCACTCTGGGGCTGAAGCGATTGCTCATTGGGTTAAGATACTTGCAACCAAGCCCAGCCTGAGTTTGAGCTCCAGGACACACACGGTGGAAAGAGAGAAGTGACCCTGGCACCTCCCGCTGCACACAACATACACTCTCAAAGTAAAATTTGAAGATGTAAAAAGAATGTGTGGGCAGGCTTTGTGTAGCTGTGCTCGGGATGTTGGTGAGGACTGTGCAGAGTCCAGTAGGCAGAGATGTGACCGTTGGGACCTTCCCTAGTGACGACTTAGCCAAATCCCAGGGACCCCCTCACCTCAAATAGCAAAGACAACAAATGAATAGCAAAAAGGGGTTACCACAGGAGGCCTCTTCTTCCCTGAGCCTATTCAGCCCCTCCTATAGCCCCCAGCACCCAGTAGTCCCTGGGAGTGAGGATTCTCCTCCTTCCAGCTAATCCAGGCACAAAGCTACCACGGGCCCTCCCCCAGGCTGCCTAGGTGAGCAGAACAGGTCTGACAAGTTGCTGCCACCAGGACAGGCTCAGCTTTCTGCCTCAGCCACACCACCTCCTGTGGCCCTAGGTTGGTGGAATCTCAGTTCGCCTCCTCCGGTTCCTCCCCTCCCTCCCTAGGATTCCCTTACTCCAGACTTCCCACAACAGTCTGGCTGAAGCTGGTTAGCTGTTTTTGAGACAGGGAAATTGCGACTCAGAGAAATTAAAGCCCACTCAGTCTGACTGGGGACCTGCTTCCTTCCAACCACCACGGAGGGCTTGTCCTTAGGCACTGGGTCCAGAACTGAGGAGCCTGGAGTGAAGCCTGGTGGTGGGCAGATGGTGAGGGTTCTTCTCGCTCTAATCAGGTGTCTGGGAGCTAATGAAACCACAGGCTTCCTTCCTGGAGCTGCACACCTCGTGCAGCCAGAGCCCCAGACTAAGTAGAAGGATAAAGCCTGGCCTGGGTGACGAGGCTGTGAACATGCCTAGGCTGGCACTGTGGCTAGAACCAGGCTGAAGGTTCAGGAGAGGTGGCTCCCTAGTACTGGGCAGGGCTGGGCTAGGTGTCTTTATGATGCCCACCTACTAGTTCCAAGTCTGTACATTGGGTTTTCCCTACTACTCAGCAAGTGTTACCTCAGCATCTCCATTCTAGTGACGCATGTCATTATCAGAGTTCAAAGATCCATTTTGCATCCTCTTGGGACCAGGAAGACTAGAGGACCCTGCTTAAGGGGATAAGACATTCTCTGCTGCCTTCTGGGTGGCTCTGTGGTTGATTCAGGGCCTGTGGGTAGTAGCGTGGGGTGGCTGATACTCCCCAGAAAGCCCCACTCCACTCCATGCAGCATCCACAGACCTCTGAGCTAATGTGCCCCTTTCAGAAGTCTCTAAAGCACTGGTTCTTGACAAATGGGTAGAGACTCCCGCTTGGAAGTTAACAGGAGTCGAACATAAGGTATACTGCATACCAGATAACTGCATTATGATTCATAAGAGTAGCAAAATCACATTTATAAAGTATCAGTGAAAATGACTTTATTTCCGGGGATCACCACAACATGGAAAACTTTATTAGGGGGTCCCAGCATTAGAAATGTTGAGGAGCAATGCTCTAGGTCTCTTCCTTCACAAGTGGGGAGGTGGGGGTGTTTTAAACTTTCAGAGAAACTAGCCCATTCCCTTCCAGCCCCAGGAGCTGTCACCGCGGCTGCTGAGTCAGCCCATCCCAGCTTGGGTGGAGCTTAAAGGAGTCCCCTGGGGGCAGGCCCCTGGTTCCCAGGCCTAGAGCCAAGTAGAGATGGGGGAGGGGCAAGGTACCAGAGCTTGAATTCCGCCTCTGGGAAAAGAAATGAAGAGAAAAAAACTCCTCACTATCCTGGGCTTGGTGTGTGTGTCCCCTCCACCTAAGTGGCCTTGGGACTTGTACCAACTCCAGAAGGATCCACAGCATGGGGTTTGCACCTTCATGGGAACATGGGCCCAGAGGCTTCATAGAACCTCCAGATAAAATTCCAAAGTAAAAATCAGGACAGGTTCAGGAGACTGGAGACACAGAGGCAAAGGTCCCAGGCAATGGTTTGTGAAGGGTGGTTGGCAACTGTCAGCAGACTTGAATGCTAACTGAACCTCTCTTTCCCCTTTTCGGGGAGGATCAGAAGCCTTCTTCCTTCTTCAGATCTCAGGCTGCCCCTGATTCTCTGCCCCAGGATCCTAACCCCACCCCAAGAAAACAGGCTCATACCTCCACCCACGCTTTGCAGACCAGGGAGAGGATGGGGGCGAGGAATCAATCGTCACCACCCACAGGCCACCTGGAAAGCCGAGGAAAGTGATACTAGTACTGTCTCAGGGGAGCAGGCCCAAGGCCACTCCCTGCTTCTCTTCGAGAAGGTCTGCAGGGGTAGCTGGGTGACCAACGCCCTATGGGCCCAGTTCCTCCCTGGCTGATACCATGGTGATGGGCTTAGGAGAAACAGCTGGTCAGTTGCTACCACTTCCCAAGAGTCAGCCAGCTCCAGGCCCCAGCAGCGACAGGCTGTGACCACCGGGGTGGCCAGGGAACACTTTCTAAGGCTGTCCTTTCTCGGCCTGGCCCAGCCCAGCCCAGCCCAGCCCAGCCTAGGGCTCTTATTTATGGAAATAAGCCTGGTGCCCTGTTGTCCCCACAGAGGGGAAACAGACCCAGATAGAGATGAGGGAATAAGAGGGGCAGGGAGGAGGAGCCCTTGGGAGGAGGGGCTGAGGCCATTTCTGCTTCGTTGTGGGAAGTAGCTAGGGTTTTTTCCCCATGGACTCAGGGGACATGGGCTCAGAGCTGGCATGGCTCCTCAAGGAAGCTTGATGGAGATGGCTGGAGTCTGCCTCAGGTTGCCATGTAAAGGCAGCATGGGATGCTATTCTTTAGGCTGGCTGAGAAGTGACCAGGGGTTTGGAACTCTGGGCCCCATCAGCCACTGCAGCTAACAGTGTTCTCTGCTCACTCCTGATGTGGGCTTGGCTACCACCAAGCTTGATGTCATCTCAAGTTCCTGTAGGACCTCTTTCATCTGCACAAGGACACTTCTGGTCCCAGTTACTTGTATGCGTATGGTGGTCCTTGGAGGAGCTAGGAAGCAGAAGGAACCAAGAGAGCTAAACTGGGGGGCTGCTTCAGAGATACTAATACTCCCGAGTCGGAGGCTTCAAGCCAGACTCTCTCTTTGGACTTGTCATTCTGACTAATGTCTCTCTCAGTGCTGGACAGAGAGACTTATGATGAAGCAGAGTTCTGCTCTGTTCTCTCCCAGGCTGGGGAAGCCTGAGACAGAGCAGGCTGGTACCTGGGCTACTGCTAGCTGGACACCATCCAAGGCTAGCCGCCAGGTGCCTTCCTGCCTGCCCATTACCAACCCCCACCCTTCTCCCAGAAGCTGCCGATTTATGGGCTGTCCCAAGAGGCTAAGCAAGGACATTCAAGGAGCTCATTGTGAAACTGGGGCTCATTATTGAAGTAACAAATAGCAGCTATCATTTACTGAATGTTTAATATGGACTAGGCACTATGCCGGGGCCTTTATATATATATTTTCTCATATAAACCCCAATTGTAACTCTAAAAGAGAGTTCTGCCCACATTTCAGAGGGGAAAGCAACGTTCAAAGAGCAATAATAACAAGAAAGAGCAGGATTTGAACTCAGAGCTGGAGAAGCACTACAGAGTACAAATATACCAGGCAGGTAGGGAATTTCAAAAAGAAATGACAGGCACGTCTGTGTGACCAGGAGGCCAGCCTGCTCTTACAGAATGAGTTCTAGCCTCTTCCCCCCCACACCCCCCAAGAGAAAAAGTCGAAATGTAATCAAAATACAAAATATTGTCATTTCAAGTGTGGATTTGTTTAAAAACTTAAGATTTTAAACTGGGTGTGGTGTCACAGGCTTTTAATCTCAGCACTTGGAAAGGCAGAGGCAGGTGGATCTCAGAGTTTGAGACCAGCCTGGTTTACAGAGTGAGCTCTACGACAGCCAGGGCTACATTTGTACACAGAGGAACCCTGTCTCAAAAAAACCAAACAAGTAAAGCGGAGAAAGAAAGGAAAAAAAAAAAAGAAGAAAGAGAGAAAGAGAGAAAGAAAGGAAAATGAACTTTTGCCTCCATTTCCCGGGATTACAGGTGAGCACTACCATGTCCACTTGCAGAACTGTATCTAGAACTTAAGGCATCAAGTCTGCTAGGCAGGCACTCTATCAAAAGAACTATGTCCCTAGTCCCCAAATTTGAAATTTTTGGCACAACATCACAAATGGAAAATTCCACAGTAGGAAGCTTTGGTTCCTAAACAAAATGTGATTACTCCCAGGCTGTGTATAGAAAGGACATTGAGACACAGGTAAATTTTGTGTGTAGACTTGGGTCTTAGCCCTACCTATATCTCAGGTTTGTGTAAAACATCCAAAATCTAGACCCACCTCTAGTCCCAAGAATGTTAGATAAGGGATATCAACCTGCACCATGTCCAGCGTTCTTCCGCTTGGACACCTCACGTGGCCAGTGGCTGAAGACTCAGCAGCCAAACTTTCTGTCACTATGTTGCAGGGGACAGCCCCAAACAGACTCTACTCTTTGAACTTAATATGGACATTGGGCTCGGGCACATGGAGAGGCTGTTTTTGACTCTGATCCCAGTGAGATTTAAATCTGGCCAATGTTCTCTGCATGGCACCATGTTGACAGCACAGTCATCTGACCTCAGGAGATCTATACCTTGTCTTTAGTTAGGATACAGGGGCTAAACCATTGTTATGGCTGGGGATGTGAAGAGTGAGATGTCCCAGCTGAACGGAGAGGCTCAGTCATCAGTCAGAGCCAGCCTCCTGGGGTCTCTGTGCTGCAGGGAAAACTAGCAAGAGGAAGTAGGGTTGAGAGGGATGAATAGGGTTGAGACTCTTTCCCACCCACCCATGAAGGGATAGGAACTACCCGTTCTGGGCTGAGCTACTAGGAGGTATCCATACTTTTCTGGGGGATGGTATGCCTAAAAACTCTGGCTATAAGAGAGGTTGTAGTTACCCCAACCCTTGCAGGAAGCTAGCTCAAGCACCCTGAATCTCCAGTTTTATGTCTGTGTTGCTGTGTTTGAACCCGTGGCCTTGTGTATGCCAGATAAACTATCACTGAACACAAAGAAGCCTGAGTTCAGGACACTGATGGTCCTGATGTGGTTGAAATCTATTTGGAGAGCCAGCCCCTGAAGAACCACCAACTGTGTGGCAAAGGGAGGTACATACACAATGGGGTCATGGCTGGGAAACCAAGATACCTTGCTTGCTAGCTGAGAATCACCTTAACAGCTATCTCCATCCCCGTAAGAGACCTGCCTGAGGTGATGGTGATCACATTTTTAAATTCCTTTCCACATAGGTCCACCTCAGGACAGATTAGCAAACACCAATGATCAGCATCTACAGCTCATTTTCCCCAGAGAAGAAGCCACAGCTCCAACAGGCTTTGACATTGCTCTCTGGCCTTCAAACTCTTAGCCATTCCCCCACTTTCCCAGAGGCTCCAGAGATGGGGAGTTCCTTCCCCACCAATCCAGGTTTCCTGAGAAGAAAGCCAGCCCATTTCTGCCTCTAACACAATCATTCCAGAAATATGAACTTACCAATGGCTCAAGGCTGGTTAAACCACAGAGAAAATGAACTCAAATGTGGCATGACCCATGCATTTCTTTTTCTTTTTGTGATATAGGGTCTCCCTGTGTAGCCCTGGCTGGCTTGGAACTTGCTATGCCGATTAGGCTGTCCTCAAACTCACAGAGATCCACCTGCCTCTGCTTCCCTGAGTGCTGGGACTAAAGGTGTGCACCATAATGGGCCTTGACCTGTCTATTTCAAAGCCAAACACCCAGTAGCTTCCTTCCAATGCCTGCCCTTCTGAAGCTCCATCTTGGCCAAATTAAACCTGTAGGCTAATGGTGCCCATCCATCCATCTTGCTTCCTGGGGTTCCTACACTGTCTTTGCCTTTAGGATCAGGGTCAAGGCTAAGAGGAACCTGAGTGAACCTGAGTGTGACCCGAATAATAAGGAGATATTTATTCAATTAACTTGGGATGGCTCAGAGGCCACACCCTCAGGTCAGGGAGGTGCTGAATCCTACTACACCTGAGTGCTTTCCCAATCATGCCTGTCTTCTTCTTGCTCTTCCTAACAACCCTGCAAGCTGGGGACTGGTATCCCATTTCACTGAGTGGACGCTAAGGATTGCAGGGACGAAGGAGTGACATGGACTTCAGGGCCAGGAAGCAGCAGACGTGGAAACCCTCAACACTACTATGTCTGACCCCAAAGCCTAGACGTTTGACCTCCCAGGTCAAAAGGGAGGCTACTCGTAGACAAGATGGAAAGGGTTGATCCTATCTGGAATTCCATCTCTAGGTGTACTGAATGCATAAACAAGCCCAGGTGTGCTGGACTGGGATGAACTGGGTCAAAGGTCCCTTACGGCTGCTATATTTTCACTCATTAATTTAAAAATATTTATTGAATAGCACCATCTCTAGGTGTACTGAATGCATAAACAAGCCCAGGTGTGCTGGACTGGGATGAACTGGGTCAAAGGTCCCTTACGGCTGCTATATATTCACTCATTAATTTAAAAAGATTTATTGAATAGCACTCTATAGCAGGTACAGAGCAGTGTTGGTGACAGAATATGAAGATCCCAAAGCTGTGCCCCGGGACTTTCCATGCATTAGAGGTAGAGGAGCCAGGAACACATGAACACAGAGACACAGGATACATGGCTTGCTTGAGGGATTCAGATCTTTGGTGTAGCTGGGAATGAGCAGAGCAATGGGGAGAGTGGATCGCCAATTTTGTGGAGAAGCATGGTTCTATTATCATTATTCTTGCTATCTATTATCATTGTTATTATTAAATATGGACACAGAATTTTGTCCTGTAGCTCAGTCTGGCCTTGAACTGACAATCCTCTTGCCTTTGCCTCCCACGTGCTGGGATTACAGGCCTGACCTGCCACACCCAGCTCATCACAGAAACATTAAACAACAGTGATCTTTGAGCTTTTCGGGGAGAGCTGGGCGTGGCCACAGCTGCACCTGCCCAGGTAGGAGGAATCATCGCTGTGAACTATTTATTACTTTAAATGCCAACAATCAACATTTACTGAGCAGTTACTTAGTACCAGTGCTGAGTGACTTATACACATCCTTATGTAATCCTAATAACCTCATGAGGTCACTGCCATCCTTCCCAACTTACACAATAGGAAACAAAGGCTTAGGGAAATGAAGAAACCGGGTTCCAGGCAGTTCAGCTAGTACAGCTGAGCTGGCTCAGGTTTGCCCAGGCCCTACTTTGGGCCAAAGCACAAGGATTTAGGCCTTGTCCTGTGTCTGATAGGTAAGACAATAGGAAAGCAGGTGAAGGGCTGGTGAGATCACTTGCCTGGACAGTAAAGTTCTTGCTGTACAAGTATGAGGGACTGAGCAATCCCCAGAGCTCCCTCCTGCAGAAAGCCAGCAGTGGAGATTTGGGTTTAAATCCTAGAGAGATGATGTCTGGGGCTCACTGACCAGCCAGTTTGGCCACATTAGTAAATTCCAGCCCAGTGGGCCTTTAATCCCAGCACTCAGGCGGCAGGAGGATCTCTGTGAGTTCAAGATCCTGTCTCAAAACAAACCAACCATCCCTACAAATCTAAAAGTCCCAGGCCTTAGCAAGAGATGCTGTCTTTGGAAACAAGGTGGGGGCTCAGTGTCGTGGAGCACACCCGCGACCCCAGCATTTGGGCAAGAAAACCCCATGAGTTGATGTCAGCCTGGTCTACAGCTCAGCAAGAACTACAGTCTAAAACCCTGTCTCAATAAACCTCTACCTCCCTGGGGCCTCAGCAGGCCAACGGGGACAGCCAGTGTTCCAGGCATCTCTCATCACCTGCCCTGTTTGCCCTTGGCCCACCTAGATGCCACTCAGTCGTCCTCAATAGCATTTTCTGCCTGACACCTCCTGTCACATGAGAACTGATGAGATTAACAGAGAAGTTCTACAAACGAATCCGGGCTAAAACTGTCAAATCTCAGTTGGGTGCTTTATACGCAGAGGAGAGGGATGCCTTCGTGTTCACTGGCATAGTTTGCCATACTGGATGGGATGTGGGGGGTGTCATCTGCAAGCTCACCACACCAGGATATGGGAACTCTATACCGGAGACACTTAGCAGAATAAAGCTGAAGGGCTTGCACTTTCCAAGGCTTGAGCTACAGGGAACTTAACCATTTAGCGGGCACAAGCACTCCTTGCTGTTTTCTTGAGTACTGAAGACAGACTATGTTGCTCGGTGCTCTATTTTATAGATGGAAAAAAAAAAAACCAAAGGTCAGAAAATGACTGACATGTCCTATGATGATATCCCCAGGATAGTTCCTGAACAATCTACGCAAATGTAGGTGTCCTGCTAGTACCTGGGGACCCTGATTCTGTGTTTTCTCAGAGGACCGACCTCCAAGAGGAAGCCCCAGCCCACTGCCATTTTGATACAAACAATCTGAATGGATCCCTCCACAGCAGCCCTCAACCTGGCCCTCCAGCCCCCAGCAGCACAGCAGAAAGACCAAGGGGGGAGGAGCTGAGCATTGACTGTGTATCTAGAGGGTGAGGGGAGGCTGCTGGTTATCTATTCTGGTGCTAAAGTCCAAAGGAAAAAATAGGGAGGGGGGTGTGAGGGTAATGTGACTCAATGGACTGGGGACAAGGTTCGAATTGGGTTTGTGCCTAGGAGCAGAGGTCACCCATTCAACTTTCTGCCAGGGGCTCTACTGCTGCTTGCCAATGCCAATTTGGCATTGGCAGGAAGTGGGAACCTGGTGGCCCTGGCATTCCCAGACCAAACTCTGGCAGAACAGGGCTTCTGGTAACCTCACTTCCACCAAACCAGTTGGCACTCTGAGGCTCCGCCTTCAACCTTCAGGCTGAACAGTGCCCTTTCTCTGTTAAGGGAGAATCTTCCGGGCTCCATGGATACCGCTACCACATGTCGCTAAGAGGTAGTGGGGACCCTGCTCCCACAGTCTGTGCCCTGAGCCTTGCCTCCCTCCCTCCTTGCTCTCTAGGGATCCGAGGCGCAGCACAACAGCTTCTGTTTTGCCAGCTGCCTTTTCCGCGGCTGATCCAAACTGGTGTTGTTTTGGGGAAATACCAAACACGGGCACAACCAACTAGCCGGCTTGCTATTAAGACACTGGAGTGAGCAGCGACAATACCAGGGTGAGACCACCTGCCCAAGGTGGACTCTGCCTGGCCCCATGACTGCTCCCTCCCCCAACCATCTTTTTCCTCCTCCTCCTCCTCCTCTTCCAAGGTCCTCCCACCAGGCTCCCAGATACCAGCTAGCGAGCGCTTACTCCTCACATTCCAGAGGACCATAAATCCTCCAGGGTGACAGAGCTACCCCCCACATGCCTCTGCGCCTCCTCCCTGTACCCTACCCCCACCGTTCCCTCGGAGAGGCTGGGACTTCCTCTCTTTCTTAGAAGTCACTTTAGACTTGAAAAGGATGAAGTCCAAACGGTGTGAGTTAATGATGGACAAACCAAAGACCCGAAGAAGTGCGGGTAGGGCTGCAAGGGCCTTCCCAGGGAGCTCTGGTTACTCTACCTTCATGCCAACTTCAGCTACCATTCGCAAGGACTGACAGAAGGAAGAAAGAGAGAGAGAGAGAGAGAGAGAGAGAGAGAGAGAGAGAGAGAGAGAGAGAGAGAGAGAGAGAGAGAGAGAGAGAGAGGAGAGAGAGAGAGAGAGAGAGAGGAGAGAGAGAGAGAGAGAGAGAGATCGGGACTGAGTTCCTTTGCGTCTCCTTTCCAAAGTTCAAGGGAACCGAAAGTTAAGGCGGCAAGGACGCTCCGCTCCCCAGCGAGCCCGGGACAGGGCGATGGGGTCGTGGGTCGGAGCCCGAAACTTGCCTCAGGAACTGCGATGGCTTCGGGTCAGAGGGCAGAAGCCGTTTCCTCCTCGCTGCTCGAGTTTCAGAAAGTGCTGGACGTCTGGGGCGCCCGAGTCTCTCCGGAATCCCAGTCCCATACCCAACTCAGTCTCACTTACCCGCTCCAGGTGGCTCTTTTCGGCCTCATTCTGGTCTCCAGCCTCCTGCACGTCAGCGGCGGCCGGCGGCTCGGCATGTTCGGGTTTCTGGGGGCGCAGCAGCTCCTCCCGGATAGGGACGCCCAATTTCTTGAGATGCTCGTCCGTCGCTGGGTCGACCACCAGCAGGCGCACGGCGTTCAACGCCGCGCGGATGCGGCTCACCACCTGCTGATGCGTCTCCTTCTCCACATTCTCGCCGTTCACCTCCACCAAGCGATCCCCGGCCAGCAGCCCCGACTTCTCGGCCGGCGAGCCGGGCTCCACCAGTCGAATAAACTGGCCCACCTTGCCTTTCTCCCCGTGCAGGTGGAAGCCGTAGCCGTTCGGACCCTTCTCCAGGCAGCAGAGCCGGGGCAGGGGCTCCCCGGCCGCCGCGTCCGCGCTCATCTTGCCCTGCGAACGCTCAGCACGGTTCACGTCGGAGACCGCGGATACACGGCCTTTCTCTCCGCGCCGCGGAGCTCAAGTTTTGGAGCTGGGCACAGCACCGGGCACCGGGAGCAGGTGTCCCAGGAACGGCGGCAATGAACGCACAGGAAGGGAGCAGACCAATCCCCGCCCTGCGCGGCGTCTGAGCGTTCCAGAGCCCGCCCCAGCTCCTAAAGATGGGGGCGGGGCTGTGCCGTGGGTGTGAATTACCGTGGACCAATCAGAATCTACAAACTCGGGTTCTTGGGCGGGGGTGAACAAACCGGACCAATAAGAACGGTGAGGGTGCGGCTTGCACTCGGCGCGGCTCCCCGCAGCGGGAGAAGAAAAGAGAGCCCAGGAAGTGGAAGTGTTTGTTACCAAGTGCCGAGTTGGGCCGATGGGGCGGGGCCGGGGCGGGAGTCCAGGTACTTGAGCTCTGGGGCCTCCTGAGCTGCGCCCTGGTTTCCACGCCAGGAAGGGGGATTTAGAAGAGCCAGTCTCAGGGTAAAGGATCCTCAACGCTTTAACCGCCGCCAGCCAAAGCCTGTTGCACAGCTTGGCTCGAGGGAGTGGGGAGGAGCGACTGTTGCCTGGGGAAACACCCCCCCCCCCCCGGTCTTACTCCTCCCCCTCCCCGGGGCCAGCTTAAGAACCGGACGGATGTCTTCTGTAACACAGTAACACTGTAACAGGGTTACTGTAACAGAGAGCCGGGTTGTTTAAGTGACAAAGTTTTCTACTTGTGGAGTCACTGCGATATCCCACGACTTGGCATACAGAGAAAGTTTGGGCTCTGATCCCTTCTAGGAACATGGAGGGCGGAGCAGAGAGGCTAAGGCTCCTTGCACCCCACCAAGAAGACGGGCTCCCTGAGGGTAGATCAATAAATAATAGATAAAAGGCTTGGTTTTGGCAGTAGCCTTTGGCTAGGGAGAGGGGGGCGGGGAGAGGCAGCTAGGTAGTCAATCTCAGGATTCACTCTGGAGGGAATGAGGCCTGGCTTTCTTTAACAGAGAAAGAAAAATGACTTGGATTGTGAGATAAGCTTTGCAGCGCCCTTTTGCTCTCAAAGATGCTGGTCGGGGGAGGGGGTAGTTAATTAAGGGTGAGGTGAGCCTATGAGGATGGAATGATTTGAGCATTGGATAACAGTTTCCCACAACATGTCAAGTAACAAACTCTCCAACATGATCCCTCCTCCTCTGGGAACAAACAGGAAAAACGGCAGGGTGTACTTTCCAAAATACTGCAATTTAATTCTGAAAAACACAAATGCCAAAGACCCAGAGCAATAGGACTGGAGCTTCTGCAACCTGCTCAGAGCCCCAGAAGAGAACAGGCAAGCCCAGGCTCCTCCTTGATCTGCCTGTGAGAGGTCACAGAGTGCTTCCTTATCAACTCAGGTTGAGAGCGCTGACTCTGCTCAGAGAGCAAGATTTCTGCCGTGAAAGCAAAATGCAGTCACCTCAGAA
Source organism: Phyllotis vaccarum (assembly GCA_033318265.1). NCBI lineage: Eukaryota > Metazoa > Chordata > Mammalia > Rodentia > Cricetidae > Phyllotis > Phyllotis vaccarum. The sequence continues at coordinate 6,936,091 of JARWLC010000008.1, forward strand.
ATGTGCAGCGCATACTGTCTTGGATCCCCAGCCTACAGAGTTGCAGTAAAGGTGCCTGTGGAATGGATCTGCACACCTCCAGTGTCCTTCTAAGGGTGAGGTCAGGGCTTTGGGAGACCGTGGAAAAAAAGGAAATCAAACAGCTTCAGCCCTAGTATTGATCTGAAGTCAAAGGAAAGAGCATGGAGCAGATAGAGAACCGAGGCTTAATGGGGAAAAAAGTGGACTATGGAGTTGTTCAGTTCTGCTTCCCACTCATTCTAGGAGCCAGTGAGCTCTTTATTTGGCTCTTACCTCTGCCTTAAATAGCTGTGGTGCTGTATACCTTGTCAAAGGATTGGGAAGGAAGGACATATCCCCCCCCCCCACACACACACACACTTCTGGGAACCCAAGTAGAAAGCTGATGAGAGAGATTCCATGGGATTGTGGGAGCATTCTCTGGGATGTGAGGTCCAGAGAATAGAAAGTAATGCTTTCAGGTGCCCCACTGTGCTTGTGTGCTAGAAAAAAAGGGGAGGGGGCACACTTCCAGAAGGAGGAAGGCCAGAGGTAGCTGAGCAGACCCTACTCAAGTAACTGCTATTCTTCTTAAACCCTCTCCCCCCAAATCTCCATGAGGCATTGGGCTAACTCACAGCACTAAGGCCCTTCCTAATGGGAAAGGCTGTCCTCTGCAGAGCTGGAGGAAGAGAGGGCTGGGGTCTCCTTAGTTTCCCTAGTGAGAACAGTGACAGCCAGCTCCCACACCCTAGCAGTGCTCTGGGTGTCCCCTGGTGCCATGCTGGTGCAGTAACACCCTTGCTAGGAGGGAGACCCAGGCTTTTTGCAACCCAGTCCCAGAAGGCAAAAGGACTTCCAAGTCCCTACCTATTTTGGTTTTGGGGGGTGGGGGTGGCACTCTGGTGCCTTTTTGGCATTAGTTAATATATATTAAGATAAAGTAGGAGTATTTTACCCTTCCCATGATACAGGGATGCTAGAGAAACTAGAGTGGCAGCTACCTCTCTAGCCAGGGCTGCCCACTGAACCCCCAGCTCTCTTCTAGTTGGCTTGGCAGCTAGAATAACTGCATTCCCTAGGGTCTCTGGGCTTTCTCTTAGCCCCTTGGGAATCACACAAAGGAGCAGCAGCTGGGGCGCTTCTTCTGGGACTCCACATAGTCTCGGATCTGGAAGCTGGGCTCATCAGGCTGTCTGCCTGCACGATATTTCAGTTCCCTAGAACAGGAGGGATCATGTGCTGAGCTGGGAATGTAGAGGCAGGCATTCCCTACCCCCACCACAACCCAGGCTTCCCTTCCCTGTTCAGCTCTCACTTGGCAATTGCCAGAAAGGCCAACTCCACGTTCATGCCAGTCTTGGCACTGGTCTCCATGAAGGGAACACCATACTCCTGCCCAGGAGAGAGTATTCTCAGGGCCTGCTTCTGGTCTCTCTCACCATTCACTCAACCCCATTGGCAGTCACTTACCCTGGCCAGTGTCTCTCCATCCTCAGAACGAATCACCCTTTCACTGCTTACATCTGCCTGTCAAACCCATGTGAGTCAATCAACTCCAGGGAAGGAAGACTTGATCCCAGGAAGCCCAACCTTTGGTCCAGGAGCAAGCACTGCCTGCCCTCTTCTGGTAGCCTGAGGAACTGCAGGCAGGTGTGATTGGCCTGGGGCCAGGGTTTCTGTGCAGCTCACGCTGTGCTCAGTGCCTGCCCGGAGCACTTGGGGGAGGTGTGTAACTCTAGCAAAAGGTGTGGTGACCAAGCCTCATCGGGTGACAGCAGCTGAGTGAAACACTTTGTACTTAACCCCTGACCCCTGACCTTTCCATATTGATCTAATGATGACTGGCAGCTGAGTCACCTGGCAGCAGTGTAGGCTGTTGGTGGTAGGGGCTACTACTAAAGCTTTGGGGTGGGACAGGCAGAAGTCACAAGATGTGTCTGACTCCACTGGAGACCTCAGAGTCCCCTGATGGAAGGATTTAGGTGGATATGTTGCTGGACTGGGCTGGTGCTGAGGCAGTGTGAGAGAAAGGTCAGAGTGCAGCACTCTACCACAGAACCACTCACCTTGTTGCCTAGCAGCATGATCACCACATCTCTCTGGGCATACTCATGAATCTCTGTGAGCCAGGCCTGTGGGAGGAGAGAAGCTGAGTTCAAGGACTAGGGTATTCTTCTCCTAGAGGGCTCTGTGGGGATTCTAAAACCCCAAAAGGGATCAGTAATCAAAAGCAATGTGATCAGCCCTGTGTGGCAACACAGGCTATATTCCCTGTACAGAAGCAGGAGGACAGAAGTGGAGGCCAGCCTGAGCTACATATCTAGACCCTACCTCAAAATAAAACAACACAACGACAACAATCGGGAACTGGAGGTGGAGCTGGAGAGGGAGATGGCTAAGCTTGGCTGGGGATGTTAGACAGTAATAAAATATTTGTCTTTAATATACAAGGCTCTGGATTTCATTTTTCTGTATTGCCTTTCTGATCCTGAAATACCGAGCTCGATTAGTGATGTCTGCCATGAGTATAGGATTGGAAGTGGCAATGCTATGCACTTTTTAACCTTTTATAGCTATCTGTCTTATCCTTTTGGTTTGCTTTTCAGTAACCAGTCATCAAGGTCTAGAAATGCACAAACCTATACAATGCTGTGTTCACAGTCATGCCTGTAGTTATTGGTTACTGCCTCTGTTCTCTGATGGTTTGGTTGTGAGGACATAGCCACTCGCTCTGTCTTATTGAGTTGTAACTTGGACTGGATGTATGTGGAGTTTTCTGCTTGGGCTTTCCCCTGGGTCCCTGTGGGTAACTGTCCAGGGTGGAGCTAAAGCTGTTCTGAACACTTTGATATAAAACACACTTATGAATCACCGTCAGGGCTATACAGTGAGCATAGGCACATCAGCCTGCTTGGTTTCCATTCCTAAATGAAATGTTCAGTCACCACTGAGTGTTTTGCATAGATGGCAATACTATGGTCTACCTGTTCGTACAGAATTGAAGCAATCTGGCCTGTAGAGGCCCTGCTCTGGCTGCTCATGACAGGCAAGGTTTTTGGAATGGAGAAAGGACCTTGGGAGAGGAGGACCTACCCTGATGTTGTCAAAAGAAGATCTGTTGGTGATGTCATACAGCAGGAGCAAGGCTGGAGGGGGACAGACAGTAGAGGAGATCAGGCCATCACAGAGGTGCTGTAGAGCGGGGACCGCTCAGAGCTCAGAAGACAAGGACTTACCCTGAGCATCTCGGTAATAAGCATGGGTCACACTGCGGAAGCGTTCCTGTCCTGCTGTGTCCCAGATCTAGGAAGAGAGAGAGGTGTGAAGAAGGAGCAAGGTTAGCTGCCGACTGGAGGGCTCATGCTGTGGTGTGAGAGCTGTCGGGGGGGGGGGGGGGGGGGGGCGCTGTTTCCTTCAGTAGGTTCTCACAGGGCTCCTGAGCATCTGATGACATCTTCAGTGGTGTTCCTGGGGTTCAAACCCATTAACTACTGTTTCCTCTTCTCCAGTCCAGGAGCTGAGGGGCTATAACAGGAGAAACTTGGAAAACTGGAGGAGGGAGGGGCTAAGCTTAGCTGAGGGCATTTTGAGTTGCCTTTGATGGGAGAAAGGGTGCCTGGGAACTGCTTTTTCTGCAGATATCAAACAAAGAAAAGCAGTTTCCTCTCATGGGCCCCACAGGAAGTTACCCCAGACTGAGGGCAGGGCTGTAGGCCTGTGGTTCAGGTTGAGAAGCAAGTGGAAGGCCCCCTCCCCCATCCCAGCCAGTGCTCTCACCTGAAGCTTCACCCTGGCACCATCCACTGTCACCACCTTGTTCTGAAAGAGAAAAGGGTGGGGAGGGCATGTTGGCTTGTCCCGGAGGTCTGTCAACATCCTGTACTGGTCTCTCTTCAGGCCTGGTGAGCCTGAGACATTATCAGACATCCTAGTACAGCAGTGGGAACCTGTTCCAAGATTCCTCCAACCATTGTTCTCATAACTTAGTCAGGTAAGGGGAACCTTCAAACCCGCTTAGTGCTCTATGAATCAGAGATGTGGTTGCCGGGAATTGAACTCAAGACTCTGGAAGAGCAACCCACACTCTTAACCACTGATTGGTTATGCCTAGTTCTCTGTTGAACTCAGCAGTCAGCACAGAGAGTGTGTGGGAGGATCCAACCCTTCCCCACTTCAATCTCTGTCTCCCAGAGCTCAACTTTAGAGATGAGGCACCCATTACATCCCTAGGCCTTCAGAGGCTTGTCCTGCAAGACCATCTTTCCTCCGGTTACCCATAATTCATTCAATGTAGCCTCAGCATTCCATCCACTAGGAGAGGGGCAAAGCTTCTGCAGGCCATCCTGCTACGGTTCGACCCTGTCCCTCAGGGATGCTTTGGTGTGCAGTACCGGTGGTCCTGTTTGCACACTGATAAAGACCTTAGAGTCTCCTGGGATGGAGGAGCAGCCCTGAGAGTTCTGTCTCTGAACCCAGCCCTTCAGCATCTTGGCAATTGTGTTTTAAAGACTGACCTTGACAGAGGTCCGGCTCAGATGGCCATGAGCAAGGGGCTCTCAGAACTCACGCCATGAAATGAGACTACTTTGTTTGGGGATGCTATCCAACAGCAGAGAAGAAGGTTAGCAAGGTGCCAACCCTACCCAGACCCCTTTGATCTGATGGTCTCTGTGGTCCCGGTGGGAGTACCTCCGGGACCTCCCAGGCTGCCCTCAGGAGTCAAAGATAAGGAGGAGGCACTTTTTGAGCCTGAGCTGTAACCAGCTCACTGCAGAAGGAGCTTGCAGTCACCTCACCCTGAAGTCTATGCCGACGGTGGCTATGAAGGTTCCGGACAGGAAGGCCCCGTCTTTGAATTGGATCAGGAAACAAGTTTTGCCGACACCTGAGTCTCCCAGAAGCATCACCTAGGAGATGGGGGCAGAGGCAGTCAATGGTGACTGGGGAGGAGGAAGGGTCTTCTGGGGTTCCAGAAAGGAATGTTTTGGAGAGGTTAAAGAGGAGAGGAGATGTAGGGCCCAGGAACATGTGCCTCCAGCGAGCCCGCCTCTGCCATTGCTCTGCTTCTCTTCCCATTCTCTTTCCCTCAGCCTCCCTCCCAGGTTCTCTCTCTGAGCCTCTTGTCCTAACCAATGTCTTCTAAGCAGAGCTGAGACTTCCAAAGGTGCTTGGAGATCCCCAGAGAACATCACATTCTGTGAGTCTATACCTTGAATCTACACTTTTGCTCATTGCTGAACATAGCAGTTCTTCTGAGTGTGGGATGGTCATACAAGGGAAAGGACCTCTCTCCCAGGGGCCCTCAAGACTTGATGGATGGGTGGGGACACGGTGGTGCATGCCCTTCATCCCAGCATTTGAGAGGCAGAAGTGGCCAGATAGATCTCTATGAGTTCTAGGCCAGTGAGTTCAAGGGCTAGCCAAGGCTAATAGTGAGACCTTGCCAAAAAAAAAAAAAAAAGTCTTGACAGGTGAACATTATCTTTAAATACATTGTCTTTAAATTGCTATCGTTAGAGTTTCCTTTTGGGTCAGACATTAATTTGGAAATGTCTAATGAGACCTTGCGTTCACAATAGGCTTGCAAGAATTAGGGAAGGTTGACATTTGTTCTGAGATGGGGAGACAGTCTGAAGTTTTAAGAAGAAGCCTCCCAAGAGGGACAAATGGTCACAAATTAGGGGAGCATGTGGGAATGGTGAGGTGCTGGGGAGGATCTCTTTGCTCAGCCATCTTGCAGAATGGAAGTGTAGGACTCAAAAGCCAGAATGTTCCGGACTGTCTGGTTAGACTGTTAACAGGGGTGGAGCTCTCTGAACTGGAGAACCAAATGGTGGAACCAAAAAGTTCTCCTTCCACAGATAAGGGGTCTTGGGACCAATTAGTTGACTTTGGTGGAGAGACGTGGGGGTGGACATGAGTGGAAGGAATGGAAGGCTGAGTTCTTATACTATTAAAAACACACTGTGTGTTCTGGGGAAAATTCCTTACTTTTTTCTGTAGTTTGCCTATCATAATAGATGGGAAGTGGAAGACACAGTCCTTTGAGGCCTACCTAGGATTTATTAATGTCTAGGGTCAATAAGGTTGATGTGAACCACTCAGTACTCAGAGAAGAGCAGCCCTGAGGTGGGTACTCTGCCTGAGACCCTAAACCTTCTAAGGTGTTCTGAGAAGCTTTCCCACCATGCTCCTTTCTCACAACTACAGACTCAGGAATAGGTCAAGCCTTGGCAGATTGTGGGTTAGCTACTTTGCTGGCCAGGCACTTAGATGGCGCTGGGGGCCCTAGCCCTGGGGAGGGGGAGGGGCACACTGGTACTGTTTATTTTACAGATCACAGCTGCCTTGAGCAAACCATGCAGCCAGTCATCCAGCCAGTCAAGTCCACCAAACACAAACAGCTCCTCAGATGTTTGTCTTTGGTGGACAGCTCAGCTGGTCTGCAGGGCAAGAAGGTCAGGAGACACCCCCCCCCCCCACATCAGCCTGGGGGCTGTTCGTCAGCAGATTCTTCTCCCCCAACCCTGAGGACTTAGGGCCCCATTTCCTGCCACAAGCCCACACAGGACGCCTATCTCAACGGCTTTGGGTGGGTAGGCTGGCAGACAGGCTTCCCCTGAAACCCTGGGGGTGGAGACTCTGAGGCTCCTAGTGAGAGTGAGACCTGGGGAGGTATCAAGACGCTGAAAGAGGCATGTGTCCTTCAAGAACAGGCATCAGTACCTCCCAGCATAGCCCTCACTCACTGCAGGGGAAGAGGGCATGCACACTGCTAGCTGGCTCAGCATCCCTTTTTACAGTTCCATGTACTTGCTTACTCCAAGGACACAGATGAGGGAGGTGGAGGCAGTCTGGTGTTCATGCTTCTCCCAGTGGCTTTTGCATAGGGCATTCCTGCAGAATGTACCCCCCCCCCCCCCCCGGTTGCCTTTACAGCCATCAAAGGAGGGGAGGGTGGGCCACTGCTACTAATTGCTGTGCCTTTCTCAGCTTCTAAAAATTCCCAAGTGGACTTGTGGGCTGGATACACACAGCTTAGGGGGTAGAGGGGATGCGAGCTTACTGTTGGAAAAAGGCTGTGAGGCAGTGGTAAGGAAAAGGGATGGGATTTGCTGCTGAGTAGCCACCCAAAGCATTGAAAGTGAGTGACAGGTGTCACTCTTAGAGGCTTAGCTTTAAAAGGGCATTAACCTTCAGATGCCTCTGTAAGCAGCTGGGTCCCATCTCCTAGCACCTTCAAAGTTTGGCGGAAGAGAACTGGGTTGTTGTCCATAGGGTAGGAAGTCTAAATCCTTTTGCCTTGCCCCACACCCTCCGGGGACAGCCTAGATCCCTAGAGACTGAAATGGTCCCAAGGGTTATGCTCCAGATCCCAGACCCAGCTGACCCGAGAACGACAGAGTCCAATCTAGACACTTCCAGAGAGGGGAGTAGACGGGGCAGAACAGGGTCCTATGGCAAAGGACACCAGAAGGGATGTCCCTCAGAACCGGCCCGGGTGTCCCCAGCACTGGACGCAGCGCCCACCCACCTTGCCCGTGAGATCGTAGTTCGGACTGCAGGGCGGGGAGGGCTCGGGGGCCTTGTCGTCCCCGGTGGCAGCAGCTCCAGGCGTGCCTGTCATGTCCCCGGACAGTCAGAGGTGAACCGGGCTCGCTGCAGGCAAGGGAGAGCACGGAACCGCCCTGCCCTAGGCTCCGCCCACTCCTCCCTCCCCATCCACCAACCGGCTCGGACCCTAATAGGCTCCTCCTTCTGTCCCGCCATCCCCTCGACGACGCCAGCCAGGATGTCTAGGACTTGCAGAATGAGCGCCGAGGGAGTGTAGACCTTCTGAGGGACGTTAGCTTAGTTTAGTGCTCTTACAACACAAAATGAGTCCAAGGACAGGACCAGTCCCATAAGGTCAAAGTGGCGGGGTTAGATTGCCATCGAGGCTGCTGACCCGGGAGACCCAGCTAGCTGCGGAAGGTGTGGCACCTGGTTTCCTACTGCGGCTGTGTAGCATCGCCAGCAGGGGGCATCCGAGCTCCAGTCAGCTGTCCGTCTCAAACTTACCTGCAGGCAGGAGGCTGGGATTGTCCCCGAGTAGTGTTTAACAGGGAGCTGCATTCAGAGGCTAGCACCTAAGCAGTTTCTTTTCTTTTTTTTTTTTTTTTTTCCTTAATGGACCCCAAATGCAGCTCATCTGGGTCTACTCATCTGACACCCACCTTTGAGTGCACTGGCATTGCACCATTTGGGGTGCTCCTGGGTGGTGCTAGCACTTTTAGCCTTTTGTGGTATATCATCTCATTTCTCCCTGACTCGTTCATTGGTCTAAGCCCCTCATATCCCACGTGGGAATGCTCTCAAAGGTGGGCTTTTGTAGACCTCCTTTCCGAGGAAGCAAGGTAGGGCCAGCTTTATTAATTTGAGACCCAGGCCTGGCCACCAAGTGGGTGCCACATGAATTTGTGGGTTATTTTGAGCAGTTTCCGGTATAGCCCAGGAGCTCCTGATGACAGAGTATGTGGAGAATCTGGGGTTGCTCATACCAGAGCTCCGTGGCTTGTAGGTAAACCACCAATGCTGCATAGAAGGGAACTGGATGGGTAACTGGGTGAGGAGTAGTATAGAAAAGGGAAATGACCCCTAAGCTTTTCAGGTGATGGCAGTGAGGGGCAAGATAAAGGCTTGCTTTTGGATGACTATAGGCTTGGGCACTGGCTATGTGCATCAGCAGAACTATTTCATGGAAGCTGATGGAAGAGCCTGGATGGCAGTGACCTTGTTAAGGTGAGAAGTGGAGAGAGGAACTAAGTGGCTTACCCCTTGCTCACCTTCCACTGGAAACTAACATTATGGGTTACATTGCATCCTCCAAGAGATATGCTGAAGCATGAATTTGTGGGTCATTTTTGAGCAGTTTCCAGTGTAGCCCAGGAGCCCTGAAGCTCCTGATGACAGAGTATGGGGAGAATCTAGGGTTGCCCATACCAGAGCTCAGTGGCATGGATGGAGGTGAAGCCCTAGGCACTAGTACCCAGAATGTGACCTTCCTTGGTAACAGGGACATTAGAGATATAAGCTACAATGGGGTCATACTGGAATAGGGGTCCTGTGACAGTTAATTTCAATTAAGAACTTGGCAGGCCACAGGATCACCTAGGAGATGGGTCTTTGGGTGTGGTGTGATTCAGGCATTATTGAAGGAGACCTAGAGGCCCAACTTTAGGGTCTTCAGGATTCTGGATGGGGCGTGGCCAGTCCTCTTTTTTGGAGACTGGGTTGCCCGCTGCCTGCCCTCCCTGTTTGTTCCTGCATTGTCAGAGAAGGGACTGTCACCGTCACTGCATGGGACAGTTCAACTCTCTAAACATTGCTTTAAGGTTCAATTTTATATCAATGACTGTTTATATAAACCCCTTAATAAATATTAATTCTTTATATAATCAATTGCCAGCAAATAATTCCTGCAGTATCTGGGCATGCCTGTGAGGGATTATCTTGATTAGGTCATCTGAGGTGAGAAGAGCCAACCAAGGGGAGGGCGGCATGAAAGAGAGGAAGGCACCTGAGCACAGACACTGGTTGCTTTCAGCCTCTCTGCGGCTGTGATGTTAGCAGCTGTCTCCTCAAGCTCCTGTTGCTGGGCTTCCCCACCGTGATGGACTATAACCCCCAGACTTCCTTTCTTAATAAATCGTATCAGAATATCTTATCACAGTAATTAGCTGGAGGAAGCAGGGCAGAGATTATACTCTTTTAGTAGGGTAGGTTTGGAATGGAGCAGATCAGGCATCACGAGAGACTGCAAAGATATTTACAGAGACTCGGGGTAGAGTTCAGTCCTTTTTCTGGGCAACACTTGTTGGGATCTCTGAGTCATGGTTCTAGGTCTGCAGCATGCAGGCAGTGAAGTATGAATAAGTCATGCATTTCCCCTGGGATACTTAATATCCTGTGGTGTTTTCACAGATAGTTCTGAGTAAATCAGAAGCAAGAGGGGCCGTAAGGACTTTCAGAATGGGGTTGTGTAGAGGAGAGTTTACTAACAGGCAGGGGCTCATTAGATGTGTCCACCAGGAGAGGGAATGATCCAGAACACAACACCCAGGCTTTCTGACCACTGCTCTGATGCATGCCCTGGTAGCCTGTGTCACTTCCGTAGAGGTTCATACCTCATGTCACACCACAGTCACATTCTGACAGAGACATCCTCCATATTCACACCTCACATTATCCCTTAATATGCACATGTCATATTATGAACACACACTAACTCACACATCATGTGACATCATAATGGACGTCACCTATATATTGTCTTATTTGACTCTCAGACACATACCCCACTTCACTCCAAACAGATGTGTATCTGCCACCCCATGAAAACCACAGACATAATTTGCATTCCACTAAGAACACATAGGGACACATCAGTGCTCACTTGCCCTCAAATTGACTATATACCTCATGTGGTAGTTTGAAAAAAAATGGCCCCCAAAAAGAATTTTGGGGGGAATTATTAGGGGTTATTAGGCCTTGTTGGAATAGGTGCAGCCCTTGTTGGAGTAAATGTGATCTTGTTGGAGAAAGTGTGTCACTGTAGAAGTGGGCGTCGAGGTCTCATATTTGCTTAAGCCAAGCCAGAAAGATGGTTCACTTCCTGTTGCCTTTGGATCAAGGTGTAGAATTCTCCAGCACTATGTGTGCCTGTACACTGCCATGCTCCCTGCCATAATGATAATGGATGAAACCTCTAAAACTGTAAGTCACCATCTCAAATGTTCTTCTTTATAAGAATTGCTGTGCTCTTCACAGCAATGGAAACCCTAACTAAGACGCTCAGATCCTTACCAGATGCCCAAATCACCCTCAAATATAAAACAATATAAATTACCCAACCTCTCCCATGTTCCCCAGATGTGAAATGCACATACACATCACATTACTATCCAATTAGAAATCCCTGTCTTACTGTGTTACAGGTTCCAGTCCGAACACTCACACAGCCTTCCTAATAGAAGATCGGTCAATGACACAGATGCCTATTTAGAGAAAAAGTGGGGTTCCTCCCTGACTTGCAGGTGGAGCTGAAGAGAACCCCAGGGCTGCAGATCTCATAGCACAGTGACTGCAGGGGCCAGATGTGGAGGGGAGCCTAGGGTAGAGGCTGGAGCAATAAGGTTGACACTCAGGTTTTGCAAACTGTGGCACTCAGATCACCCACAGTACAGCTCTCAGGCCGTGTCAAAGGGCAGACTCTGTTCCCCTATCCTGATCCTATATGAACAGCCTCTGCAGGTTTTAACACACACCAAATGAGTGCTAAGAACCAGAGCCTCAACTCTGTGCTACCTTGACCCAAAGATTAAGGGTTTAGACTTCAACAGGTAATAGTGACATGATGGGAGATAGACAGAGGAAAATTTTGGAGATAGATTTTACAACATTTTTTTAGATAAAACTGGAGAGTCTGGGGCAGGGGGATAAAGACAAGCTGTAACAAGGGAGTGGGACAGAGGTTGATTGCAAAGGTTAATGTTTTATGGTTTGAATATAAAATGTTCTTGTATACATTTCCTTTTAGAAAATGCCTGGTCCCAGACAGTGGCATTATTTTGGAAGATGGAAGAATTTTTAAGAGTTGAGTTCTAGCCAGAGAACGTAGGATATAGGTTTATATTTTAAAGTTATACTTGACCTCTCTCCCTGGTTCCTGTCTACCATGAGGTGATAACTCTGATGCTCTGTCTCATTATGAGCCGAGAATCAACAGAGCCAAGGACCATAAAAGAAGACCATAAAACTCTAATTTATTTGTGAGCGCAGAGAAACCTTTCTTCAAGTTGCTTATGATAACCTTTCAAAACTAAAGTGATAAAAGTCTACTGCATAAAATTGGTGCCAGAAGTGGGGATGCTGCTGTGGCTGATCTAACTGTGAGGGTTTTTGCCTTTGGAACTGGTTTGTTGGAAGAGTTTGGACATATGGGCTAGCGAAAGTCCTAGAGTGATATAAACTGACCTCAATAAGTGATTGTGATGGGTGCTTGAAAGCCAAAATGATGACAAAAATGTGGATAATTCAGATGGTGTTCATGAGGTTTTAGATGGGAATGGAGTTTTTTTGGGGGGTGTGGGGGGATTGGATTATAAACCATTCATGTTACAATCTTGCTAGGAACTTTTTAACATTTTACCTGGGTTCTCAGACTTGTACAGGGCTGAGTTTAAAATAGGGAAATAATTAACCTAGTGGTGGAAGTCTTAAGTCAGTTCAGCATTCAGGCTGGAGTATAGTTACTGTCAGCTTCTTGTAACCAGGTGTATAGTGGGACTCAAGAGCAAAATGATGAAAAGAGGGGCTGGAGAGATAACTCAACAGTTTAGAGCATTTGATCCATCTTCCAGAGGTCCTGAGTTCAATTCCCAGCAACCATATGGTGGCTCACAGCCATCTGTAATGGGATCAGATTCCTCCTGGTGTGCATGAAGACAGAGCACTTGTATGCATGAATAAGTAAATATTTTTTAAAAGACAAACAAAGTCTTGAAAAACTTACAGGTTGCTGATGTGGGAATGTCTTTCTGTATGCTGTGAATACCAATCTTTAAATAAAGGAGCTGTTTTGGCCCATGACAGGCACCATAGAAGAAGTAGGTGGGGAATCAGAATAGGTAGGAAAGGAAGGGCGGAGTCAGAACAGACCGGAGCCATGCCCAAAGAAGAAACACGTAAGGAACACAAATGAGCCATGGGCCACGTGGCAAACAGATTAGTGAAAATGGTTTGAGTTAAGATGTAAGAGCTAGCTAGCAAGGTGCCTAAGCCATAGGCCAAACAGCATGAACTTAATATAAGCGTTTGAATCATTTTGGGGGCCTGATCAGCTGCGGGCAGCTAAGAGGTCTGGGGCTGCAGATCTATGGGTCTGGACATCTGTCGGGCTGGACGGGCCCGAAAACCATATTGCAACAGTTTGCTTATAAAAGGCTGTGCAAACCAGAGGTAACAAAGGTAGGGCTCCCGGAGAGACTGGTACCACTTAAAAGACGTCTAGTGTTTTACATCAGAACACTAGAAAAAATGGGAAGTCTAACTAATACTGCTGTGAATCCCATTGATTCCAGCACCAGTAAAGCCAGCAACCAGTCTCTGCAGCCAGCGTGACAGGGCTTGTGATAGAGAATTTGGGGAATACCAGGATTTGAGAGGTGTCAGCTCCATGTCCGAAAGGCCGTAGACCTGGAATTTTCTCAGTGAAGGTAATTTCATTCCTTATCTTGTCTCCTTCCTTAATACCCAGGCTGCATTCAGCCTCCTGAGCAGGGCCAGAAAGAGTGTGGTGACCTCTTCTACTTCAGTTATTATTACTCTGGGGTCCAAGCCCAGGCCCAGGGCACTTGCCATGATTGTATGTGCTTAAAAAAAAATCTCTCAGTTGTGGCTTAATATGGCTCCATGGTTAAGAGCATTGTTGTCTCTTCCAAGGATTCAGGTTTGATTTCCAGAACCCACTTGGCAGCACACAGCTGTCTGTGACTACAGTTCCAGGGGATCCAATGCCTCCTCCTGACCTCCATGGGCACTAGGTGCAAAACAGCCATGCACATAAAAAATAATAATAAAAAAAAACATCAGTAAGCAAGGGTTTTATAACCAGTATATCTAGGGACCCGCATTTAAAGGACATTTGATGTCCTTAAGCATCCTTACATAGTAGGATGTGGAATGCGAGAGAAAGCTGTTGTGCAAAGATCCAACTATTTTGGTCATGGGGATGAACCAGGAGGGAGTGGAAGGTCTCTAACACTAAACAGAGCAGTAATAACTGGAATAGGCATTGTCACAATCAGGCTATGGCTGGTTTCATCACACTTCCTCTGTGTGGTTACTGTCACATGTGGTTATCCTGCTCACTGTCACCAGAGGGACTTTCCCTGAATTTGGGTCCCAGCTGTGGAGTATGGTTGAGCTTGTTTGTAGTTCAAGGTCCTGCCCTTGACCCAAGTGTCTCCAGGCTCAAGCCTCACTCCAGCTGCCAATATTCTGGATGCTGGCCTCTGTTGAGGATGTAAAAGACTATCACAAAGTCAGCAGGAGGCTTCCTATCATCATGGCTGGGTTTGTTTTGATCTCTGTCTGACTGAATTCTTTCTTCCTGCTCATAGATTTGTCTTAGTTTTCTTGCCAAACCAGTAGATGATACACCCATGACTTGCTCAGACGCCTATCAGAATTCTCAGACCCAGGACCACTTATTCTCTGCTCTCCAAATCAGGTGCAAGAAGATGTGGGTGTGGCTGTGAGGGGAAAGTGACATCGGGCTATCCCTGGTACAGAGACACCCATCTTACTTCCAGACAGGCTGGTGTGAGACCTTAGGGATTGTCCAAATAGCTTGGCCTTCTGGAACTCAGCCCTTCTTTCTTCTGACCTCCCCTTAGAGAAGGCTGGGGCTCGTCTCACCTTAGTTTTGAGAGCACTTGAGTGGGGATATTCAAGACAGATTCCAGGTCAGACAGTTCACAGGCCTGGTACCATTCCCACTCACCTCCTGAGCAGGTCACCTATAGATAGCTATGTTCAGTCTGGACCCTTGCCCTCCTCCCTCTGACCTTTTGGGAAAGCCCATTTTGGGGGTTCCTCTCCTCTCTTCACTATTGTAGCATGGTGTGTCCCAGCCCCAAATGTGACCTCACAGGCCCCGATTTGGCTTGCCTAGAGGTTTTATCCCCCCAGTTCCCAAGATATGACACCTGATCTCCCTATCTCTGAGATACTAGGATTCTGGAGGCTCAACAGCATGAGGAAGGGGCAAAGCCTTATGAAAGAACTTTCCAACAGTTCAAGGAGACCAGAGTACATGCAGGTGTAGGGAAGTCAGGGAGGGGAGTGTGCATGGCAGAGCAGGGCTGCTAGACTGTGGAGAACCGTGGGAGAAAGGAGCCTGACCCCGCTTTCTAATTAGATACACACCTACCAACCCACACCCCAGTGCTGTGTCCTAGAAGAGCCAGACAGCTAAAAAGCAGACTCAGCCCATTCTGCTGACTCCCAACCCATGTGGCCATGCAACTCTCTGGTGTCGTTTATTGTCATTTGTCATTTCTTGCCCTTCCGGAGTCTTTGCAGCCATTGTTTTGTTGGTCATTAGATGCAAAGTCATATGCAACCTCCACATCACCATGGCCAAAGCCTTTCCAGTCCTTGTCAACTTGCCTGCATCTCTGGAAATGGGTTGTTGACCCAGATTCATCTAATGATCTCATATAAGCAACTCACCTATTTCTAGCTGGCACCTTGATACACATACAGGTGTTCCAGAGAGAAGTGAAGAACCAGAGAAGTGTCTCCTTTTTTGAGCAAAAGTTTCTTAATCCCAGTTTGAGACAGGCCTACCTGAGTTCTGCTGGGACCGGAAGTACAAACAGGAGATGGCCTTGGGGCTATCTGATAGCAGCTGATTAACTAAGGAATGCCCCAGCACAGGAGATAGCCCGGGACTATTCAACAGCCCTGGAATGTCCCAACCCAGGAGGTAGACTAAGAAGGAATGTTTGACAAACAGCTGGCTAAAATAACTTTCCAGAGAAAGTCCCCAAAGGAGCTAATCAGAATTGAATCTATACTAAGACCCCTAATTGATATAACCTTGTGGTTTTTGCCTTTAAAAACCCAGCTTGCAGAGAGGCAGGTACTTCCTCTGGCCACTGCCATGACCACCCAGACCGAGGTCCTTGTCACAACTTGCATTTTTCAATAAACCTTGCTTTTGCATTTCAGAGAATTCGTTATCTCTGGTGGTGTCTTTGGGGGTCTCGTGACCAGGGCACAACAAGAGTACTTACTGTGAATCCGATGCCCACAGTGGCTGAGAAGGAGCCAGGGATGAACTTTCCCTGGTCAAACTGAACCAGTAGAGATGTCTTCCCAACGCCACTGTCACCAACCAGGATGGTCTGAAAAGCAGCAACAGAGATGGGGTAAGGGCTCTGGTGGATTCGCTGTGACTGCAGCAAAACACACACACACACACACACAAATATAAAAATACATACATATACATCTATCAGTACACAGAGATAGACAAACATATAAAACATAAACTCAGATATAAAAATACAGACACAAATATAAAAGCACACAGATAGAGCTGATGAGATGGCTCACCAGATAAAGATGACTGTCACCAAACCTGATAAAAACCTGAGTTCAATTTCTGATACCTACTTGGTAGAAGGATAGACAGACTAGGAAGACGTCCTTTAACCTCTACACCCACACTGTGACATGTGACCCACCTCCAGTAAAACACACAAAGCCCCACAGATAAATACATACCCACTGACAGGCATTTAGATCTAGAGGTATACACACACACACACACACACACACACACACACACACACACTCTTCTTTATTTTTTTTTTAATTGAAGTCACTGAAAAAGGCTCAAGGTATAGAGGAAACCTATGCCAAACCAAGTTCATGAACACCTGAGATAGCGCGATAAGAACACACCATATGAATTCATCCCCATCCGAGGCTTCTCAGACTTGGTGGGCCTGCTTGCTTTGCTCTGAGCTCCGTCATTGCTGTATTCACAATGGGATCACGTCACTCATGGACATTTTGAGGCAAAAGCAGAACATGGCATGGGCACTATGTCTGGCCTGTTCCTGGGGCAATACTGGACTCCTCTAGGAGCTGGCTTTAGCTTGAAGACCACTGCTCCTGGAATTCTGACCTGTGTCAGAGCCCCCCATTTCCCTGGTTTCCCTGGATCCTATATCATTCGCCATATAGGTGTTTCTTTCAATAAAATCCTTGCACATTTTGTTTTGTGTCTGTTTCTTGGAAGGTTAGATAACATGATAGATTTCCCATGTGTGCTAGTCCAAAGGACCCAGGTGTGAAAAGTGAGATCAGGATGCCTTGGGTGAGCCTTGGGAATAGTTCACAGCTGGCTCTGAAATAAACTCTTGGAGAGGACAGTGTCCCCAGGACTTTAAGAAATAGGGCAAAGGTCACTCTCCCTGGGAGGTCAGACTGAGAGGAAGCAGAGTGAGAATCAGCCTGGAAACAGGCTAAAATGTTTCAAAGGGGAATCATAAAGGACACAGAAGTACCCATGAGCTATGAGACTGTGCCCTTTGGACTCTGAGAGCAGGGATGGGGGTGGTGGTAAGACTCATTTCAAAGTAGCTACTTTCTAAAGACAATCACTGGAGCTTGTTGGAAGGCTTAAGAGAGGCAAATCTTATCTGCATTCACAAAGACACAAAAATAGAATACCAGGGGCTCTGGTCCATGCACCCCAGGCTTTTTGGGGCTCTGACTGGCATGGGAGGGAAATCAGTATCAGAGTGGGGTGAACATGGCACTGTCTGTGTGACATTGACTTTGGACATCTCCTGACTATGGTTCTTCAGCCTCTACTTCCCAAATGAAATTCAGCTGAATTTTGTTTCCTCCTGGATTGAAGAGCACCATTTATTTGCTACGGATAGTGGCTTTGTTAATTTGCATCTCACGCTGAACTTCCCCAGGCTTCAAGATGTACTTCCTAGAGAGAATAGTCTAGGGGAGGCTGCGTGCCCTGGTTCACTTCCTAGAGAACACAATCCTTTCTCCGTGTCTGCTTTTGCTTTACAGAGTAAAGAAGCCTAGGGGTTCTTTCTTCACTCACTGTGGTACGTGGACCTCTGTGAGCTTTCTGGATCAGTTCTTCAGATACAACTAAACTGAGGTTGAGAACAGGGCCTGCCTGGAACTCCCTCTGTAAACCAAATTGGCTGCAAACTCAGATCTGGGATTAAGGGCGTAGGTCACCACTCCCGGATATTTCATGTGCTGGGATTAAAGGTGTAAATTACCACTCTCTGATCCTCCTGGATTGACTGTGGGTAGATCTCCCTGATATTTCAGACTGGTTTTTATTAAATATGAAACATCTCACCACACACACATGCTGTGGTGTGTGTCTTTGGAGGCCACAGAGCAAATGGCAGGCCTTTAACCTCCGTCCACCCTGTCATTCCCTGGGGTGGAGCTCTGGATGTCAGGTTTGGAGGCAGATACCTTTATCAGCGGAGCCATCTCTCTGGCCCTTAGTGTCCTTATCGATTTCTTTCTTCTAGAAAAATTAATTAAAAAATCATTAATAAAGCTGGGCCAGCAAGGTGGCTCAGTGGGTAAAGTGCTTGCCTTGCAAATCTGAGAGCCAAGTTGTTCCTTGGAACTCATGAAAAAGTGGTAAGAGAGCTGATTGTCTTCTGACTTCCACATGTGCTCTCCCTTACTCACTCATACACATACTCACATCATGCTCATACATACATACATACATACATACATACATACATATTACCAATAAATAATAAAGAAGGGCCAGATCTCACTATAGCTGGCTGATGAGCCATCATGTGGGTGCTGGGAATTGAACTCAGGACCTCTGGGAGGGCAGCTGGTGCTCTTAACCTCTGAGCCATCTCTCCAGCTCTGCTTCCATAGGTCGTTTTATTAATGTCTGCCTTTGTGTATCCACCATTTACAAAGCAGAGTTGAGGTAGTTTATAACAGATCCACATGTGCCAAAGGGAGCTTAAAGACAGTGTCTGAGAAAGGGCGCAGGGCACGGAGGAAATGGAGTGGAGAGACAAACCCAGAGCAAGATAGCCACCAGTGCATTCAAAGATGACATTTTTACTTTCCTGAGTGTCAAGACAGAATGGGGAACTGTGGGGTTCTGTGGTGTTTGTATGACAAAGCCTATTTGACCATGACCATTTTCTCCAGACATGTGACACTAAGAGTCATCCTCAGCGACTTAATGAGCAACAGCCTTCTTGGCAGAAGATGCAAAGCCTTTTGTGCTAATGCCTGAGCCCCACAGGAGATCCCAGTGCAGGGGAGGCCTCCCTGGGCCCTGGGCCGACAGACAGCGCAACAGTTTGAGAATGGCTGAAACCAGCTCATGTTTTTGGAGTGGACCTTCATAGTGGGAGCAGGCAAACTTTTAGAGAGCAATTGCCAATATCAAAGTTATTGATGCAAATATCATCACAATAATACGCAAATATTGGCTCTCTTTGCAGGAGTACGCCAAGATATGTGTGATAAAGGAGCTTCACATTTAGGTATGAAGGAAACGAACCCTATACTTTGCATAGTAGGAATGAAAAAGATGGGCCACGGAGGTGACCCAGCAGAGAAAAGCATGTGGTGTGTATTAGTTACTTTTCAGTCGCTGTGACAAAACCCCAGGACTAAGTGACTTATAGAAGGGAAGGTTTATTTGGCCTTATGGTTCCAGAGGGATACAAATCTATCGTGGCAGGATAGATCACATAGAACATCTCAGGGCCAGGCATCATTTCCACCACACAGCACAGTTCACAGGCCTTTAAATGTTAAAGCCAGCCATCAGTGTTTTCCTTTCAGATGGTGTTTGTTTCACAGTGCAGTTTTCCTCATGGTAGACAGTAGCATGTTGGGTGGCGTGAGCTACATCAGTGTGCCATTTGATTTCTGGGGACAGACCATGCGTTTCTGTAGGAAGAGATTAGGTGAGTGATATATAAACCTCAGTGTTGAAAGTGATTGCTCATGCTGATGCAATTAGGGACAATTAAATTCTCCCTTCTTGTCATCTTCTCTAAAATGAGTATTACTTTATAAGTTAAACAAATGTACTATTTTGACGTTTTTATTTTATTTTTAGTTACATGTATACGTGTGTCTGTCTGTGGGTGTGTGCATATGTATGCACCTGCATGTGGAAGCCAGAAGAGGGTGCTAAATCCCCCTGGAACTGGAGTTAAAGATGGTTGTTCAGTCTGTGCTTTTAAACTTGAGTCATCTAGGCAAAGGTACTATTTTCAATCCAAAGCTATAAGAGCTCCACAGTCTGGCTTTGATCAGAACAGCATTAAGGAAATAGAGAGGTGGAATCTGCAAGAAGGAAGACAGGAAGAGTCATGGGTGAGTGCTGTGAGGGGGGCAGAAGGGGTGTGCACAAGAGCCAGAGACACCTACAGCTGTAGAATAGAAGGGCAGTCTTGCTTCCAGGGGCTCTTAGCTTTTCTCTACCAGCACTATAATGTTGCAGTGAACTGCTCCAAACTCAGGGGCATAGTTTGAGTCAGAACTTGGTCTGGGTGACCATTCTGCCATCAGCAAGGCTCCCTGGTATTTCTAGGGTCTGCTGGCTGGTAACCAGGGAAACTCAGCTCTGCTCTGTTTGTCTCTGGTGCCCATCCAGCAGGCACCAGAGTTCCTGGCAGAAGCAGGAAGTGCAGAAGGAAATATGGAGGCCCTAAAGCAGGGCCTTACACACCCTACTTCTGCTGTATCAGAGTAGGCAAAACAGGTCATGAATCTGCTGTAGGTTCATGGGGAAACAGACTCTCTCTTTAGAGAGCAAAGGTCTGAGGTAAGAGGATGTGAACAGAAGGGAGTAACCACTACAGACTCACTTCAGGCCTGAAGATGATGCAGTGCTGGGACCCTCTGAAGAAAAAGTTTTCCAAATTATGAGTACTAAATTTGGCACAGGGTCTTGAAAGGAGCCCCATCCAGCTAGTGATGTGACAATTCAGCTTCATTGACCACAGGACAAAGCTCTAGAAGCCCTAATAAGTGCAGCTGATAAGGGGAGGGGAAGGGCAGGGAGCCCCAGCCGTGATGGCAGGGTCAGCATCTGGGGAGCAAGTTCAAGAAAGTGTGGCTGACAGTCTCTTCTTGTCACTGGGAGATTGAATTCTGTGGGTTATTTTCAATTCTAATAGCTCTTTAAAATTTATTATGGTGTGTGTGTGTGTGTGTGTGTGTGTGTGTGTGTGTGTGTGTGTGTGTATCTGGAGTAACAGATGGTTGTGAACTGTCTGACATGGATACTGGGAAATAAACACGTCTTCTGGAAGAACACCATGCCCTTTTAACAACTGACCCATTTCTGTAGCCCTTATGTTAAATTTTGTATATTTGTATATGCCTGGGTATGGGTAGTGCTTGTGAGGGCAGGTGCCCATGAAGTCCAGAAGAGGGCATAAGGTCCCCCTGAGTTGTAGTTATAGACAGCTGTGAGCTATCTAATGTGGGTGCTGGAACCTGAACCTGGGTCCTCTGCAAGAGAAGTTTTGGGGTTTAACTGCTCAGTGATCTCTACAGAATCTCTACATGGCTTAGCCTCTGGCTATTAGCCTTCATAGTACACACCTTTCTTTTGAAGTTATTTCTATTTGCTTGTTTAGTGCATCGTGGGAGGGAGTGAGGCGTGTGTGTGGAGGTCAGAAGATAGTCCGCGGGAATCAGGCTATCTTCTGCTGCCATGTGGGTCTTAGGAACTGAACTCAAGTCATCAGGCTTGGTGGCAAGTTCCTTCACTTGCTGAGGCACCTAGCTGGCCCTGCAGAACACTTCTTGTGGAACATCTAGAGAAGAAGTGCAATCTGGACTCAACGCCTTGTGCTAATGGCAAACTTCCCACCACTAAGGAATTGCCCTTTCAATCAGGGGCACTTTCCCACAGGAATGGGGTGATTCCAAAAACATTATATATAGTTTTCGAGTCCAAAGGGATTAAGAAGGCAAAACATTTGTCCTTATAACCCTATGGACAGCACACAGATGCCCACAAACATATGCACATACACATACATACAGATAGACACGTATACACATATCATTATCATATATAGACAATACATGTGTATACACATCTTCCTCCACAAATAATAATACACAAATATGTGTATGTATGCACATGAACACACATTTTGTAAAGTGCTTTAGGGCAGGGAAAAATCTTCAGTGGTCTGTTCTATAGGAATGTATGTCTAACCTGGAGCTTACTATGTAGTTGAGGCTGGCCTTGAACTTCTGATCCTCAGGTGTGAACTACCATGAATAGTTTCAATTCCCTGTTTCATTAATGGGCATATGGCAGCCTGGGAGGTAACTGAGTTATGCAGAAATCAACAACCAAGCCATATCTGAGGCCTCTAATGGTCTTAGAGGACATGGAGCTCCTTGATATCTTGACTCTCTCAGAATCCACAGAGGTCTTTGTTTAAGGAGAAGTCTCCTTATCACTTACAACCTCTTGGATGTTGTGTTCCTGATTCAAAGGACCAGGATCAGAGGATCTGGCCATAGGCTTGCTTACTTTATCCAAGAAGGGCTAAGTCGCTCTTGGACTCTTCATGTACCCACCTCTTGGTTTTCAGGGTGCCCCCCAGCCCATTGATCACTTTCCTGAAAGGCATTCCCCTACATGTAGTGGAGGACATCTATCTCAGTACAGCTGTACATGCCCTGGGCAGAGACCTGTTTGATCAACAGTGGTAAGACTCTCCAGGCTTGTTGGTTTTTCTTTATGGTCTAGAAACATGTAAAGTAAGTGGCCATCTCTGGCCACATCCTGGAAAAGCAGCTTATCGGCTGCTAGTGTTTTCAGTGTCAACAACCCTCCTTCAGGCCTCCCTCACTCTGGTTAGCCTGACCAGGCCTTGAGGGCACTGTGAAGTCAGGGTGTCACAGGATGTGTGTGGCACCTACCAAATGTGACTCCACTCCAAGGTCTTGCTGAAAGGGGCTATGTGTGAGGTGGAGGGGACATGATATCAGATTCAAGAGCCAGACCATCAAAGCCTTTTGTATTGAGACAAATAGATGCTGTGGAGAGGGGGTGGGAGCAAGGGTTAGAAGTTATGAAGAGCAGGGTTGGAGAGATGGCTCAGTAGTTAAGAGCACTGGCTGCTCTTCCAGAGGACTCTGGTTCAATTCCCAGCACCCACACGGCAGCTCACAACTGTTTGTAACTCCAGTTCCAGTAGATCTGACACCCTCATACAGACAAGTATGCAGACCAAACATCAATGCACACAACAAACAAATAAATAAAAACAAATAAATTACAAAAAAGAGGAACGCGGAAGTTATGAAAAGCAGTCTGGTTTCCTTGGGGGTGGGGTAGCCCCAGGGCATTTACTAAAGTTCGGTGGAATTCAGGGGAACCTATCTACTACCCAGTAGGCTGGGGCAGATTTGTCAGTGTGTTCTCAAGGCAGAACCCCCACCCTTGACACTGGGTAGGTAGATCTACCTGTTCATATATTCTAATTACCCGAGTCCCCCTCTTTGTAATTTTGTAGGGGGTCAAACTCAAGGCCTTGCTTATGTTAGGCAAGAGTTCTGCTACTGAACAATACCTCCTTCTCTCTTTTTAGACAGGTGTCACCATGTAGCTCAGGCTAGCCTTGAACTTACCATATAGCTTAGGTTTTTGTCAAACTTTCAATGCCCCCTGTTTCTGCCTCCTGAGTTCTGGATTACAGCTGTGCCCCAACACCCTGATGAAGCTAGGTTTTGACACCTCTTCAGCTTCCTCCTGTCTCCCCATTCCAGTCTCTGTTCGCTTTGGTCTATGGGACCTCTGGCCTTCTGGGCTCCAACCACTCTGGCTACAGCTGAAGCCATCCGGAATCACCAGATCTGTACATACAAAGTAGGAGGCGCCCGGTTCTCTTCTCAGAGAAGTCACTCTGGCTCTGGGAAGGGTGATGTTTCTCAAAACCGACTTATTGCATTACTTTTCACTCACTCTACCTTCTTCCTCTTTTGGTTTTTTCGCCAGCGGGATGTGGCTGAAGGAGGAAGTGCCTGGTTGAGAGAGAGGGAAATCAGGGGCTCCCCAGATGCAGGAGTGGAGCATGTAGTCTGTCCTTGCCCGCAGGCTCCACCGAGGTGAACGGGTGTGAGAAGATGCACCTGGTGCTGCTGGTCCCTATCCTCTTCTGGACTTCAGGTGAGCACAGGGATTTGTGCTTTGGGTGAATACTTTGGCAACATGAGGAAGCAGCTTTCTAAGGAACCAGGAAGCCCAGAAAGAAGGTGACATTTACTTGGTAATCCATTGTTGTGGTGCCTTCATGGCAGAAACACTGAGCTTTTAACCCGGTTCCAGGCACAATTTCAAGCCACTGGGGGCTGATCATAACTAAGACAGATACACTGTTGGGCCTCACTGGTCTTGGAAAGACAGGAGAGCCCTGATTGTCAGGAGAACACCTGGTATGGCTGGGCTGTCATTTTGTGAATGTGCTCCCTCAAGGGGAGACTTTGGGGAAGAAGAGAGGGGAGCAGGGCAATGAAGGAAGAAAGAACGGATCTGCTTTACAAAGTCGATGGAGGAGTGACTGATGGGACGGAAGGAAATAACGGAAGTGGCGGAGGGACTGAAAGTTAAAGAGGAAAAAGAGACAAGATCAAGGTAGAGGAATGACCACAGCTTTCTTGTTGTGTTTTGTGACGGGGGTACTTCCTATGTAGCCAAGGCTGGCCCTCTATCTAGTGATCCTCCCGTCTCAGCCTCTATTGCCAAAAATATTTACATTATGATTTGTAACAGTAGCAAAATTACAGTTATGAAGTGGCAACAGAAATAATTTTATGGCTGGGGGGGGGGATCACCACAACATGAGGAACTGTATTAAAGGGTCACAGCATTAGGGAGGTTGAGAACCCCTGACCTAGTGCATGCTGAGGTAGAGCACAGAAGGGGTTTCTCTTGTGTTGGGGTTATGGTGGCGTGTACCATCACACTTGATTTCATGTAGCTGGAAGTGGATGGTTACAGTTTTGATTTCAAAGACAGAAAATTTACTGTTGAACACAATGATACAGTTCTACGTGTGGAGGTGCACACCCTTATCTCCTCATTTGGAAAACAGAGGCAGGAGGATCTCTGTGAGTTTCAGACCAATCTCATCTACATAGCAAGTTCCAGCTAGTGAGGGATGTACAGTGAGACTCCATCTTGAAATAAATTGCACAAAATAATGGGTTCATCATACCATTTTTTTCACGTACGCATATCATGTACTTGGATCAATTTTGTCCCTTGCTCTCCCCATTTCTACTGGTTCCCCTTTTCTAAACATCTCTTTTCTACTTTTATGTCTGTTTTGTTAAAAAAAATCTGAATTTTTTGCATATGAGACAAACATGATATTTGTCTTTCTGAATCTGGCTGATCACCCATTAAATGTATTTTCTTGCCAACATAATCATGTATATATTTACCCATTCATCTGTCAAAGGACTTTGGCCCATGGCTTGGTTATTGTGGACAGTGCTTAAGTATAAATGGATATATAATTACTCTAGAGCAGTGATTCTCAACCTATTGGTTGTGACCCCATTGACAAATCTCTATCTCCAAAAATATTTACATTACAGTTCATATTCAACATTACAGTTATGAGGTAGCAATGAAAATAACTTTATAGTTGGGATTCACCACAACACGAAGAACTGTATTAAAGGGTCACAGCATCAGGAAGGTTGAGAGCCCGAACTCTAGTGTATGGAGACCTCAGAAGACAGTCTCCTTGACTTGTATTCTGGTGGTTTCTACTGTGCATTGGAATTCTCCTCTTGACTTAAAATATCAGCAAAAGGCCTTCAATTTCATAACCCTAGTGCAGACACTTCCCAGGACTCTAGACTCTCATAGCTAAGTGTGCACTCAGCTCTCATATTTAGACATTGACATTTCAAATGTGGGGGCTGGAGAGATGGCTCAGCACTTTATAAGGCTTGCTTCTTTTAGAGAGGGCTCAAGTTTGATTCCTACCACCCAGTGTTGGGTTTGTCACAACTATCTGTGACTCCACCTCCAGGGGATCTGATGTCCTTTTGGATTCCATGGAAACTTATAGTCGCATTCATATACCCATAAGGCCATACTCGCGCAAATATACATACTAAAAAAGAAAGGAAAAAATTCAACTCCATATTTTCTTAGTGTTCAGGCTAAAGCTGGGTGGGGGCATCCCTCTCCAATGATCTCCTCCCGGACTTTGAATTAAAATCTTAAATCCTTGCAGAAGGCTCCCCACCTGATTCCTTTCTACACCCCTGGTCCTCTTTCTTCCTTGCTTTCTTGCCTGGTTCAACCCACCCCCCATGGCTTTGAACACACTAGGTTTACTTGGCCTCAAGGCTTTCTGTCTGATTGTTCTTTCCTGTGTGGTCCCAGCTCCCCACCTCTTCCAAGTCTTCATTTCTCACTGTGGGCTTCATTGGGGACCTTAATTAAAACGGCTGTTCCTGCCCTGGTCTGGCCTACTCCACTCAGGAGGCATAGAGAAAGGGGGTGGGAGTTTAGATCATTCTCACCCACAGAGGTCGAGGCATGAGTTATGTGAGACTCTGCCTCAACAGGAAAACCAGCACAAAAACAAAGAATTGAATCTCTTGTGTTGTCTGCCCACCATTGTCTGTGCCCCACTCTCTCATTTTAGTAGAATGGAAGCTCCCAGAAGGCAGAGACTTTTGATCTAAATCCATAGTGGGTATGAATTAGGCAAACAGTAGATGAATGAATGAATGTCTCCATTCATTAGAGTAGTCTTTATGCCTTTCTAGAACGTAGTCTTTATGCCTTTCTAGAACATAGTCTTTATGCCTTTCTAGAACTAAACAATTAAGATATTTTTCTTTAAAGATTCTATTTAATGTGACGTGAGTGCGAATGTGTGTGTGTGTGTGTGTGTGTGTGTGTGTGTGTGTGTGTGAGAGAGAGAGAGAGAGAGAGAGAGAGAGAGAGAGAGAGAGAGAGAGAGAGAGAGAGAGAGAGAAAGAGAGAACATGTGTGCAGGCACCAGAGGTGCAGAATCGGGTGTTGGAATCCCCTGGAGCTGGAGTTACAGGCTGTTGTGAACTGTGTAATGTGGATGCTCAGAGGTGTATAATGGCCACTCTGGAAAACAATTTGATGGCTATTCAGAATGTTAGATATGGTATTGCCACATGACCAAAATGAACTGCAAACACGCACCCATGTAAAAGTTAAGAATACAAATGGACACATGATAATAGTATTAATAATCTCTAAAAGGTGGGCATGATCTAAATATCTGACTCATTTCAATGCATGGCTAAATAAAATATGGCATACCCACACAGTGGAACAGCACTCTGTTAAAACCAGACTGAAGCATTAGTGTCACAGGCTACAATATGGATGGACCTCCAAACCACTGTGTTTCATATGACATGTCCAGAGTAGGTGAGTCCGTGGGACCAGGAAGTAGATTAACGTTGGTGAGAGGGTTGGGAGATAGGCACCAAGGGGGGAAAACTGTCAGTGATGTGGGGTCGCTCTTCATGCTGACAAGAGAAAAATCTGAAATTAGACAGTAAAGATGGTCATAGAGCTGTGAATGTTCTAACCCCCAGGGCTGAGTGTGTTTAAAGAGTTAAAGTCACCGTATAGGAATTATGTATCAGTTTTAAAGGCAGAGCAAGATAAATTCCTGGCTTTAAGTGTGCAATAGTCTAATAAGCAGTTTCTTCATGCAGGGAGGATTGAACCCATGACCTCACACATGCCAAGCAAGTGCTCTACCAACTTAGTTATATACTCAGTGTCTGTGTTTTTGCTTTTTTGAGACAAGATTTTCCTCTGTAGCCCAGGCTGGCCTTAAACTAGCTGCATAGTTTATACTGGCTTCTAGCAGTGCTGAGATTACAGGTATGTATTAACACACGTGGAGCACAGGCTTTGGTTGTTGTTATACATTTATTTTATTTGTGTGTGTGTGTTTGTGTGTGTGTGAGTATGTATGTGTTTGTGTGTATGTTTGTGTGAGTGTGTATGTATATGTGTGTATGTTTGTGTGTGAGTATGTATGTGTGTGTGCATGTGTGTGTGAGTATGTATGTGTGTGTTTGTGTGAGTGTGTGTGTTTGTGTGTGAGTGTGTATGTTTGTGTGAGTGTGTATGCATATGTGTGTGTTTGTGTATGTATGTTTGTGTGTATGCATGTGTGTGTATGTGTGTGTTTTTGTGAGTGTGTGTGTTTTTGTGTGTATGTGAGTGTGTATGTGTGTGTCTTTGTATGTGTGTTTGGGTGAGTGTGTGTGTGAGTGTGTGTATGAGTGTATATATGTGTATGTATATGTGTGTGTGTCTGTGTATGTATATGTTTGTGTGCATGTGTGTGTACATATGTGTGTGTATGTGTGTTTGTGTGTGTATGTATATGTGTGTGTATGTGTGTGCATGTGTGTATATGTGTGTGTACATGTGTCTGTGTGTGTATATGTGTATGTATGCATGTGTGTGTATGGGTCTGTGTGTGTATATGTGCATGTGTATGTGTGTGTGACTGCATGCTTATGTGAAGTCAGAGGATAACTTATGGAGTCAATTCTCCCATTTGTCCATGCAAGTTCTGGGTGTTAAACTCAGGTAGTCAGTTTTGGCAGCAGGAACCTTTTACCCAAGGAGCCATATTGCCAGTTATGGGGCACAGTTTCCTAACAAGGAAACCTAGAAAATGATAACATGTAGTAGACTCAAGGAAACAGGAAGAAAATGACACAGATGGGAAATTAACTTGGGAAGTGAAACAATGATGTCCTACCCATTATAATGGTTCATGCTGAATGGGTTGAGAGGTGCCGGGGGATTAGGAAAGCACCCTGAGTGTGTCTGTGAGGACATTTCCAGAGTCCAGAGGATCAGCCTTGGGGAGACCTACACTGATGTGAGCAGCCCCATCATCCCACAGGCTGGGGAGCCTGATGGAATAAAAGTGGGAAATGCCACGTGGTACAATCTCTTTCTCTCCATCCCCTTCCTGATTGTTAGGATGGCCTGTGGGATAATGCTCCTGTATAGTAAAGATTTGTCACTTGAATTAATTTAATAAAATACTGATTGGCCAGAAGCCAAGCAGCAAGTCTTGTTGGGGTAACCAGAATTCTGGGAAAGAGGAAAGGCAGAGCAGCAGATGCCAGCCAGACACAGAGGAAGCAAGATGAGAATGCTGCACTGAGCAAAGGTACCGAGCCGCCTGGCTAAACATAGATAAGAATTATGGGTTAATTTAAATATAAGAGCTAGTTAGTAATAGCCTGAACTGCAGGGCAAGCATTTATAATTAATATTAAGCCTCTGAGCAATTATTTTATAAGCTGGGACTGTGGGGGCTGGGCAAGATAGAGAGAAATTTCCATCTACAAGGATGAGCCAATTTTCTCTGTCAAGACCTCCCTGCTTGGGTTTACTCTGCCAGGTATTTTATCACAGAAACAAGACAAAAGCAATGCCGACTAATGTCTCAAAACCTCTTTGATAAAGAATAAAAGGAGGAAAAGAAACATCAATTAAATAGAAAATTCTGTACCATAAAAACAAAACAGCACCTGTAATAAAAAAAAAAAACACGGTTAAAATCGATACGTGAAAAGTCTAATTAATTATTTTATAATTATAATTATAAAATTATATTATAATTTTATAATTGATAAGCCACCTTCCTCCTCCTTTCTCTTTTTATTTGTGTGTGCATGCACCGGGGGCATTTGTGAAAGTGTGTTGTGTGTGCATGCACCGGGGGCATTTGTGAAAGCGTGTTGTGTGTGCATGCACCGGGGGCATTTGTGAAAGCGTGTTGTGTGTGCATGCACCGGGGGCATTTGTGAAAGCGTGTTGTGTGTGCATGCACCGGGGGCATTTGTGTGAGTGTGTTGTGTGTGCATGCACCGGGGGCATTTGTGTGAGTGTGTTGTGTGTGCATGCACCGGGGGCATTTGTGTGAGTGTGTTGTGTGTGCATGCACCGGGGGCATTTGTGAGAGTGTTGTTGTGTGTGCATGCACCGGGGGCATTTGTGTGAGTGTGTTGTGTGTGCATGCACCGGGGGCATTTGTGAAAGTGTGTTGTGTGTGCATGCACCGGGGGCATTTGTGAAAGTGTGTTGTGTGTGCATGCACCGGGGGCATTTGTGAAAGTGTGTTGTGTGTGCATGCACCGGGGGCATTTGTGAAAGTGTGTTGTGTGTACATGCACTGGGGGCATTTGTGTGAGTGGTTGTGGGTGTGAAGGCCAGAGACAACTCTCAGGAGTCAATTCTTCCATCCAAGTGGGTCCTAGGGATAAAACCCAGGTCACCAGGCTTGGTGGCAAGTGCCTTTACCCACGGAGCCATCTCGCTAGCTCCCAAAAATTATTCTTGTAAAGAGATATCGCAGTGTACCCCCTGAATATTTCAAAAGTGAAAGCAACGTATATTTTCAGAAGAAACCCCCCTCACCCTGTGACACCGCAAGGCAGGACCCTGTGGATTCAGCATGGGATGGTCACATAGTTCAAAGGAACAGAGCAGAAATATCTAGCTGGAACTCACAAGTGAGAGACTGTCTCAAAAGAATAAAACAGAGGGGCTAGAGAGAAGGCTTAGCTGTTAAGAGGACTTGTTCTTGTGCAGGACTCTGTTTTGTTTCCTAGCAGGCAAACAAGGGCACACAACCATCTGCAACTCCAGTTCCAGGTAGCTGACACCCACTTCTGGCCTCTCTGAAGGCACCAGGCGTTCATGTGGTACAGACATAGAAGCAGGCGAAACACCCATACATATAAAATAGAAATAAATCTTTTTTTAAAAAGTGAGGCAGAGAATAATAGAGCAAGACACTCAGGCCTCCCTCTGCTCTCTGCGTATTAACTCAGGCTCATGCACCAGACAGACATGTGCTGCCACCCGTACCCTGTACATGCACACACATATGCATACATGTTGGGTGTAAAGAAGTGGGGGAGAGTAGTTTTTGACCCAGGCAACTATGTAGCCCAGAATAGCTTCAAATTCATTATCCTCCTGCTTCAGCCTCCTGACTGGTTAAGATTAGGTGTGTTCAGCACCACACCTGCAGCGCTACACCTGCATGTTGTTATTCACATGGTGAGAAGGGCAGGTGTTTGGGATGAACCCAGGGTCTTACCTACACTAGGGTCTCTCTGTGTATTCCTGGCTGTCCTGACCTGAAACTTGCTATATAGGCCAGGCTGGCCTTGAACTCAGAGACATCTGCCTGCCTCTGCCTCCCAAATGCTGGGATTAAAGGCCTGTGACACTTGGCCTTTTTTTTTTTTTAAGGGAAAATTCCTTATTTTTTCTTAAATTGAGGGACAGCAGGCAGCCTGTCTTGGAGAAGGGGTACCCCTCCCTTGGCCACTGTTCAATTAATCATGCTTTTGGAACTGCCATTGTGCCTTGCTCTTAGAATGGGAGATCAGTGGTCCATGGGTTTGCATTTTCCAGGCTGCTCCACTGCTCAGGGCCCAATCACAGGTCCAGACACGGTGAGTGGTCAGGAACAAGGCTCCTTGACTGTGCAGTGCCATTATGACCAATCCTGGAAGAAATACAAGAAGTACTGGTGCCAAGGAGCTGATTGGGGTTACTGTAAGACCCTCATTAAAACTGATGAATCAGAGCAGTTGGTGAAGAAGAACCGTTTGTCCATCAAGGACAACCAGACTGACTTCAAAGTCACAGTGACCATGGAGGACCTTAGGATAAGAGATGCCGGCATTTACTGGTGCGCCATTGAGAGATTAGGATCAGACCACAGATTTAAAGTTAAAGTGACCATTGACCCAGGTAAGAGTGTGTATACGTCTCTTTAAGTGCCTATTTTGGTCCTTTGGGTCCCACCCACAGGAGATAACTATCAGCTGCTGCACTGTGCAGGAGGTTGAGTCCTGAAGTCGCATGCACACTTGATTGACTGCTTGGGGTTTGGACAGGGCTTCTCTTAACTGCCTCCCGGGGCTTCCAGGCACATCCTTGTCTATGCTCTGTACAGCTTCATCTCTAGTCTATGGCCAAGAGAGGTTAGGGTGGTTGTCCCCCGCTCCAGGTCATAGACCAAAGATACCACTTTCTGTGGTTCCTGGACTCCTCAGTTTCTGCCAGTGCTTTCCTGGACCTCTATGGGACGGGTTCGTTGCTCTCCAAGGTGCCTTCACCCGATGCTGTGCTCACTCTCACTGTATCCATCCCAAGGGAAACCATATCAGCCTAGTTGGGCATTGTGGTCTAGTTTCCAAGGTCTAGAAAGACCTTTACACACAGTCGCATTTCTGATGTCTCCAGTCTTCTGAGGAGGCCATTTGTGTCTTTGGTCTAGTGATGTTCTCAATGTGAGCCCTTCCATAATGCAGAAACTCATTGTGGTGGTGGTGGTGGTGGTGGTGGTGGTGGTGGTGGTGGTGTGTGTGTGTGTGTGTGTGTGTGTGTGGGAGTTCAGCTCAGAGGTCTTGGTGCATCGACTTGGAGTAGTTTCTCTCTTGGACTCTGCTCTGCCACCCTCAGACAGGCAGGGACAGGTCATAGAGCATTTGTAGGCTACAGATGGCAGACGAGGGCAGTGCTATTGTCTCCAGGACTCCCTGAGGTTCAGTAATGGTGTGAAGCTCGCATTATCTTGCTGAACCCTAACAATACCCTTGGAAAAGGGTGTCTCCATTACTGAAACTTAACCTTGCCCAAGTGTCTTCCTGACTATTAGGATTTTCTTTTTGCTATCAAAGGATTTTTATTTATTTTATGCATATTGGTTTTGTCTGCATGCATATATGTGCACCACATGTAAGTCAAGTGCCCACATATGCCAGAAGAGGGCATCTAGGGATGAGGCATCATGTGGGTGCTGGGAACTGAACCTGAGTTCTCTGCAAGAACATCATATGCTTTTAAACTGTGGAGCCATCTCTCCACTCCAAATATGAGCTGTTTATTCCACCCTCAGTATGGCTATGACCTTAGAAGTTTCAAATCTGGGTTACATTAGCCACTCTTCAAGTTCCCTGTCTGTTCCTGTCCTTGCCTGATAAAGTTGGAGGGAAGCATTGGCTGAGACACTGCCATAGCGTCTGGGTCATTCAGCTGAGCTATAGCTACCCTTGTTCTGAGGCTCTTCCATGGCTCCCTCCAGGGCCCCACCACCGTCCCTGGACTTGTACCCATTCCTACCTGCTAAGAAGATTTGGGCTTTCTTAGAGGTCAAGAGGACACTAGCAGTTCAGCTATAGTTAACTGCCACAGCCCTACTCCTGAGTCCTCTGGCTGGGATGGCCCATACTCCCTCACAGACTCAGCAAGTGAGTGGGTGCCTGGAATAGTATTATAATCTGTCTTATGTCAAGCACCCCAAGCAACCTCTCCAGTGTTGACCACGCTCCCCATCATCTCCACCACCACCATGTTCACAGTGACAGCCTCTGTAAACGAGACCACCAGCACATTCCCAGGGACGAGCAGCCACCACAATGATGACAGGTAAGCCAGCTTGGATGTTGCTGTCCTCTGTGGTCCTCTGTGGTCCAGTTAGCCCCCAATCTTCTAAAGGTGGATGCTCTGAAGTCTCAGACCCCATTTGCATAGTTAAGGATGCTGGCCCTCCTAACTTGCCTTCAGTTCCCAGTGAGCTCTCATCCTAGAACAGAGGATACTTTGTAGGCAGGTCGGTTCACATGTCCATTCACTCAGTCCTCCAACCGGAGTCAATTTCTTTCTGCTGGGCTTGTGTTGAGTTCTAGAGACATGGACATAGTGCTAGGTGGGAGAGAGATATTTACAGGAAGTCAGCAAGGAAAGTGTGGCTGAGATGTGGAGGGAGATGGGCTGTTGGGCCACAAGGATGGCTTTTGGACCAATTTTTAGGAGGTCATGGGCAGCTTGTGAAGGATTTAATTCCTTAGAGCTTCTCAAATGGCTGTTATGGGGCTGGAGAGATGGCTTAGTTATGAGCACTAACTGTCTTGACAGAGGACCTGGGATTGATTCCCAGCATTCACATGCTGTTCACAACCATCTATAACTCCAGTCTCGGGGGATCCAATGGCCTCTTTTGGCCTCTGAGGACACACACACACACACACACACACACACACACACACACACACACACACACCAAATTACTGTTAAAATAAGAACTGTGATTTCGGCAATATTGGTCGTGACTCAATGTCTCTAGCCCATGAGGCAACTTATGAAGGAGGTTCCCCCTCTTCCTTTTATTTTCATTTCTTCCCCGTTCCCACCCCCTAACAGAGTCTCCTGCAGCCCGGGCTGATTTTGAACACACTAAGGAGCTGAGGTTGACCTTGGATTTCTTCTGGTCCTTCTGCCTCTATCCTGAGTGCTAGGATTACAGATGCATGCCCCCACTTCAACCATTAAAGCCTGTGGTTCAGTTCAGAACCTCATGCATGCTGGCCAAGACCTCTACCAGCTGAACTATATCCTCAGTACCTACCTGATATTATTATTATTTTTAACAAGGCCAGAAATTTGTTTGGTCTTTAGTAACCCGCCCAGACACCTGCAATCAAAGAACTTTCTTGAATCAGAGAGGCCTCTTCTCACGTCTAGATTTTGCTTGCTTTGTCCCCATAAATAGCTTTGCATTTATTTATTTTTAATTAATCAATTAATTAGCGCATTTTATGTATAGGAGGCTTTTGTCTGTGTACCACTGTGTGTGCCTGGTGTCCACAGAGGCCAGAAAAGGGAGTTGGATCCCCTGGAACTGTAGTTACAGATAGTTATAAACCACCATGTGGGTGCTGGGAATTGAACCCAGGTCCTCTGCAAGAGCAGTCAGTGTTAGTAACCACTGAGCCCTCTCCCCGGTGCTTCAGTCATCCAAGGGCCCCACTGATGAGTCCTTTCCACAAAACCCTCAGTCTCTGTCTCATCAGGAACCCCTTTGCTTCCCTCCCCTCCCCGCTTTGCTCTCTGTTTTGAGGTTTTTGTTTTGCAGTGCTGAAGACTGAACTCAGCACCTACCAGACAAGTGCTCTACCATAGAGCCACACCTGTGGCCTTCCGAATGGCTTTTAATTAGTAGTAATGATTTCTCTCTCTCTTTATCTCTTTGTATATGTGTGTATCTGTGTGTATATGTATATGGGTGTATATGTATGTGTGAGTATATGTGTGTGTATATGTGTGTGTATGTATATGTGTGTATATGTATGTGTATGTATATGGGTGTACATGTGTGTGTATATGTATGTGTATGTATATGTGTGTGTATGTATGTGTGAGTATATGTGTGTGTATGTATGTGTGAGTATATGTGTGTGTATGTATATGTGTGTGTATGTATATGTGTGTGTATATGTATGTGTATGTATATGTGTGTATATGTATGTGTGAGTATATGTGTGTGTATGTATATGTGTGTGTATATGTGTGTGTATGTATGTATGTGTGTTCCAGACAACCTCCAGTCCTGTCAGTGTTGTTCTTCAGCCACCATCTTATTAATTAATTAATTAATTTATTTATTTTTGAGTCCCGTTGGCAGGAGCTCACCAAGTAGTCTAACCTGGCCTTCCAGGAAGCCCCCAGGGATCTTCCTGTCTCCACTTCCTCAGAACTGAGATTACTGGAGCATACCACCTTACCTGGATTTTTAATGTGGGCTCTAGGGGTTGAACTCAGAATTTCCTACTTGTAAATCAAGTGCTTTATTGACTGAGCCAGCTCCCCAAGCCCCAGTTTCTTTTTATAAGGACACTGATTGCATTAGATTAAAGCCCATCCCAATGACGTCACTTAGAGACCCCCTCTTCAAATACAACCACAGGTACAGAAGGAGAATCAGTCCTAAGCCTTTCTTCTAGCTTCTGTGGCTGGCAGCAATGTTTATTGTTTATATTTTTGTTTTATGTGTATGAGTGCTTGCCTGTATGTATGTCTGTGTACTCATGGGTGCCTGGTACCCTTGGAGCCCACAGGAGGGGTTCTGATACCCTGGAGCTAGACACTTGTGAGCTACCATGAGCAGGTACTGGGGATGGAAACTGGGTTCTCTGTAAGAACAGCAAGTGCTCAGCAAGGTTGATATTTCTTGACTTGTAGTTGTTACTCCGGCTCCTGTCCAGGTCCCATGGCTTCTCCCTGTAAGTGTTCGAATTTCTCTCTTTCTAAGGATTACACTGGTAATCCCAGCACTTGGGAAACAGAGGCAGGAAGGTCAGGAGTTTAAGGTCATCTCTTCTACATATAGAGTTTGGGGTTAGCTTGGGCTACCCAAGATTCTGTCTGAAAAAAACCAAACCCAAATCAACGAACCAATAGCCAACAACAAGAAAAAAGCAGCTAAGCAAAACAAGAAGACTCCAACAAAAACAAACATCTAGACCAAACTTTTTTTGCCGTTGAGCTGTAGGATGCCGGAGAGTTTTACCGTAACTTGGTTACTTCTGCAAAGACTCTCGTTCCAAGTAGGTCACATTCATAGTCTCTTGATAAACACACAACTTTTTTTTTTTTTTTCTTTTTGAGACAGGATTTCTCTGTGTAGCCCTGACTATCTTAGAACTCACTCTGCAGACAAGGCTGGCCTCACACTCAGAGGTCCACCTGCTTCTGCCTCCCAGAGTGCTGGTATTAAAGGCTCCAACACTGCTTGACTAAGCAATGATCTACACAGTTGTTGGCTGACACTATGCAGTCTGTAGGGAGGGCATGCGTGGGATGAGGAGGGGCTGATTCAAGCCTCTGGTTGTCCAGTTCTTGCTGGACTTCTAGAACAGTCTTTGAAGGGACCCAGACTGGAAACCAGAGTTCTTCAGGCTATAAGGTGTTGAGCATGCCCCAGCTACCAGGTGGCTGCGATTAGGCTGAGGGATGGGAGGCACAGGCCTGGGTGCTGCCTATGGCTCCTGCCTTTCCAGGCCCGGTGGTGACGACAGTGGCCATGACAGTGACGGCAGTAGCAGAGGTCTTTTAGATCTCAGTGTGCTCCTCCCGGTCATCTCTGCGGTGCTGTTATTTCTCCTGCTGGTAGCCTCACTCCTTGTTTGGAGGATGGTGAGGAGACAGAAGAAAGGTGAGTGTGTCTGGCCCTGGGGCTGCAGCGGTTGGATGATGTGGGCTGATAGCTAGCTGGCTGGCGTCTGAGAGCTGGCCTCAGGGACTCTCCAAGCAGTCTGGGAGAAACTGTGCCAGAAAGGCAGCAGACAACTGGTAGTCGGAGGCTGGGGGATCTGGAGCTAGAACTCTACTGGGAAGATTGGAGTCAGCCCCCTGCTCTGTACATCCTTGCTCCTCTCTGATTGGCTCCTTCCCTGTTTCCTAGTTTTAGTCAAGGTGGTAGAAATAGGGGGGGGGGGGCCTGCTCTAGGGAAATGTGGTTGTGAAGGAGGTGGGAGAAAAAGACACACACCACAAACACACACACACATCACACAAACACCACAACACACACTCACACACACCACACCCACACCACATATACACACCACAGCCCCCACAGACACCATCCCCCCATACACATACCACACACACACACCATGCATACACCACATTCCCCCCTCACCCCACATACACACCTCACCCTCCCACCACATACGTACACACCATACACACCACACACACACACACACACACACACACACACACACACACACACACACACACACACACACACACACACGAGTATATCAGGAGCATCAACTGTGATTCTATTTCCAGCTTCTCCCTGCCCATCAGCCCCTTCTCAGGCCGACCCATGTGACCTAGGTAGCCCTGCTTTTCAGAGAAGAGCCCCATCTCTCAGATCACAAGTCTGGCCTCAACCAAGCCCTTTCTTGTCTGGCTTCACTTCCACATTTTCAAATAGTTTCTCAGAATGCTCAGGGACTTGAGATATTCCCGCCCCCACTCCATCTCCACCTGGGCCTAGGACTTACATTCTCAGAGGACAGATTAGGCTCTTTTGTTTGTTTCAAGACAGAATGAGTACCAGGACTACACAGCGAATCCTGTCTCCCCCCCCTCCCCCCACCTCTCCATCCCTGCCCAGGCAGGGTCAAATTATGTAGCTTAGGCTGCCCTGAAACTCACTCTGTAGACCAGGCTGGCCTTAAACTCAGAGATCCACCAGCTTCTGCCTCCCAGAGTGCTGGCATTAAAGGCATGTGCCACCATGCCTGGCTAGACTAGGTTCTTTTAGAATCTTAGTCATAATTTTAAATTGTGTGTATGTGTGTGTGCTTTTGTGCACCCACATGTGCACGCCGTAGCCCATGTGGAGATCAGAAGGCAACTTTTGAGAGTGGGTTTTCTCCTTCTACCGTATGGGTTTTGAGAATTAAATGCAGGCTGTCAGGTCTGATGGCAAGCTCCTTTATTCTCCTAACCATCTTGCTGGCCTCAAGATCCTGCTTCTTAGTCATCTCTCAAGCTTCCGAATTCACTGACTGAGTCCCAAGCTTAGGTGTCGTCTCTATTCCGAAGCATCAGGTCCTTTGATACTAGAAACTGGGATAATCCTTTGTTTCTCTTTTTGTTTCCAGAGCAGTGAAATGTAGACAGGAAGGAAGAACAAGGATTAAAAAAAAAAATTACAAAATCCAGCAATCTCTCTTTTCTCCACTTTTCCCCAAAAGCTCATGCATCCTAGTGGGGGGCAGTACACTTGGCTGTCAGGCACAGCTACACTTCTGTAGGAGGAAGGTTCAGCCACCATGTGGCTCAGAGCCAGGCTGAAGATGAACTAGAATTCATTATTAGCCGAAGGTGGTGGGATGAACAAGTGTCACGGCGGTGTGGGGGGAGGACCAGATGGTCCAGTTGCTAGCAAGGACAGGCATGACCACATGTGTGTGTGTGTGTGTGTGTGTGTGTGTGTGTGTGTGTTTAGGAATGATGGTCATAACAGGATCCTGCAGGGAGAATCTCAACTCTAGGAGAGCAAGGCTACCCTCTCAGTCATGTGCACACTTCTATGAAGTTGGGAACAAATAGGTTAAGATCTCTTTTTCTGGTTGAGAAATAGAAACTCATCTTAGGTGACCATAGTTGCAGAGTGTGCCTCCCCAGGGTCAGAATCGGAAACCAGATCTCTTGTCTCTAATCTAGAGTCTTGCTAGAGCTCTATCCACCACACCCCACCTCATCCTACCCCAACCTATCCCACCCCACCCCACCCCACTTCTCTTTCTTGCATATAAAGCCCTTGAAAATCTCAAGGATAGATTTTCTAATTTCAGATTTTTTTTTTTTTTCCTTTTAGCTGCCGGGTCACACTCAGAGCAGGTAAGCAGACAAGAGGGACCATCTCCTGGAAGCCTCTACTTCCCAATGCATCAGATAAGCCACATACCAATGTATCAAAGACTCCTGGCCCCTTGCAGGGCTGGGGGGATGAGGGTCCTAGAAGCAGGGAGGAGGCTTGAGTAGGCAATGGGGTTGGGGATGGGGAGCATAAGGAGCTGGGAAGGGGTCACAGGAAAGCAAAGAGGCTCATGTTCCTCTACAAAAGTAGAATCTGCTCCCACAGGCTGCTTCTGTGATTTGCATATTCTGTGTCCTCAACCCCAGGTATCAGAGTCTCTGGAGGGTGAACTCGGTTATGCAAACCTGGCCCTTCAGCAGCCCAGACTCTACCATGACTCCTCTGGGAAATCCATGTCCTCCTCTGGCAAGGCTCCCCAAGAGGAAGTGGAGTATGTCACAATGGTATGTCTTTCATGGGGCTGCTGAGATGTGAGGCTATCACTGCCCCACCCCCCTTGGAAAGTGAACTCGGTGCCCATGTGGACACAGCTGGTGTGGGTGGGGTCTGAGCAGATCCATCAAGTTTCAGAAGTGTGTCCACACTACATTTCTACCCTGCAGACTTGGGACTGTCTACTGTAGTCCTAACACTGGGCAGGGAAGAGCCACACTGCCCAAGAGGCTCAGGATCCTGTAAGAAGTGGTCCTCCTAGGGCAGAGGTGGGATTTTCTTGTGTTGTGGCTGAAGGTTATTTGGGGTTTCTGACAGAATGGAGGGAAACTGGAGCCCTGATCTATTTCCTCTGAGGACTTTCTTGTCTCATTGGATGGCTGCTGTTCCCTCCCAGCCTTTCTGACCCATGACCCTCTGTATCCCAGGCTCCTTTTCCTAGGGAGGAGATTTCATATGCAGCTCTGTCTTTGGCGGCCTTGGGACAGGAACCCATTTATAACAACACTGGCTGCTTTGACTCCAACATTCCAAGCAAAAGCCTTGAGGAATCTACGCAATATAGCAGCATCAAGAGGTCCTAGCCTGTGGCCATGCTTTGGTCTTGGTCCCTGAAGAAGGCCTGGGAGCATGTTCCTGCACATCTGCCTCTGTGCCTGCTTCCTGACCAGGCCTAGTGGGTGACTTGAACTCTATCCATCCAGACCTCATGGCCTTGAGCTCAACCTTGAGCCTGGAGTTCAGCCTCAGGGGGCATCAGTGAATTAAGTGTCTTTACACATCTTCTCTTACTGCCAGTGTACCTTGGAAGGTGTTAGAGAAGCAGCTTCAGGGGAGGCTGTGTAAATCATAACAATGATAACAATACTAATAATAGCAATTAAGCTCTATTTATTCTTTATCATATGGCCCCCAAAGACATTTTCATTCTAATGCCTACGATCTGTAAATTATCTTATACATCAAAAGACAGGGGGCATATGTGTTAAGTTCGGATTTTGTGATGACTCTGCATTATTCAAGTAGATGCAAAATAATATCACAAGGGTCCCTCTAAGAAGGAATAGAGCAAGTCACAAAAAGAGAATGCATGGCGGGGACAGAAGTGATATAGCAGTCTCCTGGAGCCAAAGAAGGCAAGTCTCAGACTATCCCCTGGGTGGGGCATCCAAGAGGAATTAAGCCTGAGCTGAGTGGCATTGACTGTGTACTGCTGACTTTCAGAATTGTTGAAAAATAAAGTCTCATTGTTTTTATTTATTTATTTATTTATTTATTTATTTATTTATTTATTTATTTATTTATTTATTTATTTATTTATTTTTGAGATAGGGTTTCTCTATATCTCTTTGGCTATCTGGAACTATATAGACTGTTTTATTCACAATGCCTCCAACACAAATCTACCTGCTTCTGCCTCACAGGTGCAGGGATTAAAGGTCTGTGCTATCATGCCTAGCTAAATGGCTTTGTTTTAAATTAAGTCCCTGGATGACTGCTACATGGGCCACAGGAAGTCATGTGCTCTTCTCTAAATGCTTCACATGCAGTATTGAACTTTCCTAAGGGTGCTTCTGTCATTCTTCCATTCAGCAGGTGAGGAACTCATCGCATAATGAGGCTAAGAGACTTGGTGCCAAGTTTTATGGCTAGTAAGCACATGAGGCTTTAGGGTGTGGGGTCTTTGTCATTACCTTACCCTGTTTGTACACAGAGGAAAGGGTTTGTGTGCACGTGTGGACACGTGTATATGCATGCCTGTGCACATACAGCTACGTAGGACCGAATACTTATAGACATTGGGCTTAGTTCCTTTATTCTGGGGTCCTAACAACGCTCTCCTCAGATTACATCCTTGGTTTCAGAAGGCTCTTTTCCTTCTCTGACTAAGTTAAGTCTCCCAGCAGCCAGAGTAGGTCCGTTCAATGCTCAGAGATGATGACTCCTGCCTTATAGCCTCCTCGGCTTCTTCCTCTGCCTTTGAGCCCCACAGAACCCATGGACCCTTGCTTGCCTGGTGAATCCCATTTCCATCTACTCCTTCACTCTGCTCTATCCATCCCACACCAAACCCCCCCCCACCCCCATACTACAGTTTGCATCTGAAATGTCTCCCAAGGGCCAGGCACTAAAAAGCTTGATCTCCAGCCTATGATACTATTGGTAGTCAGTGTAACTTTTAGAGGGTGGGGCTTTGTGTCAGGAAGTGAGGTCACTGGGAATCTATCCTTGAAGGGGATGTGAGAATTCTGGCTTCTCTCTTTCTGTTTCCTGGACTCTGTGAAATGATCTGCTATTCTCTGTTATGTGTGCCTTGTCAGGATGTTCTGTCTGGCCACAAGTGCATGGTGACAGAGTCAGAGAGCTGTGGATTAAAACCACGGGCAACCCTTCCTCATAAATTGTCATCTCAGATACTTTGACAGTACAATGGAAAGCCGGAAAACAATATAAGTAATATTGTTCCCTTCTCAGGGCTTGGCACCTGCTATCCTCTCTTTCTGGAATGTTCTTCTTGCAGATTTTTAAATGGCTCCCTTTCATCATCACATCTTGACCCCCCCCACCCCTCAAGGGCAGCAGCCCCCCTTCTCCTCTAATTCCTCTCTGTCTCATTGTCCTATTTTATTTCCCAGTGCTGGGGCTCAGTACCCCCCAAAGAGAGACTTTAGGAAAGAATGACTTATTTTGGCTTACAGTTTGAGGGGAGACAGCTCATTCAGGCTGGGAAGGCATGATGTCAGGAAAATGGGGCAGCTGCTCATACTGTATCTATGGTCAGAAAGCAGAGAGAGGACAGGAAATGGGGGCAGGCTAAGAAATATCAGTACTCCCAATGATCCATTTCCTCTAGCTGGGCCACAGTAACTCCTCCCACTAATGATGTACTTCCTTCAGCTAAGCCTTAACTGATAAGTATTTTGAAATCCTCAGTAGTGGGCTTCTCCACTGATGTAATAAGCCAAATTGAATGAGCAAAGAATCCCCGGTGATCTCAGGTGAAGGAGAAATCACATGGCAGGTCTATGGACCAGAGCTTAAATACTCTGTAGGCAAGGTCTTGAGCCCCAGGGGAGGAGCCACTGCTTGGCAGGCTTTCTGAGAGGCAGGGTTTGGAGAGGGAAGAGGGCGCGGCGGAGGCAGAGTTTCCTGACTACGTTAACTACTTCCTACCTCAAGATCCACCCAAGCTGAGAACCAAGTATTCAAAGACAAGGGCCTAAGAGACATTTTACGTTCAAGTCACACACATGGGCTATTTTGAATCATTGATATTTATTGGTATGTGGATTTGTTGTGTCCCACTCTCCCACCTGTCTGCACTAGGCCATATGCTACTTGACATGTCTGGTCTTACTTTTTCATGATTGCCTTTTCCTAATTAACGGCTGGTTGGTACATGATGGGCTCTTAGATGTTTATTGATGGACATAGTAAATAACAGATAAACAGAGGTGATTAATACTTGAAAACGCAGGGTGGACTAGAGGCAGAACATTGATGCTCATCATGTTAGGACGGAAGCTGGTCAAACAATCCGGGATTTCAAGACTGACTTCCCGGCATGGCTATGGAGAGACCTCCTTCTCCTCTTTTGAAAACCTGGGAAGGAGTAAGGAGCTGTGGAGCCCTGTGATGGAGAAAGGTATATTGTTGTACTTGGGTCAGTTTTGGTGAGGGCTGAGGGTAAAGTGTCATGGAAAGGCCCAACAGTGCAGAGGCCTTAGAGGTTCTCTATGGCTGTTATCGGCCACAGAATACCTCTCTGAGGTTGTCTAGTGACTGACAGCTGCAGACACTGGAAGTGGACCTGGATAAGTGATCTTGGAGACCTTGGTACAGAGATCCTTCATGTACTGCTCCAAAGAGGGTTTCCTTAACTCCAAAGAGCTACTCTGATCTATCCTGGATAGAGATTCACCTATTTCTGCCTGGATTAAAGGTATGTGCCACCACCACCCGACTTTTCTCCTGATAGTTTTAATATAGAGTCAAGGTCTGTTCTTTGCTTCCCCCCCCCTCCTCTGGGAGGCCCCATGTTTTTCCTGTGTGAACTGAGTGTGCATCATGTTGCCTTGTGTTCTGGTCTCTTTAACACGAAGCGAAATTCTAGTTACTCATGACATAACCTGACCAAGATTCTTTATGCTTATGTTTTTTCTCTTGTTAGGGTACAATCCTCTCAGGCCTGTGCTAGTTTGTTACAGCGACCAATGCTTGAGCAGAGCAGGACTTGAGGGAGAGAGGGTTTGCTCTAGCCCATGGGTTGGAAGCTGGTGAAGGAGAGCAGAGAGGGCATCATAATGGCCAGGAAGTAGAGGAGACGTCCAGGAAGGGGCTGTGGTGAGTTACAGCTCTAAGGGCTCCCCCAGAGATGCACTTCCTCCATCTAGTCCCCACATCTCCTTTTTACCACCTCCCAATAATGAATTCTGTAGATGAAAGTCTTCTCTCAAAATATCTCATTTTCTCATCGAATAATAATAAGATTTTTTTTAGAGCCCCCTCCCTACTCTTCTTTTAAAAACATTTCATTTTATTTTTAACTGTGTGTAGGTGGGTATGTTTATGCCAGTACAAACACCCATGGATGCCTGGAAAGAGTGTTCTATCCTTTGGAGCTGGACTCACAGACAGTAGTAACTCACCTATATGGGTGTTGAAGTTGAACTTGGGTGCTCCTAACAGCTGAGTCATTTCCCCAACCCCATATGTTTATTTTCTGGGGACATGGTCTCACTCTTTAGGCCTGGCTAACCTGGAACTTTCTTTGCAGCGACCAGGTTGGCTTCGAACTAGCAGAGGTGATTATCCTGCCTATGCTTCCTGAGTGCTGGGATTATGGGCATGCACTATCATACCTAGCCCTAAAATAC
Source organism: Phyllotis vaccarum (assembly GCA_033318265.1). Lineage (NCBI taxonomy): Eukaryota > Metazoa > Chordata > Mammalia > Rodentia > Cricetidae > Phyllotis > Phyllotis vaccarum. The sequence continues at coordinate 6,980,291 of JARWLC010000008.1, forward strand.
TTAGTTTAAATCAACAGTGCCATGGGCAATTCTTCCTCGTTTCCGTTTTCCAAATGGCATAAATTATATTAGTGATAACAGCTCCTTCTATTCTCTAATAGACAGTAACAAAGTGTATTGCTAGTCCGTTGCTGTGCTCAAATCAGATAGAGAGGCCTTTGACTTCTTCCCCAGCCTGGTCGTAGCCACTTACCCCCATTTAACACGCTTGAAGCCAGGCCCCCCTGTGCCCTTGTCATCATCTGCCTTCAACACCACACTTCCTGTTGCCTGTGACCCTGTTCTGAAGCTAGCCTGTCCCTTGCCAGGAAATACTCCTATTTACCCAGCTATACCTAAGGGAGAAGAGCTGGCCACCCTTGTGCCATTTTTCCTAAAGCAGAAGATGACCACTTCCCCAGTTACTCAAGGCATATCTTGAGTGGCGTGAGGCCAACACAGGGGAAATACCCCTCAGGAGCAGCCCAGACTCATTGCAAAGAGGTAGAGGCAGACCTGTCAGGACTTTCAAAAAAATGTACCTGCAGGAACAGCTACAGCATTTTCAGGTTCAAGTAGGAACAATCAGTGGGTTCCTTGCACAAAAATTACCAAGGCTTTTGAGATGGCCATCGCTGAGCATTAAAATGAGCCCGGACCCTGTGAAGTAGAGATAGGTCCTTGTGTGTTTGTGCAGACACCACACCCATGAAGCCAGCCTTGTTTAGCAGGCCTTCCCTTTTACTTCCCATGCTTCATGTGGTGGTAGGCTGCTCAGACCCTAAGCCCTCTTTGGCCCTTTCATTGCTGCCTGGGCCATACTTCCTGAGTGTTAATCCTCTGCCTCAAATCAGCTTCTTCCTTAGCAACTGGACCATCTGTTTCCATCAGGGAAATGTCTATTCCAAGCCAGAGGGTAAGGTCCACCCACCTTCACAGCCCCATTGAGTGGCTCCATTTATAGGGTCAGACCAGCGCAATCCTAGGACCAGTCATTAGTGACCCAAGCCTTGTTATTTAGTGGTAAATGTTACCACATGTGGGGCCCCAATAGCTCAGGCTGGGCTGATTGGTAAAGAGTTGATTTCATTTAGTTTCTGCTTATTAAAGATTTAAAAACATTGAGACTCAGCTTCACCCAGGATTATCACTGGGGCATCCATTGCTTTGAAATGGCTTGCCCTTGGCTGCTAGCACCTCTCACAATCCCCCCATTTCCTATTTACTTTCTTTCTCCCTTCCTTGGGGACAAGGTCTAACTCACTATGTAGACCAGTCCGGCATGAAACTCAGAGATCTGCCTTTCTCTGTATTAAAGGTTTATGCCACCACACTCAGCGGCCCTTCTCCCACTCTTGATCATTAGGGTTAAGGTGACATGTGAGGGGGCATGTAAGTCATGCTTAAACCATGCTATCTATTGGCCACAGTGATTGGTTCAGTGATGGGCATGTGACTGTTTCAGCTTCTACAATGATTGGTTCAGAGCTGAATCTGGTTGCTGCGATAGAGGAGCTTTTGGTATACCCACCTGTGAACCACGGCAAGCCACAGCATAGCATCAAGAGAGGGGAAGAGTTAGGCAGTGGTGGTGCATGCTTTGAGTTCGAGGCCAGCCTGGTCTACAGAGTGAGAGGGCGTTCCAGGACAGCCAGGGCTACATAGACAAACCCTGTCTTGAAAAACAAACGAGCAAATAAAAACACAAACAAACAAAATAAAAGGAAGGGAGGACCCAGAAAAGGCGGGGGAGGGAGAGCAGGAGGGAGAAGAGGGGAGAGGGGGAGAGGGGAAGTGATAGAAGGGGGGAGAAAGGGAGAGGAGAGGAGAGGAGAGGAGAGGAGAGGAGAGAGAGAGAGAGAGAGAGAGAGAGAGAGAGAGAGAGAGAGAGAGAGAGAGAGAGAGAGAGAGAGAGAGAGAACATACAAAAGTGTACCAATCAACCTAGGTGAGGCTGATGGATTATTTTCTTGCTTAAGCTATTCTGAGCTGGTTTCTCATGGCGAGCAGAAGGGTTCTGACCTTAAGAGTTCCTCCTTTATGGCACGCTAATGCTTGTGCTGCTCACACTCAATGAGATGATGGATGTGGATATAGATGTGCTCTGCAAATGGTTTTAGGTCTATTTGAGTGGCATGTCCAAGGATGGACAATCAGCTAAGAGCCACGGCAGGACAAAAGCCTGGGCTTAATGTCATCTTTGTGCCAGTGAGCTGCAGGGGAGGGCATGGGGATGGAGGATGGTTCTCAGGCTAGTGGTAGATGTGATGGGGTGGCTGAGCCAGGGAGTGGTCAGAGCAGGTGATAGGGAAGACAGGCAGTGCTGGTGACCCATGGTGGATAATGTGTGGTGCTCAGGGATTCCACCTTGTGAGTTTGTGGTCCTGGATATTGCTGTTTGAAAGAGACCCAATTCAGGGCCTGGTGGGTGGGATCCGGGGATTCACATGGTCTTGGTCTCCTTTGCTCCCAAGCTCATGGGTTGAGCTGTCATCATGAAGAGCCAAGGTCCTGGCACCTTTTAGTTTGGTTGGAACTTTTCAGCTCAGATGTTTGGGGAATAAGGGAGAGGTGCCTGCTGCATTTTAGCATGCTGGACTCTGGCTTAGCAAGCCTGGGCCACAGGTCTTTGCTCCAGGAATATCTTGTTGCTTGCTGAGAACCTTTCCCTTTTTGAGATATGAACTTGAAGAGATCCTTGATCTGAGGGACCCAGAGTGATTCTGATCTTCAGAGGTGAGACCATATCCTGGATCTGTGGGGTTTTCTATCTCTCTGTCTGTCTGTCTGTCTGTCTGTCTGTCTGCATGTATGCACATCATGGCACACCTGTGGATGTCTATCTATCATCTAGCTGTCTGTCTGTCTGCACTTATGCTCATCACAGAGCACCTGTGGATGTTCAAGGGCAACTTTCAGAAACCAGTTCTCTCTTTATGCCATGTGTGTGTCCGTGTGTGTGTCCTGGAACTGATCATCATACTTGGAGGCAAGCACCTTCCCCCAGTGAGCCATCTTGTCAACCCAGACATATGGTTTGACAGTCTCTGGAATTAGTCATTTAGATGAGCCCTGGAGCTAGACAGCTTCAGAGAGCAGCTCACATTTGACCCTCCCCAAGAACTAATGTATGAGACTCCAGCCCTTGACCTTTAAAGAATCTACAGGAACCAGGGTTCATGTATCACACGGGCTGAGGCCATGTGGCCCCAGTCACCTTTCTGAGCCATTTTCTGTCCTGCAGACTTGTTGGACTCAGCTTCCTGGGGGTGGAAGGTGGTTCTTGACACTACACATTCGTTTGTTGAATCAGTTCTTAAAATCCCCAACAAGAAATGACAAACACTCAGGGGGCATCTTGAGGGAGGGTCATGGTATAAGGTATAAGGAAAGGGCCTCAGCAGCTCTTCTTTTGTCCTTCCTGGATCCCAAGGCCTTGACACTGGCACTGGCTGACATGGAGGCAGAAAAGTGAGGGACAGCTCTGGTACGACTGAGGGAGGTTTCTGAAAGGAAGCACATCTTCCTTCCACTTCCCCTCAGGCCACAAGCAGGGCTTTCTCCAGCTCGGGGTTCTGAGAGGATGATGGGAAATGTGGCTGTGGGAAGACTGGACTGCCTGTCTGATTAAAGTCACTCTGGAAACAGAGGTCAGGTAGGGAGGAGGCCAAAGGGCCACAGGGGCTGTGGATTGAAGCCAGTCTCATATAGGGGTAAAGTAGAAATTATTTGCTACAACTGATTATATAAAAGGATTAATATTTATTAAGGAGTTTACATGAAACATTTACTGATACAAGACCTTAGGGCAATTCCGGGAGAGTTGAGCTGTTTCATGCAATGGTGGCAGAGATCCTTCCTCTGAGAACTCCGGTAACGAACAGGGCAGGGCAGGAGTGTGCAACCAGTCTTAGATGGGTCTGGCCACGTACAGGAGTCCTCACGATTTAAAGACCACACCTCTAGGTCAAGGCAAATAACGCCTGCTCCTCACTACAATAGGGGAGATGTAGCTACTTCTTATCAGTCTGGTAGTGTTATATTCTGAATCCTGATTATAATACAGCACAGCATTTAGGGCAATACAGGAATCATGGTCTGAGTAACACAAACCTGCCCAGAGAGACAGAGCAAACAGGACTGTGCAGGTAGCTCAGTGGGCAGAGAGCTTGCCAAGCGAGTATCAAAATCCAAGTTCAAAGCCCCAAACCTACTCATGTGAAACTGGACACAGTAGCACGTCTGTAATCTCAGTGTTCCTACAGTGGGAAAGAATTCCTGTAAGCTCTCCTGGTGTAGGCAGTGGGAACAGCAAAGAGAGCCTAGCTCAAATGAGATATGAGAAATTATAAGAACTGGTATCAGAGTTTGTCCTCTGTCCACTCATGTGTCATGGAATACCCCCCCACACACACACACATTCACATCACACACTCCAACACACAAAAATTAAGGGGAAAAAAACCCCAACCAACCAACAATGGACCTTATGGACTTGAAAATTACACATTGCATACACCAGACCCCAAAGCAGTGACACATAGGTGACGTTCTTGACAAAGCCCCTGTCCCCTCTTAACTGTACCCCTCGGCACCCCCACTCCAGCTTGTATTTAGACGTAGACATCTTAACGTCTGTAAATGAGATTAAGTAGGTGCCTGTAGATTTCAAGAGTTCACAGACATACATGTTTGGAGCAGTCCCCACTCTGTAGAAGGGGCAGCCATGTAAGTGCCTGCCATAATTATTATATGCTGTGGCCTTCAGCATATAATATTTTCCCCCATCTGGTCTCCATTTTCCCAGCTATAATATGGCATTAATGATGACAGCTACCCCAAAAGGTTTGTGATAAGAAAGTGTCGTGGCATACATAAAAAAAAAAAAAAAAAAAAAAAGTGAGCTGTAAATTGCTTCACAGATGAGCCATGTGTTTTAAAATTCATTTTCATTAATAATTATGAGTTCTGCTAGGTCCCTCTCTCTAGACTATTTTGCAGAGATGTTTTGAATGCTCCAAAGTCAAAAAATCATACAAGGTAGTAAAGGGGACCCCTCGAGAAGGAGAAAGCAGGTATGGAGGTATGACCCTGTGCTTCAGGAGGGGACCAATTCAGTGCTTTTGCCTCTCTGATACCAACACCGATTTGCAGCCCAGTTTCAGTCCTTTGTGGAGGTTTTGTAACTCCTGAGAGTGAGTATGGGGATCCTTGGGAGAGACTGGGCTCACTGGTCCCCACAGTTCCCTGGGACACACTTCTCTGACCCAGTAGATCACTTGAGTTGCTAGGGTGTGGCATGGATGCAAAATTTAAAGCGGAGGGACAAGAGAGGAGAGGAAGTGAAAGGTTGGGTGTGGTAGGTACACACCTGTCATCCAAGTTCTTGAGAAACCGAGGCAGGTTAGTGAAACCCAACTTGGGCTGCTTAGGGGGACCCTGTCTCTGAAACAACCAAAATCCCCAGTCCCCAGACAGAACCAGAAAACATGCCCATTATCACTAGTCTTTAATTTATGAGAGAGGTGTTTATACATGTATGCACACTTGTGTGTGTGTGTGTGTGTGTGTGTGTGCGTGTGCGTGTGCGTGTGTGTGTGTGTGTGTGTGTGTGCACGCGCGTGCGCACATGGTGACCTGGTTTCGGACACCTAAAACACACCTGTGACATTTGGTGAAGCCTAAATTGTTAAATAGCACTCTTAATGATCCTCCATAAATCTATCTACAATGACTAGACATTCACGTAAGAGAGGAGTGTATGGGGTTGGTTTCAGGGAAGTAGGAGCTATTGACTGGGAGAGTTCAGCTCAACAGCTGGCTGATTTGAATTTACCAAGTCAGGCCTCATTGCCTCCAGGAGCTGGCTGAGGTCTAGGCAGGTGCTAATGGGGGAGGTCACTTAGTGGTAAAGATTCCGGTCTGTTTGCTGCTGGCTTGGAGCTCTCTCACTTGGGCTAGCAGATCTCTAATTGGGTGGATGATAGGATGGCCCAGCGGTGGTCTTTGCTAGGGAACAGTGTCCCTCAGCATTCTACAACTTAACAAAGGCACTGTGATCTCTATAGTCACCTGCATCCCCAGGGACTTGTGTCTCTTACTTGAGAGGGGTGAGGGAGCAAGCAAGCAGCACATTGGGATAAATTTAGTGCCTCTGCAAGCTTATAGCTCATCACTTGCCCGGCCTGGCACTCACCTCCGCCTGTTTACACTCAGCTCAGCTGGAATCCAGCATGGCAGTGATTTTCCAAATGCTTGTGACTCTCTCCCCAGAGTAGCTTCCCTTTAATTTGGAGTCCCCAAGGTATTTTATGGAAAAAGTTGAGATCCATTGAACTTCTCAGAGTTCAGATCACCATGCACACACATATACATGTACATATACCATGTGTACACAGTTACAGACATGCAGAAACACACAAGTATGTATGTGTATGCGCATGTGTACATGTGTATTATATATGTAAATATGTATATGTGTATATGTGTACATATATATGCATAGCTTTGAAAATGAAGGAAGTCACAGTCTTTTCTTTAGAACAGCTCACAAGAGTAAACTTGTCTCAAAAGTTTTCTCACAAAATACCCTGGGGACTTCAAATTAAAGGGGATGAGTTCTCAAAGGATGAAAGTCAAGGGCACTGGAAAAGCCACGAACGCTGGACCAGGCCACCATCATTTCCTGTCAAAATTATCCCAAGGAACAAGCCAGCGCCTCTCCCCAAGCCAGCTGCCTGCTCTGGGAAATGGGCAGGGCCAGTTCCTCAGCCCAGAGAGTCGCAGATGGCTCCAAATTGCCAATGATGTAACCCGCATTTCCTTTATTTATCCAGAGCCTCCAAGAACACACGGAAATCAAGCAAATGGAAACATTATACAGCCAGCAGCTAGCTTTCCTTGGCTTTCTAGCTTATTCTTGAGTTGAGGCAGGAAATCTGGCAAGAACTGGAGCTATTCCCTCTGGTTAAAAGCGATATTTCTTTATTCACAGAGAATGCATTTTCCTGGGATTTGGTACTTTAACCACAACATCATGTTCTATTTACATTGTTTAATTGACAGAGATGCCTTTGAGGGATAAAAGATTTGTAGAGGAGAACAGAATGCTGGGTACTGTCTTCCACTGGTTTTTACCTAGTAATTTGGGGCGAGGAAGATTATGGGAAAGAGCAACCCTGCTTTATGCAACTTTCCCTAGGACCTGTGGGTGAAGGCTCAGCCCAGGGGGATGGCTGGCTGGGATTCTGTCTTAGATTCTGACAGAGACTCGTTATGTAGCCCAGGGTGGCGTTGGCCTAGAGAGTCTCTTGCTTGGGCCTTCCAAGTGCTATGTTTACAGATGTGCACACAGCAGCCAGCTGTAGACATCAAGACATCAAGTTTAATTAGAGGCTGGTAAATGGAAGGGGATATTTCAAAATGGTGCCACAAGTGGCTGTTTCTAACTGGGTTATCCCACTGCAGCTCCTGAGCCTTCTAAGGCATCTGAGACTATATATACAACCTTAAAGCAAATTGTGTGTATGTGTGTTTTGTATGAGTGATGAGTGTGTTCGTGCCAGAGTCTGATGTTGATTGTCTTCCTAGATCATATTTTATTATTGTTGAACCTGGAGCTTGCTGGTTTGAAGAGGCTCTGTGGCCAGTAATCCAAGGATCCTCCTGTGGCTGCCTCCCCAGTGCTGAGATCACAGGCACACACTGCTATGTCTGGACTATATATAGATGCTGGGGCTCAAAGTCAGGTCCTCACAATTAATGGCAAGTTTAAGTGCTGAGCCATCTTCCAGCCCTGTGGTCATGTCTTACATGTTAACAGAAGTAACTATTTTCTGTGTCCTTACTTACAGAAGTAACTTACATGTGTCCTCTGGAGTGCCCAAAGTGTAGATCTTTACACTTTGGAATGTTAAATGTATATTTGATGAATAAACAGATAAAATATGTGGGTTACTATGGTATTGAATTGCCACAAAGCAAGTGACAGGTGGAAGTGTAAGGGAGGACAGGGTGTGGCTGAGAGTCCACGGACCCCTTTACATCCACCAGAGAAGGTACCACAGCCGACTCAGACATGGCGCCCTTTGCCTGTTTTTCCCTGCTAATTTCATTCAGCAAAGCCCAAGCCTGGGACAGATGAATGAACCATGCCCTTCTGCCCTTGTTTTTCTGGGATGCTGGGAGGATGCTAGCTGCAGCTTAGTAATTAATTGCTCCACCCTCGTGGGACAAGCCTAGCATGAGTAAGCACTTAAGCTGAAGTCCCCAGGCCCTGCCTCCTCGCTGACATCTGGGCCCAAAGCTCCACCCTTTCTGTGCTTAGAACTTGGGGTCAGGCCTGGAGCGAAGGCTCCAATCTAAGAGCTGCTTCTGAGGACCTTTCTGCCATCACTGTCCTGGATGGATGGCTCTTGACATCCACCTGGTTGCAAGACAGGACCAAAAGTTCTCTGACAAGAGTCCAACACTGTTGTTTATATGGTTTAAATTATTTAGTCGCATCAAATATTCAGATTTGTGAGAACAACAGCTATTTTAAAACTCCAAGCATTTGATGATGAACTGGGTGTGTTTGAGCAGTTACCAGCACCAGGCTCACACTCTACATGTCTCTTAAGAGTGACTTACACAGGTAGGATGTGGTGGTACAAGCCTTTAATCTCCAAACTGAGGAGACAGAGGTGGTGGATCTCTGTGAGTTCAAGGCCAGCCTGATCTACAAAGTGAGTTCCAGGACTGTTATAATAAGGTTTTTTGACCCCGTCTGGCTAGAGGTCTAGATCTCTGGCTAGAGGTCTAGACTCATAGACCTGTAGTCTCAGACTGCTTAGATGTCATTGTTTAGGTCTTGAAAAATGACTCAGATGTTTATATTGTTTATATTGTTTATGACTTAGGCATATTGCTAGTTTTTTTTTTATTTTAAGTTAATTTATTTTTATTAATCTGCCTTGGCATGTGGCCTGTGGCTCACCTGAGATTTTTACATGTGTTTTCTTTGGATGTCTGGCTCGATCTGTCTGACTCCACCCTGCTTCTACCCTACCTATGCTGCGATTTCCCCTCCTACTTTTTCTATGGTGCTTGTCATGGGCCAAAACAGCTCTTTTATTTAAAAATTAATATTCACAGCATACAGAAAGTCATTCCCACATCACAGGACAGCCAAGGCTGTTAAGTAGAGAAATCTTGTCTCAAAAAAGAAGAAAAAAGAAAAAAAAAGTGATTTGTGCTTTTTTTGGGCCAGGCCACAACTCAAAGGACTGTCTGAAGATCAAGTAGAAACCATGGTCCATAAGGTGAACTTTCATGGGGTTCAGCACATCTCAAACCTCACCTGTCTGAGGAAAGAGACATTACCATTAGGAAGCTTGGACTGGGAGGTTCATGTGAGCTGTTCCCATGGGATTGTGCCATGGAGTGTGGAGTGTCTGTGTGTGTGTGTGTGTGTGCTTCTGAGTTTTGGAGTGTGAAACTGCAACTTTCTCACAAAGCATCATTTTAGGTGGGAACTGAATGTGATACCCACTGAAATTGCATCGAAGCTTAAGATGCCACTTATTGAATGCTTCCAATATCCCTGAGATTACACCTGTGCTTAGCATCCTGGTGTCTGATAGCCACACTCAAAAAGCAGTAAGCCAGATAGATTTCATAGTTCAGGAAAAAAAGAGCTGTGTGGGTGTAAGATAGAGAATAATGATATACATGTATTAAATGTCACAAGAAAAACCACATGTTTGTGTTCTAATTAAAAATTAATAAAAGCAAGAAAGGAAAGATAAGTAAGGCTTACAGATATTGCTAAAAGTCACATTAAGGGCAGAAAGAGCTCAAGCCAAGGGCCGCTTTCTATTGTAGCAGTGTCCCTTGTCTGGCAAGCTTCTGGACCACCGTGCACAGTTTCACCAGTGTCTACTTCTTCCTCTGTGGTTGGATCGCTGGAGGAAAAGATGTGGTAAGGGGGAGGTCAAGGGCTATCTGGGGAGCTGGGGAGGTTCTATTTCTTCATCTTGGAGCTGATGTCCAGGGTTGCTGCCCCTTTGATAATCCATCAGGGAGCATCCCTGAGATTCAGGATCTTTGCTATTTTCCTGTAAAAAGCTTATTTTAAAAAATCCTGCCTAGCGGGCTGGAGAACGGCTCATAGTGAAAAGCACCATTTACTCTTTCGAAAGACCCAGGTTTGGTTCAAAACCAAAGCAAAGCAACCAACCAAACTAACAAACAAAACCCCTAACTGGTATGGTGTCACATGTCTAGAATCCCAGCACATGAATCATGAGTTCAAGTGAGATTAGGGTTAGCCTGGGTTACATGAGTCCTGTCTTGAGAAACAAAACAGGACCTAGCATGGCGAGTTTGAGGCCAGCCTGGTCTATATAGTGATCTCCAAGCCAGTTAGGGGTAAACAGTGAGACCTTGTCTCAGAAATAAAATAAAAAGAGACGGAGACAGCTCAGTGGGGAAAGTGCCACACATAGGTGAAGACCCAAGTTCAGATCCTAAGCACTGCATCCAAGGCTAGGCATGGAGTAATCTCCGCACTAGGGATCCCAGGGGCTCACTGACCAGCGGATCTCTCCAGTTGTTGAGTTCCTGAGTCAGTGAGAGATACTGTGGGACAAAATAATGTGGGACAATATAGAAGACACACAATACCAACTGCTGGTCTCCATACATGCATGCCTAGGTAGGTACTCAAACATGCAGATGTACAGCATATCCACATACAGCAAAATCCTAGGCACTAATGTGCTATAGGTCTCTCACGCCTAACACATTCTAAGGAATCAACAGAGATTTCGTGGACTCTAGGAAAAATGCAAGATTGAAAACAACCCCACTGTCAATGTCCTGACCTTTTGCAAAGGGTTTTTGCAGGTGGAGCCTAATAAAAAAGTCAGGTGAAACAATAGAGTGTCTCTAAGAGGATATTGTCAGCACCATACGATGAGAGGTTTCTTTACACACACACACACACACACACACACACACACACACACACACACACACACACACGTCACTGCATCGAGTGCCATGGAGAGTTCAAAGTGAGCTCCTGTTAATATGCTGTGACCACATGAGAAGACCAGGCATTCACTTGTTTTCAGGCAGAATGAGAGCTGTTAGAATAAGATCACTCTTTCTCTGGTAATTAATAAGCCCAAAGGAAGCAAAGGTTTTTTGTGTGTAGGTGAGATGAGCAAGGAAGACCACATCTGATCAATAATTTGAAAACTATGACTTCTCTGAATATTTATATCTTTATATAGTGGTTTAAAATGAGAGAGACTCTTGGGAGAGTCGGCTCAGTGGCTAAGCGCACCAGCTGCCCTTCCAGAGGACCCAGGTCCTGCTTCCTTGGTGGTTTGCAACTGTCTGGAACTCCAGTTCTGTGGGATCTGACGCCCTCTTCTGGTCTCTTCCAGCATTGCATGCACACGGCAAAATACCCATACAAACCAAGTAAAAACAAAAAGTACTTTTTGAATTTTAGAGAGACCTGGATATCTATTATATTTAGTCAAGAAAGCTGGTTTTGTTATCGGCCTGTTGGTAAGGTCTCTTGTTTCCATGTGCTCTACAATGGACCACATTCACAGCCTCTGAGAACATAGTCTTTACATCAAATTGATGGTTCTAAAACTCTCACACTTCTTCTCTGGGCTCCAAATGTTCAGAGATATGGAGGGAAAGGGAAACCAGGTTTCTCAGTACACCTGTGCCACTCACAAGTGGATTTTCTGTTATTTGGATCAGAAATAGCCAGTAGGGCATGAGGCACGTATCTGAAACTTAGATGCTCATGTTTACTCCCCCAGGATCTTGTTAAAATGCACAATCATTCATCAGGTCTGAGATGCTACTTCCTAACAGGCTCCCAGGTAACTCTCACATTGCTGGCCCCTGGGACCACACTCTACAGAGAGGTTCTGCAGAGACGCAGTGAATAGGAGACTTGAACTCACAACCTTCTGCTTTAAATCACGATACCTCTCTAATTTTAAAACAGGACAGATCAGGTTATTTCAAGGCTTGCATTTACAGACCTTCGAATGGGGGAGTTATATACCTTGGATACAGCAATTTGTCTGCCATTTGAACACCAGTCTCTCCATCTCTCTGTCCCTGTCTCTCTCATACATACGGGGTTCACTACATAGCCAAGACCGAACTGAAACTCCTTATGTAGCCCAAATTGGCCCTGAACTCACTATACCCCTCCATCAGCTGCCTCCTGCACATACTAGGATCACAGGTGTGCACCTCCACACCCAGCTGCAGATCATTGCTATGGATAATTCAGCCAGGTGGATTAATGCTTCCCGATTATATGGAGCTTGACAGACACATCAGAAATTCAGCCTCCCACAAAACTCAGACTCTTGCACATAGGATTTCAAACGACCGAAAAGAGAGAAAGAGATGGATGGGTGTGTGGGAAGGAGAGGGTTAACTGAATGGATGAGTGCAGTACCCCATAATTTGGGCCTCCGTAGGCGGCCCCTCCCCCAGTGTGCAGTGTCCGGCTCTCTTTTGAACATCAAATAGAATCGTACAGAAAGGCCCAGGATCACAGCTCCTCTCTAGTTTCTCTTTTAAGTCCCAAAGCAAAAGTCAGGAGAGCTGAGAGAAGTTCAGGCGTTGGAGTGGGCTCCCCGGGCTCCCCTGGGGAGAGTTTTACCTTGTGTAGGACATGCTCGGTGAAGTGAGGGCCAGCTCCGCCCTGGTAGGAGTCGGGTCTCTGCAGATCCATGTCCAACTCAGAGCTAACGGCTCTCAGCGCTCCCAGGGCTCTGCGTCAGTGCTCCCAGCAGCTCGGCCTGGGGCTCTGCGGGCGCGCGGGCTTTGGTCCAAGCACCCCGGGGGGCTCGGCCGCATCCGTGATCAGCACTGGACAGCTCCTAAGGCGGTCTTAGGCGGTACTGACTAGATACCGATTTCCTCCCCTTGCTCCCAAAGGTTCAGACTTCAGCAGGAGAGTCGCCCTTATGCACCAGGGACCAGAGTTCTGAGATGCTCGCAGCCCGGGATCACCTGTCTTGTGACTCCAAGATGCTGAGAACGACGCAAGATTTTGAAGCTGGCTGAGGCATACGTGCGCATCACATTTGGGAGGATCAGTCGCACCGCTGCGTCCCGCGCTGTCTGCGGTCCAGAACTGCGAGTTTCCCATCCTCAGTGACCCAGCATCTCCTTTAATGGCTCAACTCAGCTCTTCTCTTCTTCGGTGCTGGCGCTGCTTTTCTTTTGGTCCCTAGACAGCTTCCTTCAGGAGATAAACTGGTCCAAGTCTGAGGCTAGTAGAGGCTCATAGAAAGTGGGGGCTGAGGTCTTTGAAATACGAAACTTCTGCTCAGTTGAGGAGAGCACACAGACCCTCACAATACATATGACCCCAAAGCTAACAATTGGGTCAGAAGAAGCAGGGTTGTAAGATCCATTCCGTCCTCAACTTTGAAAGTTGGAACATTGGGCCAGACACTTGATCTTTCCTAAGCGGGAAGGTGGGGGTGGGGTGGGGTGGGGAGTGGGGGAGTGGGTGGGGAGGAGGGGGAGATGGAGCTTGTTGGAGCTATAGCTCAGTGGTAGAATGCTTGTTTAATGTATGCAAGACCCAGAGTTCTGATCCCCAGTAACGCAAAATAAATATAGAGACGATTGTAATACCTATCTTATGGTGTTATTATGAATATTTTTAAAAAGATTTATTTTGTTGGATGTGGTGGCATATGCCTTTACTCTCAGTACTCAGAAGGCAGGGGTAGAGGTGGGCAGAGCTCTGTGAGTTCAAGGCCAGCCTGGTCTACATAGTGAGTTCCAGGCCAGCCAGGGCTACATGGTGAGACCATGTCTCAAAAACAAAATCCCTCTAAAATATTTATTTTATTTTGTGTGTATGTGTATATCTGTGTAGACATATGCACACATGGTGGAGGTGCCCACAGAAGCCAGAAGAGGGTGTATGATCCCCCAAACTTACAGCCAGCTGTGAGATGCTGGGTGATGGGAATTGGACTCCAGTCCTCTGTAGGAGCAGCAAGTACTTTTAACTACTGAGCCATCTCTCCAGCCCCGGTTCTGAAGATTTAGTGAGTTAATTCACGTGCTTGGAACAGTGCCTGAAATATACTTAGAGCTCAGCAGATGCAGGTAATATATACTCTTTGGATGGGGAGACGGAGCTCTGGTGCCTGCCTTAAATACCACAGGAGTTCCCTGCTAGGACATTCAATCATTAGTGCTTCTTTCCATCTGATGATAAATCCCTCAGGTGTTTGAGAAAATCTGGATAGAGTCTAGATTGGCAAGCACCGTCATAAGCACTTAAAGCATGGTGTTTCTCCTGCTTGCACATTTTCTGATGAGATGGTGGCTGAAACCATCTGGTCTGGTTCCTTTGTGAAGGCTACTTTCTTCAGCCTTTCAAGACCTTTTTGTCCTTGGCTGCCTTCTGAAAACGATACGACTTGATGTAGAGCTTAAAAAATTATTCTGGGAGCATGGAGAGATGGCTCAGTGATCAAGAGTCCAAACAGCTCTTCCAGAGGGTGGCAGTTCACAACCAGCTCCAGCTCCAGGGGGAAATGGATGCCCTCTTCTGGCTGCCATGGGCACTGCACTTATGTCCATACATATTACACATAATTAAACATAACATTAGCTCTATATTTAAAAAATAATATTTAAAACATTGTATTGGATGTTTTAAGATCCATGGTTTGGTTTCTGCAATTACTTTTGGAAAAGTCTCAGCAACTGGGACTCCACAGTTCTCTTCAGGTTTGCTTTTCTTTATTCTCCTGACATTCTAGCTACATATGTACTATAGCGTCTGAAATTATCAAAGAGTTTTTGGTTTTTCTATTTATTTTTCTTTTCCTCTTTGTGTTTTCGTTGTGGGGAGCAGTGCTACCCATTAGGCAATGGGGCATCTGTTTTTACGTGGGAATTTTCAACTAATCTGTGTCTGAGCTCATTTCTTTATTCAGGCACGCCTAGTCTACTGCCAAGTCCATTAAGGTCAGCGCTATTGTACTTTTAGAAAGTATTTTCTTTAAAAATTTAGGTGTAGTGGGGCAGTGGCGGTGCACACTTATAATTCCAGCACTTAGGAGGCAGAAGCAGACAGATCTATGTGAGTTCGAGGCCAGCCTGGTCTACAGAGGTAGTTCCAGGGCAGCTAAGGCTACACAGACAAACTCTGTTTCAAAAAACCAAAAGAGGAAGAAGAAGCCCTGTGTATATGTGTGTGTGCATTACGTTTATGTGACTCAAATGCATATAGCCCAAGAAGGCCAGAAGAAGGCATCAGATCCTCCTGAAACTGGATTTACAGGTATTTTGAGCCAATATGTGGGTGTCGGGAACAGAACTAGCTTCTCTACAAGAGCAATAAGTGCTCTAACCACTAAACCATCTCTCCAGCCCCCCGTAATACTTAATGTTCTTTCAGCATACATCACCCACACATTGTTGCATGTTGCTTACTTTTTTTAATTAAAAAATTACATACCAACTTCAGTTCCCCCTCCCTCCATCCCTCTTAACCCTCCCCAGCCATTCCTCAGAGAGGGTAAGGACTTCCATGGGGAGTCCACAAAGTCTGACATATCAAGTTGAAGCGAGGTCAAGACTTCTTACCACTACTGAATCCTCAGGCTGAAAGGGGCAAGATCCTGTCTCTACAGATCCTCAGACTGGATGGGCTGAGCTCCTGTCTCCACCTCCCTAGTGCTGGGATTAAAGGTGTGAGCCACCACTGCCTGGCCTCTCTGGTTAACTAGTGGCTAGCACTGCTGGCCCTCTGATTTTGAGGCACGATTTATTTGTTAGAGCTCAAATATCACCACAGGCTCCAAAAAGCCAGTCCATGAACTAGGGATGAATCCTGGTCGCACTACCGGGAGTCGTCTCCCCCCCCCCCATAATTGTCACCCACATTCAGAGAGGCCCCCCCCCCGCCTCACAATTGTCACCCACATTGAGAGAGCCTAGTTCAATTCCACGTAGGTTCCCCAGCTGTCAGTACAGAGTCTGTGAGCTCTCACTAGCTCAGATCAGCTGTTTTCATGGGTTTCCCCATGATCTTGACACTCCCCCCCCCCCCCCCCCCCCCCCCGGCTCATATAATCCCCTCTTCTCTTCAGCTGGACTCCAGGAGCACAGCCCAGTGCTTAGCCGTGGATCTCTGCATCTGCTTCCATCAGTTACTGGATGAAGGTTCTACGATGGCAATTAGGGTGGCCACCAATCTGATTATAGGGGAAGGCCAGGTCAGGCCCCCTCTCCACTATTGTTAGGACCCTTAGCTGGGGTCATCCTTGTGGGTTCCTGGGTATTTCCCTATCACCAGGTTTCTCCCTAGCCCCATAATGGATCCTCTATCAAGATATCTCTTTGGTTCTTCCCATTGCCTACTTTATTAACAGTGACCCCACATTCATTATCAAGTTATCTTAAATAAGTCCAGAAACATTAAGCCTTTCCAGAATTTTCTTTTCCCACTTGATGTTGGGTTTCCCTAAGCCACTTCTAGAGGACGAGCCTGCGTCTCACAGCCCTTCCCCTCTAGCTGCGCCCACCGAGGATGGGGAGAGTCCTCTAGGGGCGGTCAGTCTGTGAGTGTGCATCGCTGGCTTGTGGCAGTCACCCTCACACTGGTCCACATCCAGTCTCCAGGGCTTCCTTGCCATTAGCAGTTAAGATTCCTGCACCATGGGGGCAGATCTCAGCTGAGGCTTCTTGAGTTCACCGTCTTCGGCAGATTCCAGGGTAACAGTTTGCCCGGCAAACCCAGCTCCCTGATGGGCCAAGAAATGCTATTGATTTTCAATTTGCCCAGCTTTTTCTTGATGCTCATTTGGGAATGATGATTTCCTGTTTTTTTACCTGTCGGCACTAAAACCCAATTTAGAACTGAAGTATTATCTTTCTTGGCAGGGTCTGTGTGTGGGGAATCCAAATAGTTGTCATCTTCAGCCTCTGCTTTTGAATCTTTTTGAAAACTTCAAAAATTTAAACACCAATTTCCAAAGACAAGCTATTCTTTAAATTGTTCTACTTGGGTTGGTCTCTTTTCGAGGGCTGAGGCCACCCCAGCGGTAAACACAGTTACCCACCCACAGATTCATCTTGCTGGCCCAAGTTTTGTTCATTTTATTTGTATCTTTGTTTATTTGGGATTTTTTTAATCATTTATTTTCTTTTCAGACAAGCCTTTGTGTGTGTGTGTGTGTGTGTGTGTGTGTGTGTGTGTGTGTGTGTGTGTGTGTGTAGCCCAGGCTGGCCTACAATTCATGACCCTTTGCCTTAGCTCTTTGAATGCTGGGACTATGGGTATGGTCTTATTTTTGTTCATTTCATGTCACAAATCCACATCCATTCTCTTTGCCCCCTTTTTCCCTTGCCCCGAAATGCCCTAACTTGGGGAGGAAAGGGTTTATTTCATCTCGAATCTTCCATCAGCAGGAAAAGTCAAGGCAGGAACTTGGAGGCAGGAACCTGGGGGCAGGAACCTGGGGGCAGGAACCTGGGGGCAGGAACCTGGGGGCAGGAACCCAAGTGGAAGAGTCGGAAGAGCAGTGTTTATTAGTTTGCTTCCCATGGCTTGTTCGGTTACCTTTCTTATGTAGCTCAGGATCACCTGCCAAGGGGTGACACCGCCCATAATGGGCTGAGCCCTCTTACATCAATCAGCAATAAAGAAGATGCCCGTATAGACTTGCCTAGAGGCCAATTCGCTGGATTCAATCTCTCAGTTGAGATGCCCTTTTCCTAGGCGTGGCTAATCAGGATTCTCTAAAATAACAGAGCTAATAGAATGAATATCTACTTGGCTCACAGATTGTTGTCTGGGTAGCTCAACAATGGCTGTCTCCTGTCAAAGAGCCTGAGCATCTCTTGGTTGCTCAGTCGAGGAGGCTGGGTGTTTCAGCAGTCCCAATCCGGTGCTGAAGGCCTGGGAGGATTTCTGGAGAGCTGCTGGTCTTCAGTCAGCATTCCTGAAGATGTTGGTTCTAGTAGGAAAGGAAAGAGGCAGCAGCAGCATAGATGGATTTGCTGGCAAGAATGATGGCAAGCAGGTAAAAAGTGAAGCTTCTTTCTTCCACACCCTTTTATCTAGGCAGAAGGTACAGCCCACATTTAGGGCGGCTATTCCTGCTTCACATAAGCTGTTAAGAAAATTCCTCACGGGAGTGTCCCCAAAGCACGTGTTTTAGTTGATTCCACATGCAGCCAAACTGACAACTGCGATTAGATACTACATAGGTTTGTGCCAAGTTGACAAAAAACGGTGATGTAGGTTCAAAGTCCATTTCTAGCCTTTGAAGTGAGTGCTGAGTCCTTGGTACTCAGTCCTCCTGGGTGTGTGTGTAGAGAATCACTGCATACTGTATAGGTGTGTGTGTGTGTGTGTTTCCTGCACCTCTATCTGTTGCTATGTGGGTTCACTATGGTGCACAAATGGAGATCAGAGGGTAACTTTTTGGGAGCTGGTTCTCTTTCCATCAAGTGGGTTCCAGGGATTGAACTCAAATTGCTGGGCTTGAGTTCAAGCACCTTTACCTCATGAGCCATTTTGCTGTCCCTCCATCTATTGCTTTGTTAATGATAGTTTGAATTTCTTGAGTTTCCAAGGTGTAGGGTGAAACATTAGCATCCTGTCCTTCCGTCCGTCTCCCATTCCTTCCTCAACGTCTATCAATAGGCCTGATTGTGGAAATCACTGGTTTTAGAGTTATCTTATATTTGTAGAAGAATTGCAAAGATGTTACAGAGAGATTTTAATGCTTTATACCCTGTGTCCCTCATTATTTGCACCTTAGGAGGCCTTGTTCATGACATGGCATGGCCCATATGGTCACATTATTATTCATGTCCTGACATGGCACCAATACTGTTACTTTGTCATTTGTGTCCAAATTTTATTTGAATGTATTTAACTTTTACCCAGTATCTTCATGCTGTCCCAGGATTCCACATTTATTCTTAAAAAATTCCAATTTATTTATTTTAGCTTGTGCGTATGTATGAATGTTTTGCCTCCATTTGTGAATGTATGGGCCCAGTGCCCTCGGAGGTCGGAAGAGAGAGTTGAATCTTCTGGAACTAGAGTTATGGATGATTATGTGGGTGCTGGGGACTGAACTCAGGACCTCTTTCTACAAGAGCAACAAGCCCTTTTAACTGTCAATCTATCTCTTCAGTCCCCCACATCTATTTTTTTTAAGTGATAGATTAGGATTTTAAAGAAGAGTAGAAAACACTCCTGAGGGTAGATGTTAGCTACTGAGCTGGAAAAAGATGCTCAAAAAGCCCATTGCATTACTTACTTTAGGGGGTGCTTTTAAAATTTCGAATCCCTAGTTTTCTGAAAGCTCATATTAATTTATTGGGCTCTGTGCCTTTATTCATGTTATGCTGGGTAAACAGTAGACCCTTTCAATTTGAAGATGTCATTTTCTCAATTTGAAGATTAAGTATCCCCCCATCAGCTCACGTGTTTGAATATTTGGTCCCTAGGTGGTGGCACCATTTTGGAAGGTTCTGGAACTTTTAAGAGGTGGACCTTATCTGGATGAAGTGGGTCACTGGGAATGCACCGTAAGGCTTTATGGGGTGTCCTAGCTGCACACTTAGCTGCATGCCACCATGCCTTCCCTCCGTTATAGACTGTATCCCCTTAAACCATGAGCCCAACAAGCCCTTTCTCCCTGGAGTCACTTCTTGACAGAAGAGGAACCAAGACACCCTTCTCTCTAGGAAAAGCACTTGAGTAAGAGTCTCGGTGATCACTGCTGTTTCCTGAGATTCTCACATACTGGATGCTGTGTTTCCTGGATCCCAC
Source organism: Phyllotis vaccarum (assembly GCA_033318265.1). Classification (NCBI taxonomy): domain Eukaryota; kingdom Metazoa; phylum Chordata; class Mammalia; order Rodentia; family Cricetidae; genus Phyllotis; species Phyllotis vaccarum. The sequence continues at coordinate 7,000,128 of JARWLC010000008.1, forward strand.
CTTTTCTCGTCTGGGTCAGCAGTCACTTCTGCAATGCTGTGACAAAATGTCTGTCACAAACCATTTACAGAGGGAAGGCTTATTTTGGCTCAGTGTTTCAGAGTTCTTTGGTCCTTGGCTTCTTTAGTTCTGGGGCTGTGGTGAGGTAGAAGATCATGGCAGTTGAAGTCTGTGGACTCACCTTGATATATAGGAAGCAAAGGGAAGGAACATGGGACTGGGCACGATTTCCAGAGTCAGAGACATGGTGATCTGCTTCCTCTAGCCAAACTCTATTCTAGCCTTCACAGACACAGACACAGACACAGACACAGACATAGACACAGACAGACACACAGACACACACAGTCAGACACACACACACACACACACATGAATACACCACACAGATAAACAGAGACATAAACACACACACACAAAGACATGCACACACACACATAAACACACAGAGACAGACACGCATAAACACACAAACAGACACACAGAGAAATACACATGTACACATTAAACTTACAGAGATAGCTGGAATTTAAACCCATTTATAACCAGATACAAAAATATTATTTTGACCTTGAAATTTTAAACTGGGTCTAATGTAGCAGGTGCATTCTGGGTCATTAAGGAATTGTGCCTGAACCATACTGATAAACGTGAGGCTGGCTGAGTCCAAGGGGCAGGGTTTATGGAAAACTCCCACAATAAACTCCATGAGGCTTTCTTTAATGCTGCAGGAAGCTGAGAGGTGGGAGATGGGATGGCTTTCCACCCTCAAAGTCCCAAGCATGCCTCTTCCTTCTGGAAGGACAGGTCCCATGGCCAAGTCTGACAACAGTGAGGGCTGCACTGTAGGGGGCAGTCGTCACCACCCCAGCCCTCACCCCACCCCACCACGTCCCTCCCTTGGTGGGAACAGAGGTTATGGGTTGTGTTGACCCAGAGAAAACAATTGTGTTGGCTCCTTCCTGGAAACTTTGAGAGGGTTGTTCTTTATTCATCCACTCATCCTTAGGCAGACCTGTGCCAATAATCAGGGCACACAGGCAGAAGAGTTCCTGCTTCTGACAAGCTGGTAGTTCTCCATGTGACTGACCGTTACAGCGCTCCTCATGCTATGTGACCTGGGTCATCTGGGCACACGAAGGAGATGGTAATAGTGCAAGTGGCTACAACTTGAATGTCCAGCCCAGCAGAAATGGGTCTCCATCTGGACCTAACGTTTATTGTATGTGCAACTTGGTCTGCTCTTCATGTGGCCTTTTAAAAGAAGCCAGTTGTGAAATTAAGGAGAGAATATGCATAGAAACACTTAGCACTGCCTCTGGCCCATCACGTGTGCTTAGGAACAATAAATACGGACTGCAGGTGCCACAAGCCTGGGGGAGGGGCAGACACCTTGCTCTGCCTGGAGCAAGGTGGGAGGTGTCACCCAGGACATGGACACTTAGCATCTGTCTCCCTTCTTGAGAAAGGCCTCCCATGAGCCAGATGTGACACACATCTGTAATCCTGGCACTTAGGAGGTTAAGGTGGAATGATCATTGTTTTAAGGTCAGCCTGGGCTATATAGTGAGGGGCCTAGGGAGGGAGAGAGGGAGGGAAATAGGTGGGGGAGGCCCCCCAGGTAACTTTTCAGGTCACAGGCTGCCACATGGTTATCCTTTGCCCTCCCCTTTAGCACATGGTTTCGGGAGAAATCAGGATGAATAATGAATGAACCTTGTACCGTGGCAATGAATGCGCCAGGATCTTTTTGTTTAACTGATATTTAATCTCACCCAGTAACCTCCTGGTGCAGGGTACCACCCCCAGCCTAGAGCCATCAAAGGGAGACTTGGAGACAGAGAGTACCGTCAAGTTCACGCAGATGGCAGACAGGGCATAGGCTCTCTCCATCCATGCTGGCACAGACTGAACCACTTCCCACCAACCTGCCGCTGTTTTCTTCAGAAAGAATCACGAATCCCACCCGGTTCAGACTGTGAAAATCTATCCAGAGCTTTTAGCTCCTTGGTTGAAAAAAATTCTGAGCACAGGTACTTTTTCGGCTCCCTGTTACATCATTCCCCACTGCTTGGTTGGGGTCCGGAGCTAAGAGAACTCATCCCTTTAGAAGCGTGCAGGAAGCATCTAACGGCTCCATGATGTCACATCCAGCACCCTGACCATGAAGGCAACTCCATGGCTGCAACTCCAGGAGCCTGTGGTGCATCCACAATCACTGGCATCTCACCTCTCGTGTCTCTCCCAGGGAGAAGATGCACTTAAGGAGGTTCCCCTAAGGAGTGGGAAGCGCTCTGTGACTCACTGCTGCCTCCTCGTGGACATTTGTCGTTAGTAGTGTCTCCGGATCGGCTTCACTATTGAGAATGTATAAACTCACTGTCCCTGAAAGATGAGGGTTCCTCAGATAGTCAGAGCACACCAGGTAAATGGATAAAGTTTCCTTCCAGCCTTTAGCCACCTTTTCTGTTCCATTCATTCACTGTGTGGCAAAACATATGCCCAGAAAAGAGCTGGGTACAAGGACAGGTTTACTTAGTATTCTTTACTGAATACATTTTAGCAATCCATTCCATAGTGATTAAAGTAACTTTCCATTTCAGAGAGTTTAGGGTTGGAGAGGTGGCTCAACAGTTAACAGCATACACTGTTCTCACAGAGGACCTGAGCTCACTATAATTTCCCGTTCCCAGAGGATCTGGTGCCTATGGTACCTTCTGGCACCTGCATTTCTGTGCACACCCCGCCATATACATATAATTAAAAATAAAATACACCCTCAAAAATTCTTGCCATGAAGAATTCCAAGTAGCAGAGTGCATAATTCCACCAATGATCATCGCATAACATTGCTCTCTATAAACGTATCAATTATTATTTGTCAATTAAAAATAAATCAGGGTCAGAAATACATCTCAGCAGGTAAAATTGCTTGCCACTAACTTCTGAAAGTGGTCTTCTGACTTTCACATATGCATGTAGCATGCTGCCCCAACTTCCACAGTAAGTAAAATGTAATAAAATTTTAAAAATAAAAATATTTTTTAGTAAGAGAAGTTGTTCATGACTGGCCACACTCTGTGATTTCAAATATGCATGTTGCCTATTGGGGCGAAATTTCTTTTTTAGGTATCAACCTTGACTGTGGATAATACAGATAATTTTCCCCCACAGTCAGCAGCAGATGTCAGAGCACAAGGCAGAACCTCTTTTCAAGGGAGGCACCACGCTTTTGTGGCCTTTTCTTTATTGAAATCACACCTCACTTGGCTGTAATCCTGTCCCAGCACCCTCTCCCACCCAGCCTGCCACCTGCTTACAGGGATCCAGGGATTTAATTTCAGGCATTTTCCAAAATGAGACAGAAGGTACTCCCAGGTCCTCCAAGTTATCTGTCCCCACCCCAGGTGTACAATTGTCCTGCAGGATATCTGTCCCCACCTCCCAGGTGTACAATTGTCCTGCAGGATATCTGTTCCCACCCCATATGTACAATTGTCTTCCAGGATATCTGTCCCCACCCCCAGGTGTACAATTGTCCTCAAGCCTATCTGTTTGTTCCCATCCTGAGGCATGCCAGTAAGCATACAGACTGGGAGAGAATGACTAAATTCTTCTACCCAAAAGAAAGTCACTTATTCACTCATCAACTAGCTTTTCTTTAAAATAGAACTCAAGGTACATCAAATTGGACTGGATTACAGTTGGTCTAATTGAATTTTGGCACATTTATCATTCCCCCATATCATCCATTCATTCTTTTACTAAATCTTTTATTCCAATGCAGTTAGCATGGAAACCCTAAGGAGAAGCCAAGAGTTTGGTGGTGACCTGTTTTAACCATATGCTCTTCCTTATTTGTTGGTCTCCTGGAGTAATGACCATCTGCTTCCACGTTTGTTCACAGCTTCCTTGGTTTCCTTACACAGTTTTGCTGTATATAATTGGTTTCCTAAAATGCCCTTTTAAATTTTAGTTGTTTTTTAAAAAAATTGTTTTGTGATAGGGTCTTACTATATAGCTCTAATGGTCCTGAAACTCATTATGTAGACCAGGATGGACTCAAACTCAGAGATCTGCCTGCCTCTGCCTCCCCAGTGCTGGGATTAAAGGTGTGCACCACCACTGTCCAGTTAAAATGTCTTATTTTTGTTTATGTGTTTTCGGGGAGGGGTGCACACCCGGCGCATGTGAGTGCGGGAGCTCTCAGAGTCCAGAAGGGAGTGTTTGGTTTCCTGGAGCTGGAGTTACAGGTGCTTGTGAACTGCCTGACCTGAATGCTGGGAACCAAACTTTTCCAGAATAATACACACTCGTAATCGACACTTCTTTTTTTTTCTTTGAAAATGGTCTCACAGTCTCCCAGGCTGGCCTCCATTGCAACCCTCCCATCTCAGATTCCCAAGTGCTGGGAGCACAGTCTCTAGCTATCCAGCAAGGCCTCATTTTTGGTTTTTTTCTTTGACTTAAGATCACTCTGCAGAGTCTTGTGTTATGGTACGTTGCTGCAGTGCACCGCTCTGAGATCTGTGTGTTAGTGTTCTGTTGCGCACATATGCCACAGATGTTCATCTGTTTTCCCATCCAAGGGCACATGGTGGTTTTGTTTGTTGCAACTGTGAACTTCCACACACACCTGCTTCTTATCCATGTATAAGAGAGCTTCTATGCCCCCGAAAATCCTTTATTCAAAGCCAGCTGAAGTTGCTGCCAAGGTCTGGTAGTAATGAGAAACAGCAGGGTGGGGAGATGGCTCCCAGATAAGAACACTTGCTACTCTTACAGAAGACCAGAGTTCAATTCCTAGTGCCTACCTTGGACAGCTCACAACCACCTGCAACTCCAGGATCCTGAACTCACGTGCATATACCATCCCCTCACCACACACATGTATACATACACACACTTGAAAACACAATAAACTAGGCTTAGAGAAATGTTTGGTTATGCGTGCTTCTAACTCATGCAGAGGACCTGGGTTCAGTTCTCAGGATTTACGGCAGGCAGCAGCTCACAGTCACCTGTAGTTCCAGAAAGTATGATGCTATCCTCTGGCCTCTGCAGACACCTGAGTGTCCAGACTGCACGTAAACTTATGCAGACGCATACACATAAATAAAAATTGAAATAAATCTTTTTTAAAAATTAAGGTTACCAATAACTCTCACCTGGTAGTACTGTGAGGAGCTCAGCTCAGCCCCTCTTTCTTCTTCCTTATTTTCTTTATTTTTCGATACAGGGTTTCTCTGTGTAACTTTGGAGGCTGTCATGGAACTTGCTTTGTAGACCAGGCTGGCCTCGAACTTACAGAGCTCCGCCTGCCTCTGCCTCCCGAGTACTGGGATTAAAGGTGTGCGCCACCAGTGTCTGGCTCATTCTTTGTTATTATCAGTCCCCAGATGCTCTACTATTATGCTAGGCCATACATTGTATATGTTACACTATAATGTTATATTGGTGCTCTTACTAAAACTTGCAACTTGTAGGGCTCTGAGGACCAAGAAGAAGACGAGACAGTTACAGATCAAAGCCTCATTTGCCGCTTAGAGTCTCTCTGGCCAGCGATGGGTAGGAATTGTACCGAGCCCTTAGGACTCCAGTTTGAGTTAAATGAAATAACTGGGGACTGGTGGTGGCTCAACGGGTAAAGACGCTTGACTCTAAGACATCAGATAAATTCAATCCCCAAGACTGCCAGGGTAGACGGAGAAAATGGACACTCACAAGCTGTCCTCTGATGTAATCATGTGCGCCTTGACATGCATGCTTCCACAGGTAGGCTCACAGTAGATGTCCAAGAAGTAGCCTGTGCTATTAGACCAGACATTGTGTGAGTTCCTTATTCAGGCTGAGTGTCGTCTGGGATTGGGGGTTTAGGGGTTGCCAAAGAGAAGAGCTTAGTTCACAGAGCAAATTTGTCTGGGAAGGCTTCTGTACTGGCCAGTTTTATGTCAGCCTGACACAGGCTAGAGTCATTTGGGAAGAGGGGACCTGAATTGAAAAATCAATGCCCTCACCAGGTTGGACTTGTATTTTTTTTGATCAATAATTGCTGTGGGTGGAACCTGGGTGGGCCAGCCACCTGAGAGTGCCACTCCTGGGCCAGTGATCCTGGATGGTGTAAGGAAACTGGCTGAGCAAGCCACGAGGAGAGAGCCGGTAATCAGCACTGCCCATGGTCTACATCACTTCCTGCCTTCATGTTCCTGCCTTGAGGTTTGGCTCTGCCTGCCCTAAATGATGGCCTTCAAGCTGTAAGATAATATAAACCCTTTGCTCCCCAAGTTGCTTTTGGACAAAGTATTTATCACAGCGATAGAAACCCTAACTAAGAAGAGGGTTTAAACTTTCTCATTAGCGACCTCACATGAGTCTTTCCAGAAACACAGACTCCTCGGGCTCTCTGACTCAGAATCTCTCGGGATTGTCTTGGGAATCTGCCTTGTCATGAGGCATGAAAAAAGTTTCGGTTTCTATTACTGTCTCTTTCAGTCAATGTACCCTGGAGAGCCGGTCTGAAAGGGCCTTTTTATGCTCCTAGAACAGATGAGGGAGGATTCCCATTAAGAAGGAAGAGGGGCTGAGTGGAATTGAGAACAGAATCTAGACTTCTTAGAGGTGGAAATGCCTGACTCTGTGGCCATAGTGCCCATGCTGTTATCCATACACATGCTGTGAGGCCTAGGTGACCTCACAGGAAGAACATCTGTTTGTATGGTACATCAGCTACTTTACTTATGGATGAGACAAAAGCACCTGGGAAGAAGCAACTCTAAGGGGGGAGGGGTTTATCATAGATTAAAGTTTGAGGGCACACAGTCCCTCATGGAGAGGAAGCCATGGCCCCAGGAGAGTGAGGGAGCTGCTCAGCTGCTGTTCCAAGCTATACTCCTGCTCTTTGCTGCCATGTTGCCTGCCATGATGGACAAACTATCCCCCCTGTAGGTTGCCTTGGTTAGGGTGTTCTATCACACCGGTAGAAAGTAACACACTACGTTTGGGTTTGAGCTAAAATCTCACTTTTATCTGTGAGATTTTGGCCTTGTCGCTGACCTCTGTGTCTCAGTGATCTCATGTATAGAATAATCACGTTGATAATACTCACCTGGCAGGGTTGTTGTAAGGACAGTAAGTGGTAATATTATATGTCTGCCCTAGTTGGCAGTCATTGTCAACTAGGCACAGCCTAGAGTCACCTGATAGTTGCGTCTCAACTGAGGAACTGCCTAGATCACACTGGCCTTTGGGACTTTCTTGATTGTTAATTGGTGCAGAAGAGCATAGCCTGCTATAAGCCACACATTTCCTGCTCAGGCAGTCCTCGGCTACATAAGAAAGGTGTGGACTGATTGGTATTATGTGTCAACTTGACCCACACTAGAGTCATCGGACAGGAAGGAGCCTCAGTTGAGGAAATACCTTCATGAGGTCCAGCTATAAGGCATTTTCTCAATTAGTGATCAATGTGGGAGGGTCCAGCCCATTGTGGGTTGGGCCGTCCCTGGGCTAGTGGTCCTGGGTTCTATAAGAAAGCATGCTGAGCAAGCCGTGAAGATTAAGCCAATAAGCAGCAGCCCTCCACGGCCTCCACATCAGCTCCTGCCTCCAGGTTCCTGCCCTGCTTGAGTTCCTGTCCTGACTTCCTTTGATGATGAACTGTGATGTGGAAGTGTGAGCCGAATAAACCTTTTCCTCCTCAATTTGCTTTTTGACCATGGTGGTTCATCACAGACATAGAAACCCTGACTAAGACAATAGGCCTGAGCTTGGAGGTGAGTCAGAAAGCAGTAATCCTCCCTGGTCCCTGCCTCAGGCTATGCCTTGAGTTCTTGCTCTGACCTCACTCAATGATGTACCGTGGCATGAAATTGTAAGGCAAACAAACTCTTTCCTACCCTAGGCTTCTTTTGATCATACTATTTGTCATAGCAACGGAATGAAACTAGGGCCATGGCTTCATAAAAAGGCTCAGAATAGTGTCCTGTACTGAGAAAGTGAGATGTAGGGGCTAACTAACCATCACTTTGGTTTTCAATGTCGTGGTGCTCATCACTATTAACACCATCACCACTGTTACTGTCATGGCTGACGGCACCACCGTATGCCATCATCGCCATTATCATCATATCATAAATTCTGCTTGCAAGATTCCTTGAATGATTATTTAAAAATACATTCAGGCTTTCGAAATAAAAGGGGAGAAGAATGATCGCAATGAGCTTTTGCTCCCTAATTATTTTGAGGGAAAACTTAATATTCTCAGTAAAATAAAGACAGGGAAACCGCTGCCATTTAAATCCATTATAATTTCATAGTATCAGAAGTTTGCACGGGGCATGTGGTTTGGAATGTAAAAGCCGAATTTCTCGGCCTCTCTTTGAGGTGTGGTCACATGACTAAGTTCTGGCCCATGGGAATTGTGTCAGAAGTCAAACCCTTGGAGAGGAGTAGCCTTCTCTAACTTCCACCTGGATGGAATACACAGGTGGCTATGCATGCTAGAACAGCCATCTTGCCTTGAAATGGAAACTGTAAACAGGAAGGTAGAGTATGGGCCAGAAGAGCCCTGAGGCCCATGAAAATGCTGAACTATTTACCCTTGAATATTGGAGGAAAGAAAAAATGTTCTGTTGTTGGTAGTCACTGGCAATCAATTAATAGGTTAATATTTATCAAAAGGGTTAATGGTAACTGACAAACACTAAGATTAAGCAGGAAGGCTGGGACAACCCACTCCACAGAATGGATCTTTCTTCCAAGGGCAAAAGGGAAGCAGAGAGAGCACATGCCTACGTGTATTCTATTTTGAGCAGCTTTTTCAGATACACCTCAATGCTGCAGCCTTGCTGGTCGTAGGTGAATCTGGCCAATGAGGCCAGTCAAGGTGATGCACTTGCTCCTCATTACAAGGGTTATTTTTCTTTGTGCTTAGGATCAAGCCCTCAGCCTTGCACCTGGCCTCTCTTCTTGTCTATCCCACCACCCCTGGGGGACCCCTCACCATAGTTTGCTTTTCACTGACAGCGAATGAACTCAGGACATGAAATGCACTAGATACTACCATTGAACGTCACCCCCGGCTAAACTGATAATTCCTCTGGCTCACATTTGGCACAGCTAAGTTATCTTTTAGTACTAAATGATGTAATTGTTCTGTGTTTAAAGAGTGAACGTTCTCCCAGGTGGCCTAAAGAACAAAGGAGTAAGAAAGGCAGATGAAATGAAAATCCTTGTGTTGATATAAAGAGAAAAACACAGGGAAGAGTCAGGCATAGTGGTGCATGCCTGTAATCTCAGACTTTTGGACACAGAAGCTGAAAGGTCAAGAGTTCAAGGCCAGTCTTGATACATATTTGAGGCCAGCCAGGGCTATAAGAGAGAGATCCTATCTCGAACAAAAACAATGCCCATCACATATATGGAATCATATATAATGTATATTCTTGTCTTTAATTATGTGCATATGTGTGTGTGTGTTCTGTGTACCTTCATGTAGTACCCTGTAGAGGTCAGAAGACCATGTCAGATTCCCTGAAGCTGGCATCATAGGCAGTTGAGACCTGTCTGACATAAGCACTGAGACATAAACTCAGGTCCTCTGCAAAAGCAGTCTGTGCTCTTCATCACTGGGCCGCCTCTCTAGCCTAAGAACTCTCCGCATGTTTGTGCCAGGTGGCTTTGTTGTCTCCGTGAAATTCTGACCATGGAAAGAAGAGGGGCTGAGTCCCAGAAGGACAGGGACTCTAGAAGAGAGAGTGTTCTTAGGGTCTTTTCTTGGCCTCCCCATTCCTGTGATCTCTATGAAAGAATTCAGAGAATGTACACAGAACATGGTCAGAAGAGTCACAGCGTGTATTACAATATAGAGCAGAGTGCTCCCTGGAGTGTAAGTGGAGTGCTCCCTGGGGTGTGAGTGAGTGGAGTGCTCCCTGGAGTGTAAGTGGAGTGCTCCCTGGAGTGTGAGTGAGTGGAGTGTTCCCTGGGGTGTAAGTGGAGTGCTCCCTGGGGTGTAAGTGGAGTGCTCCCTGGGGTCTGAGTAGATGGAGGACAAAGGGACCATTATGTCAACCTATATTTTTAGGTAGATTTTATAATATTTATTAAGGTCCCTTGCTTCACCTGCTCTCCAAACGGTGTTTTCCTGACCAGGGGATGGACACAATCATGGTAATGGACTCTTCTGGAGTGGGCCATGGTATGTCTTTACCCGAAAGCCACGGCTGTGGGCTGTGTAGTAATCTCACGGCCTTCCATTCAGTTCTAAATGCCATAACCCCAGCGAGGACCAGAGGTAGGACTCAGCTCCCAGCCTTTAGAGCAGTAACCAGAAGAGAGATTTTGGTTTTCCCGCCTGGCTGTAGATGCTGCTGGTATCTGGGGAGGAGGTACGCCTTCAGTAACCTTCACGCCTGCTAATATTTAACTAGTTATCGAACAGAATGGAAGGGGCCGTGTGGGTTGACTAGAAGGAAGAAAGCGAGAGATAAGGGAAAATCACACAGTTGCTTTCAATTTAATGCTTCAAAGTGGAAGGTTTTAAATTCAGAGACAATGTTTCTTTACACCTGATATTTTAGAAGTGGGAACACATGGAAAGTTTTATTTTACTTGCACTAAAAATTAGACATGAACGGGTAGGGAGGAAAAAAAATAGTGTCCTTTACAGGGAGAAGGTGATAAGGGACAGAGCCTAAGACAGTCAGGTGAGTATCAGTAACACAGTCACATTCAACCTTAGGGGAGGTGAGGCCACCAGGCAGAAAATGTGGCTGAATACCAGATAATTTATCTTAAAGACACGGTCAGTGGACAGGACTTTGGTCCCATGTATTGCCTGTTTTCTGGGGCCACAGGGCAAGGTCATGACTATATTTCAATGCTGTTCTATCAATGTGACATCGTAGCCTGCCAGGTAATGAGTGGCTGGCTGTGAGACACACTATATAAAGGTGGCCCAGAATAGTCTTCCTGAGTCACGCACTGTCTGTTTCTCTAAGGTACCCTGTCATTTCATGACCTTATTGCTACCCTGTAGTTTCCATATTGTATGAGGCACGGGAGAGGGGAAGGGGCAGTTGAGACTCCACGGGGCAGGACAGAGGGTAGCAAACTGTACTTTGTGGTTGTGTGGATCTTCTGTTTGCTTCAAAATGAATGTTTGGGCCCCAAAACATAGCTCAGTGAACTTTACTTTCCTTGGAGCTGGTAGGGTCATGTAGAGTGGAGGTGGGTGGCTGTGTATCGGAGGAGACCCTAGGTCTGTGGGCAGGAGTTTCTTTATTGTTCTAACATTGCCCACGGATTACTTATACTTCCATAGTCCCTCTACTCTGAGCACCACAGGGAGAGCATAGGAACAGGAAAGGGACCCAGGGAGATGGCTCAGGGAAGTGAATGCTTGCTTTGCAAAAGTGAGAGTTGGAGGTTGAATCCCTAGCACCTATGTAAAGCCAGGGTGGGCATAACAGCCTAGTTGTAGTTACAGCATGGGAGAGGTGGAGGCAAGTGAATCCCCAGGGTATGCTAGCTAGCTAGATGGACCAAATCAACAAGTTTTGAGTTTATGGAGAGGGCTTTAATCTCCTTTTCTACTTTTCTACTGATGAAATACCTTGACCAAAATTACTTAGGGGAGAAGGTTTATTTTAGCTGACAACTTCAGGTCTGTCATAGCAGGGAAGTCACACTTGAGGGAGTTGGCCATATCATATCCATCATCAGTAAGAGATCAATGAATATTTGCATGCCTGTGCTCAGCCAGATTTCTCCATTTTTTTTTTTTTTATAATTTAGGATCAGCTGCCTAGGGAATGGTACCACACATAGTGGACAAGTCTTCTCACCTCAACATTATCAAGATAATCTCCAATAGGTATGTCCACAGGCCAACCTGATTCAGACAATCTCTTGAGACTCTTCTCCCAGGTGACTCTAGGAAGTGAAGTGGAGAGTGACCAAGGGAGATACCTGGCCTCTGAATGTGTATACTGAATGTATAACATGCATAACATGTGCAAATACCACATACACATACATATACCCATACAAAATGGATCATAGGAAGTGGAGGAAGTGAGTGGGTAGCTGTGTATGGGAGAAGACCCTAGGTCTGTGAGCATGATTTCCCTTGTTGGAAGGAGTCAGGAATGAGTGAAATCCTTGATGAAGGTGTATTGTTGACATGGGCATGGCTATGCCAAAGACTCGAGTGCACAGGCCCATGGGAAACTGGCAAATTGTTCCCTGTATGGGCCAGGCTTAAAGTTGGCAAAGCCTTCCTCTGTCCCAGTATGAGTATTTACAGATGATTGGTCAGTGCGTACAAAAAATGAGCAGCTGCATCTTCCTCTTCCTCCCAGATGTTTACAGCCTGAGACCACTCCCTTATCGAGACCTCCTGGCAAGACTAGTTGGCCCCTTTCCCTGTGTTGTATACAACAAACACAGTGAGGTTCTGGGCTCCACAGGAGTAGGTACCACTCCGCTAGCACGACCACAACCCCACCTGACCACAGCATTCCTCAATGTGCGTCATTGTCTGTTCAGAGTTTCAGGACTTATACCAAGGGCCCTCACAGTAGTAGAAGAGAATGTGACCTTGAGTGAGGTCAGTGTGAATCACGCCTGGAAGAATGAATTGTTATTAGTAGGGACTGCTTCTTGCCTTTGTGTATTTGTATATGTGGGTATTTGGTATCTGATGTGGTTGGACTGACTCATGGTGGGGAGCTGCACACAAAGGCTGTAGTGTCACAGTACTGCGCAGAGGGAAATGTCTTCTAGTCCTCTGACTTGGCTTCTCACCACCTGCTCACTCTTTCTGTGGTCCCATTTACCTGGCCTCTATTCCACCCCTCCACTAAGATGACATTTGAATAGATCCTTTATGATTTCAACGCCGGATCCCAGGGCCTCCTTTGCATATCTTCCTGGATCTCCTCCCTCAGGCTCTAGACTTCTTGGCTCCTGTGGTTCTGGATGTTTTGATTGCTTCCGCTTTCCTTACCCAGGGCCTCATTTCATTTTTTTTTCTATTTTATTTCCCCCACCCCCAGTCTTCTCTTACCCTACGTTCACTGATTTCAGCCACTCCATGATTCCGACCCTCTCAACCCCTCCCAATGATATGGATCTGCCACTGCTCTTAGTCTTGGGTGCCCCCAAGCTGCAAGACTCTTCTGGGATGATTGTCAGAGCAGGGATGATTGCCAGACCAATTTCAGTTTTTCCCAGAATTTCGTTTTTCTTTGAATTGAGACTCAGGAAGGGAGAACTCTCTCAGAGATACAGAAATCTGGGTCACAGCGGCAGTTATATTTTTATCCCTTGGAGGAGGCTGTGCAGAGGGAGGAGCAAACAGACACTGGTACAAAAGAGAGGCCCTGGGGGACAGACAGTCTTTTTATTGGTTCCCATTGTTCCCAAGCTTCAGCAGTATCCTTGGATGGTCTTTGATGAAGGATGTGTGACAATCCAGCATTCTAATGCGTGTCCCCAATTCCTTAAGTGTATTCTAGGTGGGTTTTATTATATATGTAAACAAAACAGTCCTGGTTAGGATGGGCTCTGAGGGAACAGACATCCTATCCAGGCTTCTGTTACTCACTGCTGGACAAGGGTCTGGGACCGAGCTGGGGTTCTTGTAGGGCCGTATGCACTCTTAACCAATGAGCCGTCATTCCAGCCTCCTAATGTGAAGATTTTTTTCTTTTCTGCTTTTTTTTTTTGGTTGGGGGGAGAGGTTGTTCAAGACAGGGTCTCATTAGATAGCCCTGGTTGTCCTGGAACTCACTCTGTAGACCAGGGTGGCCTTGAACTCACAGAGATCCACCTGCTTCCCTCTCCTGAGTGCTGGGATTAAAGTTGTGCACTGCCCCCACCCCACTGTATGTGAAGATTTTTAGCTGCACGACTTACTTGAAACTTTTTAGCAGGCACCTCGACCTATAGCCTCAATATCCACTCGAGGGAACGGATTTCCTGGGGATAGTGGTCACAACCAGCCACAGGCTGAAGCCAAGCTTGAGAAACCAAACTTTCTACTTAGTACTCATCTATGAAAGCTCCCCCTCCCCCTTCTCTTCCTTCTCTCATTTATTTTCCTCACCTCAATCCCCTCCCCCCCCCTTCTGCTTCTGAGACAGGCTGAGCATAAGTACAGCTAACTACCAAGAAAGAATCTAGAAAAAAACAGAAGCAACCCTGTGTTAGAGCTCACCCAGCAGGAAGTGGCAGTCGATTGCTTAGGTAACACAGACAGCAATAGAATCCAAAACAGAAAGCAGGCCCTATCCAGGTGAACTTCACCAGCGCTCCTTCCAGGGGCTTATTCTGTCTCTGCTAAGAGGTGTTCAGAATGAGCCCCTGGCCTTTTCACGTGCCTTTCCATCCGAGCGTTCTTGTGAAATGCAGATGCTATCACACAGTTGCCCTGGCTCCTCCTTATCCACTATCATTTGATTCCATATTCATTCTTTCTCTGAAGAAGAGAGTCTGTTTTCCAAGTAAAAGCAGAAGCAGAAATTGCTGCTTCCGCCTAAAATACACGAAACCAAGAGGCTAATAAAACATGTCCTGTTGTGTCTGGCAGGGCAGTATCCGGTGATTAAACATGATTGATGGGGATGCCTCACAGGGCTGAGAGCAGGAAGTGTCTCTGGAGATAAGAGGGCAAGCGAAAAGCCAGCTGTTTGGTAAACAAGAATGCTCTAGAAGACTTGAGTACAGCCCAGCTGAGCGTGGAGGGTCTGGTGGATTTCTACCACATACTGAAGCTTGCTGTCTCTGCCGAGCCTCGCTATCTGAATGGTTCCTACAGAAGATAAAGCATGATTCTCCCTGCTGTGAGGAAGGGTAGGGAGATGCTCAGTGGATAAAGCTTTACTGCATGCCTTGTTTGCTTTCTCCTTGTTGTGATAAGCACCACGCCCCAAACCAATTTGATGAGGAAAGGCTTTATTTCCATTTTATACTTCCAGGTCACAGGGCATCACTGAGGGTAGCCAGAGTAAGAACTGAAGCAGAAACCATGGAAGAATGCTGCTTAATGGCTCGGCCAGCTTCTTCTATAGTTCAAGACCATCTGCCCAGGGGTGGACTGTCTTACATCAATCACCAATCATAACAATCCCCCACAGCTGTGATGTGGGATATCTTTCTGTACTCTGTGAAATACTGTGGTAAAGGAACTGTTTTGGCCTATGGCAAGCCAGCTTCTAGGCAGGTGGGAAATCCAAGCATAGATAAAGGTAAGGAGGAGACCCTGCGAGCTGCCGACCAAGGAAGCCACAGACCATGTGGTAAGATATAGATTGACAGAGATGGGCTAAGATGAAAGAGCTAGCTAATAAGAAGCCTGAGCTGTAGGCTGAAGAGTTTGTAATTAATATAAGACTTTGTGAGATTATTTGGGACCACTGGTCAGGATATCAGGGCTAGTCTGTGCCAGAAACTTTTTACTACATGGCTGTAAGCCAATCTGCTTTGTGCAGTCCCTCAGATGAGACTCTTCTTCCTCAGCGATTCTTAGCTGTGTCAAGTTGACAATAAAAACTAACTGGGAGGCAGAGGCAGGTGAATCTCTGTGAGTTCTAGGCTAGCCTGGTCTACATAGTGAGGTCTAGGATATCCGAGGCTACATAGTAAGACCCTGCCTCAAAAACAAAAACAAAACAAAAACCTAATTAGACACTGTGCAAGTCCAAGGACCAGAGTTCGGATCCTGGCTAGGAGCCACCTGGCTAGCCTGTAGCAGCAGTGCTCAGGATTCCTGGGAAATGCTGGCTAGATGGACTCGCTGAATCATCAAACTCCAGGTTCAGGGAGAGACTCTGCCTCAGTAAATACAGTGGAAAGCTATGGAGGAAGGCACTGGGCATCAGCCTCTGGCCTTTACACACGTGCGCATCCACGGGTATATCCACTATGGGCATTCATACTCATTCAGAGAGAAGGAGAGGGGAGAGAGAGGGAGGGGGAGGGAGGGGGAAGAGAGGATGAGGAGGCGACAATGACAACTTTGCATGCCTGGCTTAACAGTTTTTTTTTTAATTTATTTATTTATTATGCATAGTGTTCTGTCTGTATGTATGCTGGCACACCAAAAGAGGGCACCAGATCTCATTATAGATGGTTGTGAGCCACCATTTGGTTGCTGGAATTGAACTCAGGACCTCTGAAAGAGCAGCCAGTGCTCTTGACTGCTGAGCCACTTCTCCAGCCCAGCTTAATGGTTTCTAACGAGAGAGAAAACTAGCCTGGGGGTGGACATGTATGCCTGTGTTGTGAGAACAGGTTATTGGCTACAGAACAGGGAGAGTATCCCCTTACTGCCCTGAGACACTAGCAGGTTTCTTGCAGCCTGGATCTATTTTATGGCCCTGATTGTATGTGTCAGTTTCTTTATGTATGACCATGCCTTTCTCAAAGATTATGACATGCATGCACAGACAGCCTCAAGTATCTATGTGATTATTGTCTGTCTTTTTCATGTAAAATTTACATAGTATGAATTTTTTACTTCACCCATTAGAAACTTTCTTACTATTGTATATGTACATAATGTGGATTTAGGGTTTGCCAGTGGCATGCCTATAGATGTCAGAGACGGTTATCTCCTTTCTTAACATGGGTTCTGGGACTTGAACTTAGGATTGCATGCTTTTAAAGCAAGGGCCTTTATACACTGAGCTATCTGACCATCCTTTAGCATTATACTTCAATATTTCATTAATTTATTTATTTTGGGACAAGGTTTTACAACTATAGTCCAAGATGGCTTGAAATGCACTTCTGCCTCCTCCATATTCCAAGTGTTGGGATTTTACTTGTGTACTGTTGTACCCAGCTCTCAGCCCTATTCAGGGAAATGTGTGTGTGTGTGTGTGTGTGTGTGTGTGTGTGTGTGTGTGTGTGTGTGTGTGTGTAGGCCAGAGGACACTTGGACTTTCTTGGGCACTATCCACCTTGATTTTTAGACAGGGTCTCTCATTGGGACTTGAGGCTCATTGATGGGCTACCCTTGCTGGCCAGAGAGCCCCAGGAATCCTCTTGTCTGCTTCTTTGACACTGGGACTCCAAGTGTGTACCACTGTGTCTGGCTTTTTATGTACCTGTTGAGGATCAAATTCAGAGCCACATGCTCACACAGAAAACACTTTACCAACGGTAACCTCTCTCCAGCCCCAGAAATTGTTGCTCCCCCATCTAATTGTCTTGATTGGCAATCAACCGACCACGTCTGAATCATCTGCCCATCCTACTGTTTCACTGACCATTCTGTAACTTGGCTTATAGATTTGGTGGAACATGAGATCATCAATATACTGTACTCTACTCTGTAGCAGTTCTAAAAGGTCCCAAGTTGCTCTGTGGTCAGGGCTTATTGTTGCTTTACACATTTCTGCTTGGCTGAACCCCTACACCCCTGGCCCTTTTCCTTACCAGATGAGGTCACATTGAAACTTCTGTGGAAATGAAACCACAGGCTGGGCCTGGGAGGAGTCATGCAATGAAGTGTTGGTCAGTTCCCAACAATGATTACAATGTGATATTTGGTTTCCAAATATCAAGCTGTTTTCTGTTGTTCTACTGATCAGTGGCTAGTGGATGGTGAGTGACTAACCCTGAATTCAGAGTGCTCACAGTGATGTTAGGGTTGGGAGGATCTGCTGCCAATCTTCGGGGTCCTCATTCAGCTGTAGGCTTTGTGAGCAAGCTGACTAAGGTGTGGGCTTTGGGAGGTGAGAGACCGGCACTGGACTCTGTGCTGAATGCTGGTTCTCATTTCTTACCAGTGTGATCAATTGTTCTCTCTACAATGAAAAAGTTTCCTTCTGTGCAAAATGAAGATGAGGACTGGTCCTTCTTTTAGGGTGATTGTTGGCATGAAATGAGATAATACAGTAGCAGTCTCTCAGCAAACGGGTCGTTATTATGATTATAACAATCATCATTGTTACTGTTATTTGATATTTGAAACAAAGTCTCACTATGGAGTCTGGCAGGCCCGGAGCTTAACACATAGACCAGACTGGCCTCAAATTCAGAGATCCACCTGCCTTTGCTTCCCAAGCGATGGGATTAAAGGTGGTTTATAACACCACTCCCAGTTCATTATAATTTCTACACATGGTCTTGTTGTGTAGCCCAGGCTGGCCTTGATCCAAAATCTTCCTGCCTTAAGTTCCTCAGCGATGAAATTATGGGCACACACTATCACACCTGGTTGTGTATATATATATTTGTGTGTTTTGTGTGTCTGTTGTGTTTGTGTGTGCTGAATTCTCATTTGCTTTCTGTCTCTGTATGTGTGCTGCTTGTGCCTGTGATTTAAAAACTTAATACTTTATTTATGTAGCAGGGAGGTATATATGCCATGGTGTGTGTAGGTCAGAGCACAGCTTTCAAGATTTGGTTCTCTCTGTCCACCATGTGGATCCCGGGGATTGAACTCAGGACATCAGTCTCGGTGACAACATCTTTACTCACTGAGTCATCTGAACAGCCCTGTGTGTTTTTACTATATAGCTTATATATGTGTATTGGGGTCCTATGTGTCCTGTGGTTTGTGTCAGTTACTTTTTCTCATCGTTGAGGCAGACTAACTGACAGAAGCAACTTAGGAATGGAGGGAAAGGTTACTGTGGGCTCATAGGCTCAGAAGATACATCCTATTATAGCAGGACCTATGGAGGTTAGAGCATGAGCAGCCATATTGTATCCACAACCAGGAAGCTGAATGAGACAATGCTGGTGCTCAGCTCACTTTCTCCTTTATTTGGTCTGGGACCTGAGCTTTTGGGGTGGTGTTGACCACATTTAAAATAGGTTTTCTTCTTCAGTTAAATTGCTTGGAATATCCTCACAGACACACCTAAGAATGTGTCTCCTAGGTGATTCTAAATCCCATTGACAATGGAGATGTCCAACTACATTGGGTGTAAATATGACTGTGTCTTGGGTGTCTGTTGTATACATCCATGCCATGTCTGCTGTGTTTTGAATCAGGATATCAGGTGTGTGTGTGTGCGTGTGTGTATGTGTTGGGTGAATATGTTCCGACTTTAATTCTGTGGGCATTGGTGTGTGGAATCTCTGTGTCTGTCTACTTTGTGGGCATATGTTACACACTACATTGAATGTGTATGCTCGATTGCAGACATTCACTGGTGCAGTGCAGGGCAAGTTGTAGAAACCTGGGTGTGGGGCTGGAGACCAGAGCCTTGGGTGGTCTGAAGCCTGAGCCCTTCAGCCTCAGCTCATGCAGAACCTAGAGGGTCAGGAAGTATTGCTGCCTCAGCTTTGACACTTTTGCTGGGCTCCTTTGGAGCAAGTCAAGCATTGATGGCAGGGACCAGCTTATCCAAAGATGGCTTGGTAGAAATGGAGGCTGGAAAAGACCTGGAGGCAGTACCATCTGTTATCTTTCTCCTGCTGGAGCAGGGTCATAGCACATCAGCTACACCGGAGCATCTTAGGCATCAGGCTGGGAGGGTGCTTGCCTGGAGTCAAACCAGGTTCCTGACTAGAAACATGCATGCTGTGTGAGAAAGGGCTATGGTCCTCAGGAGCTGATCAGCAGTGGTTTATTTATTTTTAAACCATTTTTAAAAAAGAAACATGTATGTTCACACTGTGTGTGTGGGTATATATATGTGTGTGTGTGTGTGTGTGTGTGTGTGTGTGTGTGTGTGTGTGTGTGTGTGTGTGTGTATTCATTTATTTTTTCCCAGACAACTGCTTGCTTCATGCTATCGTGTACATAGAAAGTCAGAGGATAACCTGAAGGAAGAATTGGTTCCCTGCTTCCATTATGTGTGCCCTAGGAATCTAACTCAAATTGTCAGGCTTAGTGGCAATTGTACCTATCTTGCTAGCCCATCCCCCCCCACTTTTTGTGAACAGGGTCTTACTATGTAGCCTATAATAGTCCTTGAACTCTCTCTGTGGCCCTGAGCGGTCTTGAACCTGGAACCCTCCTGTCTTTGCCTCCCTAGTTCTGGGATTTCAAGCATGCTTCACCCATCCAGCTACGAGGCCGAGAGATAAGAATTTTTCCACTCTGTCTCTTAAATTCTCCTTATGTGTAGTTCAGCATCATTTATTCCAAAGCCTCCCCTGATTCTCCAGGACTAGCTGGTCCCGTCTCTCCCCTGGACTTCATTGCTCACATGGTGCTATGGTTGGCTCTGTGTGCCTCTGCCTGTTACTTGCAAGTCCCACAGGGGCTGGGGGCTTCCTTGCCCATCTTTGTAGCACCCCACACATGGTCCTGAGCCTGCTTTCATCCATATTCCATATACAACAATTCATCTGTGGCCGAGCGGGGTACATGCTAAAGGCCCACATGCGGTGTGCATTTCTGTGTCATCTCTTGCTACAGAGCTCAAAGTCGAGGCTCAAGATGCCTCGTCGACAAGAGAGAGGGTTATAAAAAGACGTACTAAATTGGCTCTGCTTTTGACACATTCCACCCCATTGGCCTTCAGTGAGCTAGCCAATGAACTCTGGCACCAGAAAAAAGCTTTCTTGGCCAAAGTAAAGAATCCCAAAGAGACTTTTATTGAAGAAATTTACAGAAAACAACCTCAAAATAGATTTCAAATGGAAAAGCAGTTAAAAAAAATTCCAGAAAAGCTAAAAATGTAATAACTAAGAGCTTGAAAGGGATAGTTT
Organism: Phyllotis vaccarum; assembly: GCA_033318265.1. Taxonomy (NCBI): domain Eukaryota; kingdom Metazoa; phylum Chordata; class Mammalia; order Rodentia; family Cricetidae; genus Phyllotis; species Phyllotis vaccarum. The sequence goes on from JARWLC010000008.1 coordinate 7,020,804, forward strand.
TTTTAAAGTCATTCTGTCCCCGGGCTTATTTTTGTCAAAAATATGGTTCATGGGGTTCCTGGGAAGAGAATGTCAGATGTCAGAGGTGGAAGGGTTTGAGGAAGTTTGACATATTATAGTCTGCAGTGTCCTCTGGAGACCTGGCATAGACCAGGTGACTCTGCGGTGACATAGAGGTATCTCTGACTTGAAAGTCCCCTTTCAGCAACCATCTCACTTGGGAGGTCCTCTTGGTGGCTCTCCTCGGGCCAGCCATGTTGCTTGGAGTGGAGATAGGGGTCACCGGGGTTGCAGGGGTCACAGGGGTTGCAGGGGTCATAGGGGTTGCAGGGGTCACGGGGATACTGAAGAAAAGGGAGATCAGAAGCAAGTCACCTCCCTTCAGTCCTCATATTCCTCCACAGGCCATGACTCTGCCCTTCCTGTCCCTAATATTTCTGAAGGTGCCCCTGCCTGGGCCTGTTCTGTGTTGTGACCCAGCTCATTAGGCTATAAAGCCGTGCTTCAGCCCCTTCCAGGCTCTTAGAGAGCTAATGGTTCCCTGCTGTCATTAGTCCTGTGTTTTTTATTCAGTCTCTTGCTGATTTTCCTTAACCTTTGCCTTATTAAATTTTCCTGCACACACACACACACACACACACACACACACACACACACACACACACACACACACACACACACACATTTTTTTTTTTAAAGAAAAAAAATGGCAATTGATTGACAAATTTCCAGTCCTGACTGCAGATAATTCTGCTTGCCCCATGCATTTGAGAACTCGCTGATACATGAAAGCCTGTGTTGTCTGGGGAAGCTGTGGCCAATCTTTAGAAACTGGGAGCCCTATGCTAATTATTATGTCATTCAAAATCACAAAGGTTTCTTCTGCTTTCCTGCCTCCAGTTCTTATTCTTGGAAACCATAGTTTCTGCTTCTGAGATTAGAGAAAACCAAAAACCTAGTGCAGAGGAGAAAACCAGAACATCTAAATCCAGCTGGCGGGAGCCCCTAGCTCCAGCCTCAGTTTTCACAGAGGAGGTAGAGAGGCAGGGCAGTCCTGGTGCCTGGCCTGGTCAGTGTGGGGAGGCTGGGGCTGGGTTAGTGGGAGAGGTGTGGTCTGGTGGAATGGGGAGGGAATGTGTGTGTATGTGTGTGTGTGTGTGTGTGTGTGTGTGTGTGTGTGTATGTGGGGGGGGCGCTCTAGGGAGTGAAGTGATAAAATGAAAGGGATTATGTGGGCATATTTTCAAATATAACAAAAACATTCAGAGATATCAGAGGGATCTACCCACAGTCAGTCTAGGAGGATCAGACAGTGGTAACTCACACCTTTAATCCCAGCACAGGAAACATCCGATAGTGGTGACCTACACCCTTAATCCAATCTGAGTGAGGTCATTTTAGTTTACAGGAGTTCCAGGCTCTCAGGCAGGCAGTGGTGGTACCATGCCTTAACTGAGCAAAGAAAGTATTTAGGGCAGGCATAGAAAGACAGAGAAGGCAGAAGAAGCCATGGCTTACACTGTTAGTCTCAGCACTTGGGAAGCAGAAGCAAGAGATCTCTGTGAGTTCAAAGCCAGCCTGGTCTTCAAAGCAAGTTCCAGGACAGCCAGGACTGTTATACAGAAAGCTTTGTCTGGAAAAACCCCACAGAAACAGGTAACTTAAAAACACTTACCGTTGCCCCCAGACAGCAGGAAGCAAATTTAAGAACATGGTGCCTCCATTCCCAAGAGGTGGGGTGGATGGTTTTTGGTCGTTCAGTGGGTTATGGATGATTGTCATTGTTTAGGTTAACTGGTTAAAAATTGTTAATAGTTATGATTAGAAAGAAGTTAAACAAGAATGATTAGATTCAAGATTTGTGTTAAAAAAATAGAAAGAAAAAAGAGATACAGATATATAGGATATAAGGATAGATTATTAAATCTTCTTTTAAAAGAATTTATTAGCTTTAAATATGTTTTCAAGATCAAACATATTTTAGACGAACAGGTCTTCAAACACTTCAGAGATCCATAGAATATGGCATTTACAATATTTTAAGAACTTAGACTTTTCTGGACAGTGAGACTGGTCTGTTCCTGGCAGCACCAATCTACTTCAAGAGAAAAACGGGCATTGAAGAAACTCCATATGGAGTCTACTTTCTTTGTGGTAACGGTTAGCCATTGGACAAGAACCTGTTCTTGTATTGACTGCTTGACAGTATGCTGTTTAAACTGGACATGCAGGTTCCCTAGGAAAGTGACCTCTGAACTTTGACAGAATAAGCTGAGGTGGTCCTTCAGGTTCCTGCTTTTCAGAGAAAACTGTCAGATATTCTTCAGGACACAAGGAGAAGCGACTGATGAACTATACTAGAATGGGCAGAGCAGATTTTTTAAATTATATTTGAAAATATCTCCACAGAGTTTCAGGCTGCAGTGGGTAGGGGATCTCTGCTCATCAAAGACCCAAGGAAAGCCACCCAGGCAGGCTGGTTGCCCAGAGGTCCAGGAACAATACAGGTGTGTGTGGGAAGCTTTTGAGAGTAAGACTATGCCTTCAGCTCCAAGTCAGACTGGCACATAGTGGGGCCACTGACTGCATGGATAGATCTCAGCTGTTCTGAACACTGGGGACTCTCAGTGGAGACAGGAAGGCAGTGTTGACTGATTAACTCAAGGGAAAAGGGCAGGTAAAATAGGCACCAGCAGGTTGGTAACTGGCAGGACAGCAGACTTGGCTCATGGATGTTCTTCTGACACCCATGCCTGGACTTTTAGAATTTTATGGAGAGACACAGTCAAACTTCATTTACACAGAGGGTGGGCTAAGCCCAGGTAAATGTAATAACACAACTGGGGTGCTCTTATATGGAGTGGCCATGCAACTCATGACGTCCAGCAGACAGGCATTATTAGTGACTTCGCAAGTCTGTTCTGGCAGATGGCCTTTGGCTTCTGACTTACACTTTCTTTCTAGAAGCCCTGTGAGTGTGAACATTGTCCTAATTTATTCTTTTTTCTTGAGCTAAACCAAAATCATTTTTGGGGGGGGGGACAGTTTGAGGGTGCAGTCCACCACAATGATGGAGTGGACCCAGTGGGGACAGAGAGGGGGCTGAATGCTGTGTAGCATGGTGCATAGGAGTCTATTCTCTGTTCCAAACTATGCTTCCCAGGGATTGAACTCAGGTCCTCAGGCTTGGCAGCAAGTGTCTTTACCTGATGCGCCATCTTGTTCTTTCTGTTTATTTGGTCTAGGACTCCAGCCCAAGGGATGGTGCTACCTACACTCAGGGAGTATCTTCTTTCTGAACACCCCCTAGACATACCCAAAGGTGAGTCTCCTGGTGATTGCAACCCTAGCTAGGCTGGTCGTCAGGATTTACAGCCACAGATGATCAAACACCTAAGGTGCAACCATTTTCTATTTCTCAGAGATACTTCCTTGTGCTTTCAGTTCCCATTGCAAGCAATAGCCCTGTCAAGAAGAGATGATTGCTCTTTAGTGATGGGGCACATCCCATTGAGCCAACCTTTGTCCTCTTCTCTAGAATCTCTGTAGATAGATAGATAGATAGATAGATAGATAGATAGATAGATAGATATCTGTAACCTTCCATTCTGGGGGCCAAGTGCTTACTTCTTTTTAAAGATAGGTTTTTTTGTTTCTTCACTGTGTAGCCCTGGCTGTCCTAGAACTTGCTCTGTAGACCAGGCTGGCCTGGAACTCACAGCTATCCACTTGTCCCTGCCCTCCAAGTGCTGGGATCTGAGTGTTTACTTTTACTTACTTAAAATACTGTGTGTTTGGGTCTGGAGAGATGGATCAGTGCTTCATAAAACTTTACTTTTCCAGAGGACTGAGATCTAATTCCTGGGACTCACGTGGTAGGTCACAATGGTCTGTAACTCCAGTTCCATGGATCTGGCACCCTCTTCTGGCCTCTACAGGCACTGCACACACATAGTGCACAGATGAACATGTAGGTGAAACACTACATGTTCCCAGGGATTTTTTTTTTTTTTTTTTGGAGATAGGGTCTTCCAACATAGCTCTTGCAATTCTGATACTCACTCTATAGACTAGGTTGGCCTCAAACTCACAGAGATCTGTGGCGGGATTAAGGTGTCAGCCGATAAGGTCAGAAGACGCTTCCGGGACCCTGGAGGGGGTGTGGCCAACCCCTTTGATAAGTGGCTGCTGGGACACAAGGAGCTCTCTTCCTGGTTCCTGGCTGTTGGCTGCTGGACAGACAGAATCGGAATCCATCATTCTTCCATTGCACGTCCATCGCTTGTCCATCGCTTGGATACGCCAGTCCTTGTTCAGGTGCCACCATAAGCTGTTACTAATATCGTGAGTGTTAATTTATATTCTAATATATATTAATTTTGGACTGGCGCCTTGAAAGTAACACTCTGTCTACATCTGGCGCCCAATGTCCTCGGCCCTGTGCCCTAAACTGTAAGAAGCCAGGGGACATACAGACTGTTCACTTGGGCTTAAAGCTCCCTCTCACTAGCCAGGCGCGGTTTCCAGCCAGCTGGTCCAGTGTGTAGGCAGGGTTTTTGGCTCAGTGCCCGGCACAGGGTTTTCATTCAGCTCAGTGCACAAACACGAGATTTCAGCTCAGTGCGCAGATGCGAGATTTCGGCTCAGTGCACAGGCACGGTTTTCAACTTGCCTGCCATAGCACCTGGCTCTGCTTTCAGCCCACAGCTTCCTGCTGCTGAGAGTCTCTGCATCTACCATACAGTGGGCAGGGAATTGAACGCTACTGCGACACCTGTGTACTAAACGGCATAATTACATCTGAATTGACGCAATGGCTGACTATTATTCTTTTGAAGAGTTTAGGTCATATTTTGCCATGGTGGTTGATAAATTTTTAAATGAATATCTTTAAGGATTCAATACCCCAGTCCTACTATTTTTTGGCTTATTTCTCTATTTTATATTTCAAAATAAGAGGATGATGACAGAGTTGTCAAATGGAAACCAACAATTATTGTCCAGATTATGTATCATGGAACTATCGAACTCTACAGTGGCAGATGAGGTTAAACAGGTGCAAAATATAAATTGACAGTTGCTGTCCAAGGTATATGACGTGGAACTGTCAAACACTAAAATGGCCAAAAGGATAGATACTCTGGAAATTGGTTACAACAAGCTTTCAGATAAGTCTTCCTCTATAGATAAGGGTAACACTGTACAAGAGAAATATAGACTCTATGTAAATGATGAAAACAAGAAACTTGTTGACTACATTAATGACGAGAACAAGAAAATCATTAATTATGTTAATGATGGGGATCGAAAAATTGCTGACTCTGTGAGGTCTTTGGAAGGGCTGCTTCATCAGGACACTCAAGCTCTAGAAAAATCAATAGTATCTAAACTTCAAGAATGGAAACCAGTAGTATCCAAAATCCAGGAATGGGAACCCGTAATATCCAAAATTCAAGAATGGGAGGATCGCATTGCAATACTGGAAAAGGGCAGTGATGCATCTAATGCTCAGAACAGTTCAGGTCAACACCCAATGGGATATTATGGTACTGGAGATACTCTACCCAAAGTGGTAAACATAACAGGGCTACCCTCTTCTGCACCACTATTGTTCCCAGCTACTATTCAGACAGAGGATCTGGGGGATCCTCAGAATATGTAGAGTATAGCTATGAGCCAGTACATATGAGAGACATCAAGGATTTTAAAGAGGCAATATCAATGCACGGTATACACTCTACTTATGTAAAGCAGCTTCTAAATTCATGGTCAGCAAAAAACCGGATTCTACCAACTGATTGGATGCAGCTAACGGCTGCTGTCTTGGACCAAAGTCAGAATTTACAGTGGAGAGGCTGGTTTAGAGAGGAGGCCAAGACCTTGGAACAACAAGAGAAAATTAGGGGTTTCTTTGCTTCTCAGGACCAAATCCTTGGTGAAGGCATGTTTGCTGATGTGAGGACTCAATCTACTTATGATGAGCATACTTTATTGCTATGCCGTACTGCTGCACTGAATGCTTGGGAAAAGATTTTGGATCCAGGTCAAAAAATCGAGCATTATACTAAGGTCAAACAAGGCTTAAAAGAGCCTTATACTGACTTTATACAGAGGCTTACCACAGCTGTTCATAGAGCAATATCAGATCCAGAAGTTAGGAAGCAATTAATACTTTCTCTGGCCTTTGATCATGCTAATACGGAATGTAGAAGAATGCTTATGTCTTTAAAGATCAGAGCTGCACCTATAGAAGAATGGATTCAATATGCAATCAATACTGAACGTCTCCATGGCAACGAGGAGAACTGGGTAGGCCAAGCTGTTGCTAATGTTAGGATGAGGAACCAAGACATCACTTGTTTCAACTATGGTAAACAAGGCCATATAAGACGGAACTGTACACAAGGTACTCTTGGAAATAATACCCGATCTAGGTTTAATTTGAACAGAAGGCCATTGCCTTCTGGATTATGCAGAAGGTGTGGCAAGGGACGGCATTGGACCAATGAATGTAGATCTACCAGGGATAGAGAAGGCAATCCTCTACCATTGGGAAACGCCTTTTGGGGCTTCCCCCGGGAAGCCCCCAAAAATCAGACTCCAAATTCAAGGATGGTGAGATCATATCCGGTCATAGGAGAAGACCAGCATTCTCAGGACTAATAGAGCATCCAAAACCTGATCTAGAAAACCATATGATATTAGATAATAACATAAATTCAAAAGAAAATTCAGAAATTCCGAAAAGAATCACAAAACGAATATTTTGGCAGACTTCAATAAATGAACAAAGACCAAAATTGGGGATACAGATAGATAATATTTATATCCAGGGTTTAGTCGACACGGGGGCTGATGTTTCGATCATAACCCCACAATCATGGCACCCCAGATGGCCTTTACGGGCAGTAGATATCCAGTTTCTGGGTATTGGAACAATATCTCAGGTGAAACAGAGTGTGGGATGGCTTGAATGCATAGGACCAGAAGGTCAGAAAGGACGGTTGAAGCCATATATGGCTGACATAGCAGTGAATCTGTGGGGTTGCGACCTCCTAATGCAATGGAATACCCAGATTAAAATCCCTCCTGGTTCTGATGTCATCTGGAGGCTCAACTATGTTTCCAAAAATGATGCTTTAAGGTACTATGGAGAAAATTCACCAGCCATTCAGGTTGTACAAAAGAATTGCCCAATAACCACAGAACCTAAAAGGATACTCACACCATTGCCTTTGAAATGGTTAACAGAGAAGCCTATTTGGGTTCAACAATGGCCTTTGATGAGAGAAAAACTTCAGGCTTTGGAACAGTTGGTACAGGAGCAGTTACAGGCTCAGCATATCGAAGAATCAACCAGTCCATGGAATTCTCCTGTTTTTGTTGTCAAGAAAAAATCTGGAAAATGGAGGATGGTAATGGATTTAAGAGCAATTAATAAGGTGATTCAACCTATGGGCTCCTTACAATCTGGTATTCCCCTGCCTTCTCTGCTACCTAAAGGATGGCCTATTGCAGTTATTGATTTGAAGGATTGTTTTTTTACCATAACTTTACAGGAACAGGACAACGAGAAATTTGCTTTCACAGTGCCTACACTTAATAATTCAGGGCCAGCTAAGAGGTACCAATGGAGAGTCCTTCCCCAAGGAATGTTGAATAGTCCCACCTTATGCCAATATTTTGTACAATAACCACTAGAAATACTGCACAAGCGCTTCCCACAATCTATCATTTACCATTATATGGATGATATTTTGTTGGCAGACCCAAACCCAAAGACATTAGAAACATTGTTTGAAGAACTAAAGAAAATATTGCCTGATTGGGGACTACAAATTGCTCCAGAAAAAGTACAGAGGGGAGATTCTATCAATTATTTAGGATATAAAATAGGTCTACAAAAAATTAGGCCACAAAAAGTAAAATTAAATAGAGATAAATTGAAGACTCTTAACGATTTTCAGAAGCTACTAGGAGATATTGCTCATATACGGCCCATGATTGGCATAAAAAACTATGAGCTAGTTAATTTGTTCAAGACTTTGGATGGTGACAAGGATTTAAATAGTCCAAGAGAATTATCTGATGAGGCTGAGAAAGAATTAGAGTTGGTGGAAAAGAAACTTCAAGAAGCACATGTGGATCGTGTGGATCCAGACCTGGATTGCATACTTGTTATTTTACCCTCTAGACAATCTCCAACAGGAATCTTAATGCAAAGAGAAAGCATTATATTAGAATGGATATTTCTGCCACATAGGCCAAGCAAGAAGATGAAGACATATATCGAAAAAATTGCTGATCTCATTTTTAAAGGTAAATTAAGACTTTGCCAATTGACTGGAAAGGACCCTGCAGAAATTGTTGTGCCTTTGACTAATGAAGAAATTGAACGATTATGGGCAGACAGTGAACCTTGGCAAAAGGCTTGTAGTGACTTTTTAGGAGAGATTAATAATAAATATCCTCGAAACAAGAGAATTCAATTCATAAAGGAAACTAATTGGATCTTTCCTCATGTGGTACAGGATAAACCCATTTATGGAGCCCTCACCTTTTATACTGATGCGAACAATTTAGGAAAGGCTGGCTACAAGTCTGAAGACTTAATTAAGGTGGCTTAGAGCCCTAATAACTCTGTCCAGTAGTCAGAATTATATGCAATTATTATGGTGTTGTTGGATTTCACAGAGCCTCTCAATGTAATTACTGACTCTCAATATGCAGAAAGAGTTGTTTTACATATTGAAACTGCTGACTTCATTCCTGATGATACAGATTTGACCTTACTATTCATACAACTACAGGATATCATCAGAGATAGGATACATCCTATGTACATAACACATATCAGGGCGCACATGGGTCTCCCAGACCCTCTAGCGCAGGGTAATGATGAAATAGATTGGTTGCTGATAGGAAACGTGCTAGAGGCCACAGAATTTCATGAGAAACATCATGTTAACAGCAAAGGCTTAAAAAAGAGTTTTTCCATCACTTGGAATGAAGCAAATGAAATAGTAAGGAATTGCAACACTTGCTCTTTCTATAACCAACCATCTTTACCTGCAGGAACTAATCCTAAGGGTACACAGAGAAATTAGATCTGGCAAATGGATGTGTTTCACTTCCCAGAATTTGGAAAGATGAAGTATGTACATCATACTATCAATACTTACTCTGGAATGCAATGGGCAACTGCTCTGAGTTCTGAAAATGCTGATGCTGTACTAACTCACCTTTTGGAAGCCATGGCCATAATGGGAATTCCCACTCAGATTAAGACTGACAATGCTCCAGCTTATGTTTCCTGAAAAATGAAGATAATTTTTGGATACTATAATATAAAGCATATTACGGGAATACCACACAATCCCACAGGACAGGCAGTTGTGGAGAGGTCTCACCGCACGTTGAAAGAGATGCTTTATAAACAGAAGAAAGAAATGAGAAAACCCAGGGAGAGGTTGCACAGTGCCTTATTGACTTTAAATTTTCTTAATGCTGATGAAAAGGGAACATCAGCTGCTGAGAGACATTGGGTGATAGAGAAATCCTCTGAGTTAAATCAACCCATCTACTTCAAAGATGTGTTGACTTCTGAGTGGAAGCCAGGATATGTGCTTCGATGGGGTAGGGGTTTCGCTTTTGTTTCAACAGGCAAAGAAAAGATATGGATACCAACAAAACTAATAAAAGTCCGCTTTGAAAAGGAGTCCCTTCCTGAGGAGGAGAAGTGATTGCTCACCCCTGATATGACAAATGGATACATGGTAAGGAAAACACATTTAACAAACCTGGGGCAGGGTCTCAATTTTGTCTTTACAGGAAACGGATACAACTATTTTTAGACTATTTTTAAGACATTGACTAATTACTCACCTGCAATAGAAGACAGACTGATGATTAAGGAGTGTACATGACGGACTATAAGACCAACTAATACACATATGTCCTACTGGGTAATCTTTCAATATTTACTGATTTGCATCTTGCATCTACACCTCAAAAAAAAAAAAAAGGAGTGGTCCTGATTTGACTATTAATAGGGCTGGATTTGGATTGGGAGCAAGTGGCTTTCTCCCTCTCTAAACCCAAGCATATTGGTAAAGGAAATGTGAAGTATCCTGTCTCATAACAGAAAAGCTACCTGGTGTGAGACAGAAGACAGAATATTTAGGGACCAATATTATTGTGACTTCATCTTAAACCTCGTTTCTCTCTGTTTCTGTACCTTTCAAACATACAATCTCCTAAAGTCATAAAAGATATGAATATCTCTTTTGAGTATCAACAATGCTTAAGTTTTCCATTGTAAATAACATTTCCTTCTATCAGTTGTCTACAAAGAATCTGGAACTGAGATGGGGCCCTACCTCAACAACTCCTACTAGTGAAACAAGAATAAAAGGGAGAGTATGAGAGAGAGAGTAAGAGACAGGTAGACAGACAGAGGCAAAATTAGAAAAATCAAGAACCTGGTGCGCACCAATCAATGATTGTTTTCAGAAAATAGACTATTCAAAAACGGCTGCAAGATAGCTCTCTATGATTATCCTCCAGATCACACTTCTAATTAGAATTCCAGATGGAGTTAACCACTATTCTGAGAATGGTTATAAATGTATATAGTCAGTCCATTAAGATCTAACCATTGTTTTAGCTTTTACAGGATCCCAAAGAGATGCCATTGCCCTTAAGTCAGCAGGAAGCAACCTTATGAAAGACTACGCCCCCTTTCCCAATAATTTTTGTGTTCTGAGGGTTGAGGGTAATTCTTATTCTGTTAGAATAGTTTTAAGTGAAAATTGGGTGGAGGACAGAACTATAATATAGTATCAAAGATATCTTTTGTAGAAGAGAAGGGGGATAGATACAATAGATAAAGGTAGATTGTTCTGCCTACCTATACACTATTTTAGCTGAATATATGGGCTAAGTTAAAGACAATTTGCATTGGCATAGGTATTTGTATATTGATACAAATATAATATCATTTTATATGTTTAATTGTGATAATTTGTACATTTGAACAAAGTTCAATCTGAAATTGCTTTATATAACCAAGGCAACTTGTATTTCGATATAAATCTGAATCTGTAACTATTATGTAAAATTGAATCTGTAATTGCTATATTTTATATATGCTTCTATCTCTATTTAAAATATTTGCACATCATTGTCATGTACACTATGCAATTATTACCTTCATTTAACTATACTAGATATAATGTATAATTGCACTAGTTATGATATATGTACAAGATGTTTTATATACCTGTTTAGATGATATATATGTATATACATGTCTAAAATGCTGTGGCCACTTTACATGGTAATATACCCCTGGCTAATGTTTGATAGTCATACTAAAAGTCATTGTTCAGGGATTGTACACCCCTTATATAGGTATTCTAATTTTAGTACAGGGTTTATTCCTTAAGACGATAAAAACTACTGTCAACATTACTTAAGGTAGCATATCCCAGTCATCTCAGATACAGGTTAGAATATCATAAATAGACAGAAATCTTCAACCACTTCATAGACCCAGAGAATATGGAATTTAACATTTGAAATTTGGCCATGAGAGGCACGACGACTCCTGGTGTCACTGCTCCTTTCCCAAGATGGTGTTGAGCATCGAGGATACTCCATTGGAGTTTGTCCTTTTGGCAGATAATGGCCGGTTGAGTAAGAAACTGTCCTTACCTTGATTGCTGACAGTACACACATGGTGTCCAAGCTGGATGAACAAGTTTATGGATGGAGACCGACGAAACCTGCCTGGACAGGATAAGACAGTCCCTCCAAAATTGCCCTGCTTGTGAGAAGATCTGTCAGATACCATAGGCCTGTAGCCAATATGATAGATGCTCCAATGGCACACAAAACCAGAGGTGATTGTCCAGGTAGCTGTGTTGCTGTCCTCTCCCAAATTTTGGAAGCCAGTACTTCCATGTACTTCTGACTTTCAAGTGATATATCTTCCTTCTCAGGTCTTGAAGGGGTTGAAGAATAGGTATTTATGGTTACTAACTCATAATAATTCCTATTGTACATAGTCTTAGTTTAGAACCTTCTTAGTTAGACAAAAGGGGGAGATGTGGCGGGATTAAGATGTCAGCTGATAAGGTCAGAAGACCCCTGGAGGGGGTGTGGCCAACCTGGAAGGGGCGTGGCCAACCCCTTTGATAAGTGGCTGCTGGGACACAAGGAGCTCTCTTCCTGGTTCCTGGCTGCTGGCTGCTGGACAGACAGAATCAGAATCCATCATTCTTCCATTGCGTGTCCATCGCTCATCCATCGCTTGGATATGCCAGTCCTTGTTCAGGTGCCACCATAAGCTGTTACTAATATCGTGAGTGTTAATTTATATTCTAATAAATATTAATTTTGGACTGGCGCCTTGAAAGTAACACTCCATCTACAGAGATCCATCTATTTCTGCCTCCTGAGTGCTGGGATTAATGGTGTACAGCAGCATGCCCAGTGAAATAAATAAGAATTTTAAAAGACTAACTGTATTGTCTGCCTATATTTCTGTCTGTCTCTCTAATCTATGTATGTATGTGTGTATTTATCTCTCTTTCTTTCTTCTATCTACCTATCATCTACCTTTTCATTGATCATCCATCCACTGTCAGTTTATCTGTCTATCCCTATCATCTGAAGGTAGATGTCTTTCTCATCATCTACCTACAAATTCATCTATAATTGATCACATGGTTTCTTAAAAATTTTTAGATGTACTATTTATTTTGTATGTATAAATGTTTTGCCTGCATGTATGTATGTTCACCACATGTGTGCTTCATGCTCATAAAGGTCAGAAGAGTGTATTGGATCACCGGCAACTAGAGTTACAGATGGTTTTGAGCCATCATGTTGGGAATTGAACCTGGGTCCCTGAAAGAGCAACAGATGCTCTTAACAGCTGAGCCATCTCTCTAATTTTCCGAGTCCATCTCTTGGAAAAGAAAGATTCTGTGCATGAGCATTTTGCCTGCATGTATGTATGTCTGTGTACTTTTTGCACACCTGATACCCACAGAGACAGAAGAAAATGTTGGACCTCCTGGAAATGGAGTTAGTTACAAGTCACTGTGATCCATCCTTCAATGATGGAACTGAACCTGGGTCCTCTGGAAGAGTATCCAGTGCTCTTAACCACTGAATCATCTCTCCAGACCTTACGAGCAATATTTTATCTCTTAGTTGGCCTCTTTATTTCTATTTATTTATTTATTTATTTATTTATTTATTTATTTATTTATAGATAGGTTATCACTGTGTAGTCTTGGTCATTCTATAACTTGCTGTGTTGACCTTGCCTGGCCTTGAACTGATAGCTAACCAACTCAGTCTCCTGAGTCTGAGAGTTCTGGGATTAAAGACACATGTTCCAATATGCCTGTCCCGAACACTTTCTTTATGAATCTTTTTTTTTGGCCCTTTATGGCTTTTCCATAATAAAAAAAAATCTGAAAAGTAGCTGTGTGTGTGTGTGCAGGTAGAGATCAAAGATCAATGCAGGTGTCTTCCTCAGCTACTCTCCACCTTATTTTTTTGAGACATGGTCTCTCAGTAAACCTGGAGCTCACTGATTCAGCCAAACTGGCTGGCTAGCAAGTCTCAGGGCTCTTTCCACCTCTCTGCCTTCCCACTGCTAGAATTGTTGGCAAACCCAGCTATGCTTGGCCTTTTACAACAATGCTGAGAATCTGAACCCAGATACCCATTACCTCATGCCAAGCATTTTACTGACTGAGTTGTCTTCACAGGCCCTCTAAGAGTGATCTTTTAACTTTATATTCTCTCCTGTCAAGGAAGGTATTTCCCAGGAACAGAGCAAGAACTAAGGTCCTTAGGCTTAACAGCAAACCTTTACTCACAGAGCCATCTTGCTGGCCCTAAGTGTCTGTTCTTCCAGGAGACAGACTCTCTAGTGGCTCATGACTTTCCCAAGATACCTCACTGCTGCCATGACCCCCTCACTGGCTATTCTGTGGCTGTAGTGACCTTTAGAGGATCCCAGCTGGTAGTTGGTTGTTGTGTGGCAGAGGCTTAAACTGTTGGCTTCTTTTCCATTGTGACTTGTGGTGATAAGTTATATATTTAATAAAACCATCCTGGAATATCAGAGAAGAGATATACTCACAGTAAATTCAGGAGGATCAGAGAGTGGTAACTCACACTTTTAATCCCAGCACTGGGAAAGACCAGGAGTGGTGACCTATGTCTTTAATCCCAGCAGATCTGAGTTTGAAGCCAGCTTGGTTTACAGGGGAAGTTCCAGGCTCCCAAGCAGGCAGTGGTGGTGCCTTTAATCCCATAACTCCAGAGACAGAGGAGATCTTTCTGTGTTTCTGTGAGTTCAAGGCTAACTACCAAATAGTAGTAGCCCATGCCTTTAATCTTAACCTGGATGTGAAACAACTGGGTATTTAAGGGTATTTATGGTATTTAAGGCAGACATAGAAAGACAGAACAGGCAGTAGAAGCCAGGAGGAGGAGGCTGAGGAAGCTGGAAGACAGCTGGGTGAGATCTGACTGTGGTGTTTCCTCCCTTTGATATCTCAGCCTTTCCCCGATATCTGGCTCTGAGTTTCCGTCATTACAATCAGAATCGGTGCAACAGCATCTCTTTCGATTTTTCCTTCCCCCCCTCCTACAGCCCAAGGTTATTTCCCCACTGGCTCACTGGCACCAGCTCCTATTTATAGTCTTCTCACTCCCTTTAAGGTTCTGACTCCTGACTTTGACTCACTGCAAAATGAAAACTTTGGGTAGTAATTTGTAGAGAATTCCCATATTTGGAGTTTCTGGGAGGATGCTCTTATGTACCCAACCTACTATGCCTATGGAATTTGGGGGGCAATGATATGACATTACATTAGACTTATTTTAAATTATATTTGCCTTTGCTATCTCCCATTATATTTGTTATTTATTTATTGCTTTTTTTGAGACAGGGTTTTGCTATGTATCTCTTAAATTGGCCCCCTAACTCACTTCTGTAGTCCAGGCCAGCCCTGAAATTTACAGCAATCTTCTAGCCTCCATTTTGGGAATGCTGGGATTTCAGGAATGCACCATCATGTCAAGCTTCCATTTTGGTCTCTCCCTGTCTCCCTTTCTCTGTTTCTTTTTTATTTAAAACCCGCTTTGCTTACAAAACTTTAATTCATTCTTTGAGAATTTCAGGCATTTATGTAATTTGTTTTAGTTTAAATAAAGAACTCTAGAGATCAGATTAGGTAAGGAAAAACATTCAGCTACACAAATACACACACACACACACACACACACACACACAAACACACTAGCAAACAGCCAAACGGAAAGAGTTGGAGAATGGTTTGATCTTGTTTGTTTTTAAAACATTTATCTGTTTTTATTTATGTGCATGAGCTTTTTGCCTGAAGGTATGTGTATGTGCATTATATTCATGCCTGGTGCCCACAGAGGCAAGGTGTTGAGTCCCCTAGAACTGGAGTTACTGACAATCATGAGCTTCCATATGGTGCAGAGAACTGAACCCTTGTCTTCTGGAAGATGTGGTCTTAACTGATGAGCCATCTCTGCATCTCTGGTCAGACCTTGGTGGGGAGATCTAAAATCTCCCCTTGCTAGCACATATATAGTGGCTCTCTTGCCCTCTTCTGGCCCCTCTGGGCACCAAGTGTGCATGTAATGCACAGACATACATTCATGCAAACACACACACACACCAAAATAAAAATAAATAAACTCTTAAAAAAGAATTGCCATTATTTTTCGGGAAGAGAGAGCTTGTCTATGCTTCAGTCAATGGCCTCCCACCCCATGCTCATGCAGGCAACCCCAACTGAACTCAGTGGGTCACAGAAACACACACACACACACACACACAAACAACAAACAAACCCCATGAAAATAGGAGAGGATTTAGTGGGAGTGTAAGTTGAGAGTAACGTAAGCAAAAATAAAATACACTTTATACACATGAAATTGCCAAAGGATAACAAGTAAGCGAAAGTAACACGAGAATTATGATTGCTCATAGATGAAGAAACTGGAGGGCGGATTGATTTGGAAACGGGCTCCAGGGCACACTGTTAGCTGAGGATAGAAATAAGGGGCTGGCTCAGCGGGCAAAGGTGCTTGCTGCCAAACTTGCTGATCTGACTGTGATCCCCAAGTCCCGCGGTAGGAGAGAACTGACTCCTGCAAGTTGTTCCCTAGTCTCCTTACACACACCATGCCTGTGCGCATACCGTAGATAGATAAATAAATACTGTTAGAAAATGATAGAAACAGGGTTTGAGCTGGCGTGACTCTCGAGCCTACGCCTCGAGTGGCGAGCTTGACTCTAAATTAGGTGAACACTTGGTAACCTAAGTTGTGCTAGCCCAGGAAGTCAGAACGTTCAGTCTGGAGGGATAGTGGGACTCTGGGTTGGAGGAGGAGGCCTGAAATCAACTGCACAGAGGTAATTGTTGAGACACAGAGTGTTCATCTCCTGCTCTTTGAGTGGGGGCACTTAGGACCCCAAAGTCGATAGACATAGCCAAGGGAAGCTAGGGAAGCTATGGAGATGGAGGAAGTGTATTAACCAGGAAATGGAGTAGGAGAAATGGATTTCCTGGGCTGGAGTCTTTGCGCAGAGTGATTGACTTTCCTAAGGTTTGCCTGTTTGCCTGGGAGAGCCCGGCTTTCAGGGATGGGGTGGGGGTGGGAGGGGACGTGGGGGGGCAGGTCCTGCTCATCCTCTGAAGTGTTTTTTGTTCATCTTCCTCTTTTGTTAAATCGGGAAGTAGCTTAGAGTGAGAGGGAAGTAGATGTGAGAAAAACCACAGAGAAAACTTGGACAAGGACGAGGTGGGTGCCGGGGCTCTGTTACACCCATTAAGATCCCAGCCGCCGCCTGGATTCTCCTAGACGCGGCACCCAGCCAGGCAGGAGCATGTGGCTGTGCCTAGGTTTGCTCCTTTTCTGCCTTCCAGGTGAGTGGGGCTATGGATCTGTGAACCTCATTTTTCAGAGGGTGGGAGAGCAGGAGTCCTGGGTTCAAGCCAGAAACGAGGTGTCAGCAGAAGAGGCGCAGGGACACACCCCTTCTCCCATCTCTCTATCTGTTTACCCAACGGACTCTACAAAGCTTTATTAATGCCTGGCTTGTCCTGAATGTTTTAACTACAAGCAAGTGCCCCAGTCAAGGGGGTCCTATTTGAATGAAGCAGTCAAGTAATTTTACTACAGTGTGGGACCAGTTACAACACAGTGTTCATGTAGGAACAAACTACAACAGCTACCCGCCCCCCCCCCCCCCGGCTTTTTTTGTCAGAGGAATTGAGGCTTTAATAGACGTTAGTCTTGAGGGATGAACAGCTGTCTAAGAAAAAAGCAATAATTTATAGTAAGTGTAGAAAGAGCTCTTGGAGATTATGGGAAGTGCAGAAGTGGAATTGACTTGGTCTTGCTGTTATTTTAAAGAGACTGGAAAGGTCTGTGAGAAATTCTGCGTAGGCAGGAGTGACAGCGTGTACTGTAACAACAGCACACAGGAGGCTGAGGCAGGAGGCCTGGCTACATGGTGAGATCTTGCCTTTAAAAAAAATCTTAAAAAAGATGCATAGGCCAAGAATGGTGGTACATGCCTTTCATTCCAGTACTTGGGAGGTAAGGCCAGGATGGATCTCTATGAGGGAAAGACTGCTTTGGTCTGCATAGTGAGACTCCTGTCTTAAGCAAGCAAAAAGACAGAAAACACATTTTTCTCTGTCTCATAAATAGTTGAGGATAAAAATTAGAGACTCTTCCTCATCCTCGCTGATGCGTTTTTATGTTGTCTTTTGATGGACCATGCAGACACAGAATTTAAAGGCTTGCATTTAAAGGGAGGAAACTAAATAGTTGACTGACTTTGATCACACATAGTTTTCATTTTTTAAAAAACATTATGTGTGTGTGGTTGTGGTGGAAATGTGAGGTCAGAGGCCAGTTTTTTGGGTCAATTCTCTCCTTCCACCTTTATGGGGATCCTAGGGACCTAACTGTGATAGACAGGTTTGTACAGCAAGACACTGAGACATCTTACTGGCCCTAAAACATAATTTTCTCATGAGTAAAGTGAAGGGAGACCGGACGATCTGCAAGACCCCTCAACACCTTCACGACCTAGATCTTCTACCGGGAGTCAAGTCAAATTCCTGTAACCTCAGTGCTTGGAAGACAGAGGACCAAGCTTAAGGACATGCTTAGCCATGTTGCTAGTGTGAGGCCAGCGCCAGCAACATGAGAGACCGGTTTAAAACAACAACACAGTAACAAACAACAAAGCAAAATCTAGATCTTTAGCTTCAATAAGACAATTAGATGCATAGTATTACACTTAGGAGGCTTGAACTGCCTTGGCTGAAGGTGATGATGAGGATGATGGTAGTGGTGGTGGTGGTGATGATGATGATTGTGATGATGGTACCCTTCATACAATTCGGAGCTTGTGGTGGAAACTTTGTAACTACTGGAGTAGATTTCAGAAACAATGGTGGTTGGAACTGTATTGTCTTAGATCACAGGACGTGACTATGGATGGGCTTTTCCCTTCTTTCAGGTACCATGAGAATATTGACAGCACAGTAGTCAGAAAATGCCACGGAGCAGGACCACTCTGATTCTTTGAGTAAGCTTGTCTACACCTGTCAAACCTCACACGTGCTCTAGTTTAGTGCAGTTAAACCGAAACCGAGAACCTCTTTTGACTCATCCTCAAGAGCTAGTGGCCTCCCCATCTGACCCATTCACCTTCCACCAAGGGTGTATCTGCACCTGGGCAGGCAAGTGCTCATGCCCAGATTTAAACTTGGAAGTAATTAGTGCTGACATAAAGTGCATCTCAGCCCCGGCTTATTCCCTTCTTCTTTCATAGAACTCACCCCACCCACTGCCCCCACCCGAGGCTGTAAACACGGTTTGGGAAAAGGCAGATATTTTATGTTTATAGAGGAGGCCCACACAGGTTTATGTCACAGGCCTGAGAATGAGAAACGGGAAGAGAGAAAAAAATGGAAGGAACCATTCGAGAGCAAGTGGGGGAAAGGCAGAGAAAGGAAGTGGTTCCTGATAATAAGACCAACAGAAATAGCCAGGCAGGTGGCGCGAACCTGCAGGAACACACACGAGCGGATTGGGAATTTGAGGCCAGCTTTGGCTTACCTGGGAGACACTATCCAAAGAAAGGGGAGGAGATGGGGGAGGAAAGAAAAGAGAGAGAAAGAAATAAAAACCAACAAAAACAAAATGCAAAATAAGTAAAATGAACAAAACTCGGGCCAGTGAGATGGCTCATGGTGTGGTCTGATCCCTAGAGCCCACAGAGTGACTTCCTAAAGTTGTCCTCTATGAACACCACGCCCCCCCACCAATAATAAAAAGTTAATGAGAAACTAGAATTTGTTAAAAAATATATTTATTTATTCTACATTCAGAGTACAGTTCCCCTGCCTCCTCTCCTCTTAGCACCGCCCCTACCTCCCCTGCCCTCCCCCACCTCCCCTCTGCCCTCCCCTACTTCCCCTCTGCCCTCCCCCACCTCTCCTCTGCTCTCCCCTTACTTCTCCCCTGCTCTCCCCTACCTCCCCTCTGCCCTCCCCACCTCACCTCTGCCATCCCCCACCTCTCCCCTGCCCTCCCTTACCTCCCCTCTGCCCTCCCTCTACCTCACCTCTGCCATCCCCCACCTCCCCTCTGCCCTCCCCTACCTTCCCTCTGCCCTTCCCCTACCTCCCCTGCCTTCCCCCTACCTCCCCCCACCTCTCTTCTGCCCCCCCAACTCCTTCCTTCTCTGTTTCTATTCAGAAAAAAAGCAGATCTCCCATGGATATCAACAAAAAATGGCATATGAAGTTGCAGTAAGACTAAGCACCTCCCCTTGTATTAGGGCTGGACAAGGTGACCCAGTATGAGGACCAGGGTAGCAAAAGCCAGCAAAGTCAGAGACAGCCCTGCCTTCACTGTTAGGAGTCCCATAAGAAGACACAGCTATGACATATATGCAGAGAGCCTAGGTCAGTCCCACGTAGGCTCCCTGGTTGCTGGTTCAGTCTCTGAGAGCCCCTATGGGCCCAGGTTTGTTGATTCTCTCTCTCTCTCTCTCTCTCTCTCTCTCTCTCTCTCTCTCTCTCTCTCTCTCTGTTGTTGTTGTGCTCTTGGCCCCTCAGGCTCCTATGATCCTTCCTTTCTCTCTTCAGCAGGATTCCCTGAGCTTGGTCTAATGTTTGATTGAGGGTCTCTGCTTCTGTTTACTTCAGTTGCTGGATAAAGCCTCTCTGAGGACTACTGGGCTAGGCACCCATCTATAAGTATAGCAGATGATTGTTAGACATCACTGCATTGGCATCCAAGGTCTCTGGGCCATCCAGTCTCTGGGTCTTGGTGCTCCAGGCAGAAACTAGAACTTCTATTAATTATATATTTTATAGTCCACACTTTCAAGTTTTTAATGTTATTAGAATTTTATTTGATTGACATAATGATTACACACACTTATGGGGTACAATGTGTTATTTTGATGTATGTACACATTTTGCAATGCTCAAATCAGCCTTGACATTTACCAAAACAAAAATGAACCTGAGAACATTATATTAAGTAAAATAACACCCTGGGAGTGATGCCTCATACCTGTAATCCCAGCACCCAGGAGGCAAAGGCAAGAGGACCTTGAGTTCAGGGCTAATTTGGTTACAGAAGTGAAAACCTGTTTCAAAAACAGAAACACAAAAGACATTTCTACCCTAGCCCTGTTTCTATGTAGTGGAGAGGTGCATATCCTTCTGCAAATTCTGGAAGGTTCTTAGGTTTGATTAGATTGGTGGCTACTAGAATCCTGTCATCTGGCTTGAGGTGCCCCACTAACTATGGAGGTGCTGGGAGCACCACCATGACCCATAGCCTGGTAGTGAGGAGCCTGGAGAAGGACTGCCATCACCATTCGGAGGCATAAACATTGCACAAATGATCAAATTGGAATTTGGGTGAAATTGTCTACCAGTCTGGCTCCCCAGATTCCTGTAGTCGGTGCTGCCATGTCCTCCACTGACTCAGGCTCTCACACCAGACAAAAAATGTTGCTCAACATTCTCCTTCACTATGTCATTTGTTGGCTTCCAGTCACGATGGCACCAAGTCTATTTAAAACACCCCATCACCCCATTCAGCAAATGTGGTTTTGAAACAGTGTAAGAACATCCATAGATGACTCACACAGAGCCTTCTCTTTTAGAGAATATAATTTGAATAAATAATTTTTATTTTTAGGGGTTTTTTTTTTTTGCTTTTTTATAGACCAGGCTAGCCTCAAATTCACAAAGATCCTCCTGCCTCTGTTTCACAAATGCTGAGTTTAAAGGCATGCATCACTGTGTCTAGTGAATAAAATAATTTTTAAAGAAAAACCAATAAAATAAGAAATAACTGAAGTGCAGAATCTTACATACCATGCACTCAGCAGCATGTGGAGTCCACCGTAGATGATTTCATCTGAACAGTTAGTAGTGTTTAAGCCTATGAGCCATTTATGACTTAGGTGGAGAAGGCAGCAATGCCAGCGTTTTACAGACACACAGTAAGAGGCAACTAAAGGAGACACCCTCCATGTGGGGGCTTCCTCTGGAACCCTGGATTAGACACCAAGCACACCCAAACACCCGTTTTTACAGAGATCCTTTATTAATCAGGGAAGAGAAGTTAAAGTGGTTGATTTCTGACTCAGACAGAAAAACAGCAGCAAATACCCCTGCGGGTGTATTTTTAAGAGGAGAAGAAGGCGAGGTCTGTGTTAGAATGGCCTATGATGAGATGGTGAAAGAGACAGAGGATGAGGGAGAAAGGAGAGGGAACAATGGAAAGGGGGAGGGGCTATTTGTCCTGGAGGGCTGCATCTGGACGGATGTTAGGATGAGGTGTTGAATTTTAATTGGGCATGTTTATTAGGTGAACCAAAAGGGGCTTTTGATAGCTGGACCTTGCTAGTCAGCCTCAGGAGGAGGAAGGTGCCAAATACGGGAACTTATTTGGTGGTTATCTTTAGAAATGTAATCTGATTTTAGCAAGGCGCAGGGAATGGGGAGAGGGTCAAGGTCTGCCAGAGCCACACACTTCTGTGAGCTAGTGTCCCTTTGGCAACTACACATAAGACCAAATGAGACCTAGATCCATCTCTTCCATTATCTCTCGTCACTGCCTATGAAAGTGTCTAGAATCAAGACGAAACAGCTCAGGTAGTTCAAGAAAGAGCTCAGGATGCTTTCTGCTGTTCTCACTGCTACAATGTATCAGTTTTCTTCTTGCTTTAACAAAATGTCTGACAAGATCCAAGTTAGAGGAAACGGTTTATTTGGGCTTGTAGTTCAAGGGAATAAGGCTTATCACAAACAATTAATAGGTCTAAAGATACCATTTTTGTTATTTTGTTTTGGGAGGCTTAAGATACCACTTTCTTGGGCAGTGGGAAGAAAGGAATGAGGCATTACCCAAGGGCATGCACATTCAAGCCTTAAGCCTGGGCTGTTGCTACTTTAACACTAAATATCTATTTATGAAGTGAATGTCAGCTCTATGACAGCAGCTTGTACAGTAGATACTGACTATGCTGCAATATTATCTATTGGTAAGATGCTCCAGCAAGACTCTAGGACAGGTGGCCCTATTGCCTTCTCATGTCCCCATAATTTCCTTTTCTTTCTGTACTGCCCATGTACCTCTACAGTCTCAGTTTACCCCAATAAATCTAAGGGGTGACCCCTTTCTGCTTCCAGGACTATGTCAGCTGTTACCCTGAGCCATGTCGGTGGTGCTGGATGCTAGTGTTTGTGTTCACTCTGGCGTGTGCAATTATTCTCCATCCCTCAAACAGAGTCAAAAGCTGCCTGTAAAGTGTAGTCTCTTGGGACTGAGCAGATGACTTCGTGGTTAAGAGCACTTGTTGCTCTCATAGAGGACCCAGATTTGCTTCCTAGAACTCACATGGAGGGTCACAGAAATCTATAACTAGTTCCAGAGGTCCTCTTCTGACCTCTGTGAGCATGCATACCACACACATAAAATACAATGTAAAAATCTTAAAAAGCATAGAAATATAGTCTCACTGGGCAGTGGTGGTGCACACCTTTAATCCCAGCACTTGAGAGGCAGAGGCAGGGACCTTTGAGTGTTCAAGGCCAGCCTGGTCTACAAAGCGAGTTGCAAGACAGCCAGAGATGTTACACAGAGAAACCCTGTCTCAAAAAATGTGTGTGTGTGTGTGTGTGTGTGTGTGTGTGTGTGTGTGTGTATCACAATATGAAGTAACTTATGGCAGGACACACAACCTTGTCCCAATAGTACATCAGTTTTGTTGTTGTTTGTTTGAGGTGGTCCGCTATGTAGTTCAGACTGACTTGAAATTCACTCTGTAGATGAGGTTGACCTCAAACTCAAAATTCTCCCATCTCAGTTTCCTGAGTGCTAGGAAGAGTCCACCACATGCAGTTTAGAAGTTGAAGTTATAAAGAGAAAATTTGACTTGCAGAAGGTTCCTGAACACAGAGCTTGAGTTTAAAGGAAGTGATTTGCATATAACCCAATATTAGGCCAGCCTTGACTTTACTTACCAGTCCCTAAAGGCAGAGTCCCTGTGCGTTCACTTGTTGCCTAGCCTCCAGTGGGGACAGGTTTCTACTTGTCTCGCTGTTGCTTCGTCCTAAGTCCAAATGTTCCTCCTGGTCCCCTTCCTGGATCTCCCCATACTTCAGGAAAAGTTGCTTCCAGGCCCATTGGGAAGGAGACCTTGATTCAGGCTTATGTTTTCCAGGTTGTGTATCTCTGACAGGCCCTGGCTCTGTGTCTGGCTATGTTGGAAGCTCTCTTCATGTGCAGTGTCAATATGGACAATCATACAAGGACCATTTTAAATACTGGTGTCGAGGAAAAGGAGACATAGAATGTAAAACGATTGTGGGAATCAGTGGCAAAGGGGAGGAGAAGAATGGCCGAGTGTCCATCAGAGACCATGCTGAGAACTTCTCCATAACAGTGACCATGCAGAACCTCAATGAAGATGATGCTGGATCTTACTGGTGCAAGATTCAAACTTGGTTTATTTGGGATTCATGGTCACGTGACCCAGCGGTCCTTGTAGAGGTACATGTTTTCCCAGGTAAGACTGGCCTGGCTCCAGCCACAGAGCTTTTAGGAAGTGTCTCTGTGTGGGACATGGGACATGAGGCTTGAAGTGTTCTTCTGAGTATTGTTGTCATCTCAGTTGGGCTGGGGGGAGAATGTGGCATAGGCATGAAGAAAGATGGCTGACCTTCCAACCATAGAAGGGGATTGAGGTTTAGGTCATACAAATGATCCAACATCTGATGTCTAGGAGGAGCTAAGAGACAGTCTAACACTTCTTTAGTGGTGAGTTAAGGTGATATTTAGTGGTCCACATATGAAGGATGCTTAAGAACCCTCCATGGTCTCTATGAGGTGTTGTATGAGGTTTCTGGCTTGGAATTTCCGGCCTAACCTGGTGGCCTGGACTTTCAGACCCACAGTCCCATAGTCCCACTGAAACACACAGGCACTTGTATTAATTGCACGCTGATTGACCTAAGGCCCAGGCATATAACTTGCTCTTTACCATTAAACTAATCCATGATTCTTATCCTGTTCAGCCATGCAGCTTGGTACCTTTTCTCAGAGCAGCATAGTTGTCCTCTGCATCTTCTAGCTTCGCTGTTGCATCTCTGCTCTGTTCTTCCTGCTCCCAGAGTTTTCTTAGTCTGGTAGCCCCGCCCATACTTCCTGTCTGCCTTTTGCCAATCAGCATTTTTATTAAACCAGTAGGTGGGACCATTATATACAATGTAAAAACATAATCCCACTACAGTGAGGATCCTTGGGTCACAAGCTGAGCTGTGTTTCTTCACACTCTCACGGGCTTCTGGACAAGAAGGGGGAACCCCTGGAAGATCTTTCTGCCCTCCTTTGGCCAAGTCAGACAGGGATGGGAAGAAAGTCTGAGATGTCATATATGGCCAGTCTTTTGATAGAAAGGCTCTTTCAGCCCTTGAGAACCCTATCCCAGGATACGGCTGTGGTTTTGTTTAAAGCACTTCTCAAAGCCTGCTGTAAGTGTATGATTCCATGTGACATCAGATCTACACAGATGCTCATTTACCACTGTCTTGAGACCAAGCAGTGACCTGATGTGTATCTTTATCTCTAACAGCCACAACTACCATGGAGACTACACTTCCAGCTACAATTCCCACACTACCACTAAATACTGAACACCCAAGGATTAGCACCAGTGAGGTGTTTCTCCTCCAACTATGGTAAGGGTCCAAGGCCTGGAGACAGTCAGGAACTGTAGGATTCTGGGGGTTGGGAGTGTAACCCCTGTTGAGGAAACCTGACTACTGAGGGATATTCTCTCTCTCTCAGGTATTAGCTTTCACAGAACTGTTATTTTGGGTGCTGTAGTATAACATCAGTAATGTGTACAAAAGACACAGAAGTTCAGCTGTTACTATGTCAGGAAGTCACCCTGTGCTCCACGAGATCTTCCCCACCACCAATAAAGTCAATTAATAACTGGGAGACAGTAGGTCTGGCCCTTCCTTCTAGAAAGCTGCATCTACCCAGAGTCCTTTCCTTTCTTCACCAGCCACCTTTCCTTAGCAAGGGTCAGGGAACAAGGGTGGTGGGAGCACAGGGCAGACTTCCTTGAGTCATTCCTAGTGTGATTTTGGATCATTTGGTATTTTGAGGCAAGGTATTAGGAAATGTGAGATGAGACAGATGGGTCCTGGAACCCATTCTTCATCCTCCCATGCCCACAGGTCCTTGCTCAGCAGCATCCACTTCCAGGTCCTGGTCTTCCTGAAGCTGCCCCTGTTTCTGAGCATGCTCTGTGCTGTCTTCTGGGTGAACAGAAGATTCCTGGGGGGAATTTAGAGTGAATGACTCAATGAAGAGCTATGAAGTGAAGCATCCAACCAGTGCCCCGGAAGGGACTCAGCCCTGCAGAGTGGATGAGAGATACACTGGACTCTATATTCATTCTGTACAAAGGCAGCAATGCCTGGATTCTGGACTTCACTATTCCCACGTCTCAAGGGAGGATCCTGATTATCTGATGGTCTTAGATATCAGACTTCTCTGGAGTCCTTGGCCTAAAACAGGGAACAAGGCTGTTAGTGATGGCAAACACCTTTAATCCTGGTGCTGGAGAGGCAGAGACAGGTGGATCTCTGTGAGTCTGAGGCTATCCTGGTCTACAAAGTGAGTTCCAGTACCGCCAAGGCTACATAATGAGATTCTGTCCCAAACATACCCTACTGACCCAACAAAGGGAACAAGGGCCTTGTGTAGGAGGCTCTCCTTTCCCCTCTCCAGATTTCTTGGTTTCTGCTTTCCTGTAAGCCCCAAAGAACCTTCTAGAATGTTCTTAAACACAACTCTAGACCCTTGATATCCATGACATAAAAGCATTTCAGGTCATTGTCTTTGATGGCAACAATCACTTTCTTCTTATGGGGAAGAGGTTCCCAAAGGAACATGACCCTCATAGACTTGGATCACAGGCCATATCCCCTCTTTTAGATCAATCCCAGAGGATTTAGCTTCAGGTAGAGCATCTTCACTGTCCACTCTTCCAAACACACAGCATACTTTTACCTCATCTGATACTTATAGCTCACATAATCTTGAAGCATTTTTTTGTTCCCATGGCCAGAGAGCCTGTGTCAGAGTACATGCTTGGTTGGGCTTAAAATACCCAATAAGCTTGAAAGTGAACTTCTGTGGTTATTCAGATCAGCAGTAGAGAAAGAGGTGGTAAGTGCCTCTAATATCCCTCTGTATTTCCCAACCTGGGGGTCTCCTGTGCATAGTGTTAACTGAGTATTCTTATTTGATGATTTTAGAAACTGTCTGAGACTACTTTGGGATAAAGACAGATATTCAAAGACAGATGCAGGGTCAGTGGTGAGATGTCATCTCATCTGGGCTTTCACTGGACATCTTCAGCCTAGAAAAAGGCTGATTTGTTGAATACCTGCTATTTTATTCCTTGTGGTTCTTTTCAGGGATGTCTCACAAGGTTAACTACAAGTATCACTATTTCCATTCACTCCAGGCATTCATGTCAGACCTCTTTCTCAAGGCTCAAGCCTGCCTTGAACTATCGATGCCCATTTCCACAGAGAGGACATATTTATATGAGCATTTTAAGTGAATGTAAAGACCCAGGAAGGACTCTTACAATGATAGTTCTCATGGAAGCTCTAGCAGTTCAGATGGACCATGTGGATTCAGCACCAACTCTTACATTTTCCTTCAGAACGGACCAAGATCCTTGAGCATACCAAGATCCAGGATGTAATATAGCAGAGTTTACCTAGCCAGTGATGCATTATCTTCAAGGATAAGTCAGAAAGTGAGGGTCTGAGTCTATGAAATGGGAGTTACTGATGGGTGTGGGAAAGAGAGGGACAGGCTTGGATGATGTAGAGCCTGGTTTTTCTGTGTGTGAGTACATTTCCAGACAGAGTGTCAACTAGGAGTCTAGAGGTATGGAGTAGCAGAATGTTGAAGGCTGGAGATGAAGGAGCAGGGAGAGATTAATTGGTGTCTAGAGGTAGATGAAATTATCAGGTAAGCATTCAGGACCAAGAGCTCCGGAGGCGAGGTGAAGCGGTAAGCTTTCAGGACCAAGGACAGAGACCATGGCGCCTCTTAGACCCTGCCAATCTTGACTGTTTTAAGGAGGAAGGGGATGTAAAAAGGCAGACATGAACTAGGCCACTGAACTTGACATGTACAGTTACTAGAACCTCTAAAGACCTTGTACCTGTAGTTCACAAATCCTATAAGCCCTTCCTCTGAACTTCCCTAGCAGAGGTGTACTGTATGTAGTGGGAGGGGGGTGGGGAGGTGAAGAAGCATGTGTTGGCACAATACTGTGAGCTGCGTTGCAGCTCTTATTCAGTTCTCACCAGTTTTCACATATATTTATTTACATGTATGTTTAACTATGCACATTTGTCCCACATCTACATCCATGTGATGGCCATCATGGTTAAAACAGGGAATTGCTTTATCATCACAAAACCTACTGCTTGTTATTTTGCCCACAACTGTCCACTAGGGACTACTAATATGCTCTCTAACTCTGGTTTTATCATTTGGAGAATGTTCTAGAAATGGAAGCATTTCAGTGTCATATCTTGAGATCAGCATTTCCTTCCTTGGTAAGAACAATGCCTCTGGGATCCATACAAGCTGACATAGTTAGAAATAATTCATTTATTACTGGTTATTACTGTATAATGAAATAAGTTCATAACATTTTGCTTAACTACTTGTTTGCTTGAGTATTTGGGTCATTTACATTACAAATAAAACTGTTAACTGCACTAATACATATTTTTTATATGATTATACATTTATATTTCTCCAGCGTGTATGTAAGTTTACATTTAGTTTTCTAAAAAATAACCTAACTATTCCAGCATGGTAAAGTTATTGTATTTTTCATCATCAAGGAATGAAAGATCCAGCTTTATTATTTCTTTTAAATGATTTAGATTTATTTTATGCTTACAGTGCTTTGCCACTGCACCACATGCATGCATGTCTGGAACTCTTGGAGGTCAGAAGAGGGCATCAGATTACATGGAACTGGGGTTATAGATGGTTGTGAGATACTATGTGGGTGCTAAGAACCAAATACTGGTCCTCTGAAAGAGAATCAAACATTCTTTTATAAATTTTCATTTTTATTCTTTACGTACACTACATCCAACCACAGTTTCTCCTACTTACATTTCTCCCATCCTTCCATTTTCTTTCCTCCTCTATTTCCCTTAAAAAAGGAGGACTCCCAGGAATATCAACTGGACACAGCATAAGAAATTAACAATAAGACTCATCACAAAATATCATATTAAGGCTGGATGAGATGACACAATAGGAAGAAAATGGTCCCAAGCACAGGCAAAAGAGCCAAAGATAACCCTACTCCCACTCTTAGTGGGTCCCAGAAGAACATCAAGCTATGCAACAATAAGATATATGAAGAGGACCTAGCTCAGACCATACAGGGTCCATGGTTGTTTCTTCAGACTCTGTGAGCCTCTGTGAGCTAGCACAGTCAGTAGAGTATGGGACTCCAAATCCCAATGTCATAGACTGTTTTAGTTGTACAGAAACAGAACCCAACAGTTAGTGATCTTTTGAAGGTACCAGCAGCTTTACTTTTAAAGTGGTTAACTGATAAATCTGCCAGGTAGGAAAATGGTCTTTCACAGAAAAATACAGGCCTTAGAATAGCTGGTACAGAAGCAGCTAAATATCAACATATTGAAGAATCAGGAAGTCTGTGAAATTCTCCTATATTTGTCATTAAAAATAAATCTGGGAAATAGATAATGTTAACAGATTTGAGAGCCATAAACAAATTTAGTCAATAGGCTCTTTACAGCCTTGTTTGCCTTATCTGTTGCCTAAAGAATGGTCAGTTATAACAAATGATTTAAAAGGCTGCTTTTTAAAAACTAACTTTTAGAAGAACATGATAGAGGAAATTACCTTCATGGTGCTTACGTATAATAGTTTCCGGCCTGTTAAACTATCAGTAGAAATCAGTAGAAAATTCTCACACAAGGGTACTCTGTATCAGTATTTTATCCAATAGCTATTGGAAATAATTGACAAACAGTTTCTTCAATCTATAATTTACCATTATATGGATGATATCTTACTAGTTGATTCAAATGCAGATATTTAAGAAAAAATGTTTGAAAATAAAGAATATATTGCCTTACTGGGGATCACAAATTGTTCCTGAAAAAATACAAAGATAAGATTATATTAATTACCTAGGATATAAGATAGATCTACAAAAAATTCAACCACAAAAGATACAAATCAGGGGAGATCAATTATGAACTCAATTTAAAAAATTGCTGAGAGATATTAACTGCCTATGGATCTCTGCTGCATTAACAACTCAAGAACTAAGTTATTTCAAACCTTACAAGGTGATAAAGACTTAAATAGTTCAAAAAATTGTCAACTGAAGATGAAATAGTTTTGCTTCTGTTGGAAAAAAGTTATAGAATGTACATGTGGATCCCTGAGATTTAGAGCTTGAATAATCCAGTCATTCTCTCTTCTACTCATTCTCCTACAGAAATTCTTATGCAGAGAGAAGATAATATTTTATAATGAATATTTTTGCCATACAGAGTAAAAAATTAAAGACCTATGTAGAAAATGTTTCTGAATTAACTCTGAAAGGAAAATTGAGACTTTGTCAATTAATAAGAATGGACCCAACAGAAATTATAGTACCTTTTAATAATGCTAAAATTTCTTCATTATGAGCAGAAAATTAACATTGTCGAAGAGTTTATACAGTAACATTTTTTTCCTTTGAGAGATTAACAGCAAACATCCCCAAAAAAGAGGTTTCAATTTATAAAAGAACCAATTGGGTCCTTCCTCACTGAGCAGGAAGCACCAATATCTGGAGCCCCTACATTCTATACTGATATAAATAAATTAGGAAAGGCTGGCTATAAGTCAGGAGATTTAAGTAAAGTGGCCCAAAGCCATTATGTTTTTGTTCAAAAGTTAAAATTTTATGCTATTCTCATGATACTATTAGATTTTCCAGAACTTCTTAAAATAGTTGCTGATTCTCAATATGAAAACCGAGTTGCTTAATATATTGAAATCACTGAACTTATTCACAATGATTCAGAATTAACTTCTTTATTTATTCAGCTATAGAAAATAGTCAGGACAGGTCTACTAAGCCATTTATCACAATCAGATATTAGTAGGGAATATGCCAGAAGCTTCAGAATTTTATAAGAAACACTATGTTAAAAGCAAGACTTAGACATTTTTTTCTATCACTTGGCAATAAGCCAAGGAAATGTCCTACTTGTTCTTTGTATAACACCAATACCTGCAGGAATTAACCTAAAGGGCACACAAAGAAATAAAATTTGACAAATGGATGTGCTTCATTTTGCAGAGTTTGGAAATTAAACTATCTATGCTATACCATAAATATACATTTGAGATTTCAATGAGAAATTTCTTTGAGTTCTGAAAAGGCTGATTCAGTAATTACACATTTATTAGGAGTTATGGCCATCATGGAGATACCTGTACAAATGAAGACTGACAGTACTCCAGCATATGTTTCTAGTAAAATGAAACATATTACACTGTAAAGCATATTACAGGTATACCACACAATCCTACAGAACAAGCAGTTATAGAAAGATCTAGTTGTGGGAGGTTGTGTTGTTTCATTTTAAATAATTGTCCCAACCACTGGTTTAATAAAAAGAGCTGATTGGCCAAAGGCAGGCAGGAAGTGTAGGCGGGGCTACCAGACTAAAAACTCTGAGAACAGAATGCCAGATCAGAACACCAGAGGGAATTCCAGAGAGAGGCCCGGAAGAAGCCAAGGACAACTATGATGCCTTAAGAAAAGGTACCGAGCCCCATGGCTGAACAAGAGACATGGGTTAGAATAAGGGTAGAGAGCTAGCATGTGATATGCCTGGGCCTGAGGCTGATCAGCCAAAAACTATTGGAAGCTTCTGTGTGTCTCTGTGGGACTGTGGGACTGTGGGACTGCAGGTCTGTGGGTCTAGACCTTGAGGTTAGGCCCGAAAGTCTGGGCCAGAAACCTCAAACTACATCTAATTGCACTTTAAAAATGTTCAATAAACAGAAAGGGGTAATAATGACTCTCAGAGATAGGTTTCATAATACTTTATCAACTTTAAAATTTTAAAATGCTAATGGAAAGGGAATAACAGCTGCAGAGAGACATTTAATAGTATAAAAACCCACCGAACTAAATCAGCCTGTGTACTTTTAAGATATGTTTACCTCATAATAGAAATCAGGATATGTTGGGGAAGAGGTTTTGCTTTTGTTTCCACAAGAGAAGAAAAGCTATGGCTTCCATAAAAATGGCTAAAGATTAGATTCAAACATGAGGGACCTCTTGATTATGAGAGGCAACAGTTCATAAACAGCATGGAAATTCAAGCTGGCAAGAGGAAAATTCTCCAAAGTTAATGTTGGGATAGGGGTTGATTTTTGTTTCTACAGGAGAATAAAAATACCCAGCTAAGGAACCTAAAGACCTTTGGGCAGATGAAGCATCTGAAGAAGGGACAATAATCTGGAAATGTCCCCAAAATGAGTAGGCTGGCCTAATGGTATATCATATGACAAGATAAAATTTCATAAATCTTCCAAAATGTTTGTTTTTGCTGGTTTCTACAGACATGTTAGGCAGGTGTTCTTTGTGTAGTCCCAACTCAATTAAAAACTAAAGCTGGCTTTGGAGTTGGAATGTGGCTCTCCCCTTCTATAAACCCAAGCATGTTTATTAAAAGAAAACACAAAGTTTCTGTCTCATATGAGAAGAGTTACATGGTATTGGTCAGAAGAAAACTCCAATCTAGGGACTAAGACATTGTTACTAATATCATATTTATATTTATTTTTACTCTTTAAAACCTTTCTTAAGGTATAACTACCATCTCAACATTTAAACTTTCTATTTTGTATTAATGGTCTTTTAGAATACTATTTTTTTTCTAATTTTTTTATTTAAAAGTATGTTTTAACATACCACTGTTTCCCCTCCATCCCCTCTTCCTAGTAATCCCCCTGCTTCCCCCATCTCATCCTCTTATCCATTCCTCAGAGAAGGTAAGGACTCCCAGGGTGAGCTATTACAGTCTCTTATATTAAGTTAAGGTAGGACTCCACCTCATCAAGGCTGGGCACAGTGCTCCTTTGTAGGGAAAGATTCCAAGAAGCCAGTTTATGTACTAGTAATAAATTCTGGTCCCACTGCCAGAGGCTCCATAAAATGCCCACATGATCCAGGTGTCATTCACATTCAGAGGGCCTAGTTCAGTCCCATGGAAGTTCCCCAGCTGTCAGCTCAGAACCAGCGAGCCCCCAATCTGTCAGGGCAGCTGTTTCTGTGAGTTTTCTCATCATGATCTTCACCCCTTTGCTCGTATAATCCCTTCTCCCTCTCTTCACCTGGACTCGAGGCTTAGCTGTGGATCTCTGCATCTGGTCCCATCAGTTGTTGGATGAAGGTTCTTGTAATGACAATTAGGGTGGTCATCTAAGGTCAGTTTAGGTGCCCTCTCCACTATTGCTTGGAGTCACAGATGGGGTCATCTTTGTGGGTTCTTGAGTATTTTTGTAGCAACAGGTTTCTCTCTAACTCCACAATGGCTCCCTCTATTAAGGTATGTCTTTTATTGTTATCCGTCTTTGTCCTTCCCCCCACTCAACCATCTCATTCCGTCATGTTCTCTTCCCACCTCCCCTTACCCTCTTCCCCATGTGGTTCCAGTTTACTCAGGAGATCTCTATTTCTCCTTCCTAGGGTGTTTCTCCCAGGTTCCTCCTTATTACCTGGCTGCTCAGGGGTTGTGGATTGTAGCCTGGTTATCCTTTGCTTTACTTCTAAAATCCACGTATGCATGAGTGAATCCTATGTTTGTCTTTCTGGGACTGTGTTACCTCACTCAGGATGACTTTTTTCTAGATCCATCTATTTGCTTGCAAATTTAAGGATGTTATTTTTTTTAACTGCTGTGTAGTACTCCATTGTGTAAATATACCACATTTAAAAAATCCATTCTTCAGTTAAGGGTTGTTTCCAGGTTCTGGCTATTACAAATAATGTTACCATGAACATAGTCAAGCAAACGTTCTTATCTTAAGAATGTGAATCCTTTGGGTTTATGCCCAAGAGTGGTATAGTTAGATTGTTGGTTAGATTAATTCCCAGTTTTCTGAGAAACTACCCATATTGATTTCCAAAGTGACTGTACAAGTTTACATTCCCACCAGCAATGGAGGAGTGTTTCCTTTACCCCGTATCCCCTCTGGAATAGGCTATCACTAGTGTTTTTGATTTTAGCTATTCTAACAAGTGTAAGATGGTATCTCAGAATTGTTTTGATTTGCATTTCCCTGATAGCTAAGAATACTGAGGAAAAGTGTTTTTTGGCCATTTGAGGTTCTTCTGTTGAGAATTCTCTTCTTAGCTCTGTACCCCATCTTTTAATTGGATTATTTGGGTTTTTTTGATCTCTAGATTCTTTATATATTTTAGAGATCATCCTGCAGTCAGATATAGGATTGGTAAAGATCTTTTCCCATTCTGTAGGCTGCCATTTTGTCTTATTGACTGCGTCCTTTGCCTTATTGAAGCTTCTCAGTTTCAGGAGGTCCCATTTATTAATTGTTGCTCTCAGTGTCTGTGTTATATTATAACACCAGTAGGTGTTATATTTAGGAAGTGGTCTCCTGTACTAATGCATTCAAAGCTATTTCTCACTTTCTTTTTTATCAGGTTCAGTGATACTGGGTTTATGTTGAGGTCTTTGATCCACTGGACTTGAATTTTATGCAGGATGATAGATATGAATCTATTTGTGTTTTTCTACATGCCATCATAAGTGTGTGAATTAAAGTCAGGGTCTTCAATTCAATTTCATTAATCAACATATCTGTTTTTATGTCAATATCAAGCTGTTTTTTTTTTTTTTTTTTTTTTACTTTGTAGTGTAGCTGGAAGTCAGGTATGGTGATGCCTCAGAAGTTTTTTTATATTAACTAGGATTGTTCTGGCAATCCTGGGCTTTTTGTTTTTTCATATGAAGTTGAGTATTGTTCTTTGTGTGGTTTGGGTACCAGGGTGACCGTATTCCCACAAAAAGTTTGTCAGTGTTCTTTCTGTTTCTACTATATGGAACAATTTGAGGAGTATTGACATTAGATCTTCTTTGAAATTCTGGTAGAATTCTGCACTGTAACCATCTGGCCCTGGGCTTTTTTTGGTTGAGAGACTTTTAATAATGGCATCTATCTCCTTAGAGGTTATACATCTACATAAGTAATTTATGTGGTCTTGATTTATTTATTTATTTTATTAAAATATGTCATTTTTATCTATGTATCCCTTGCTCCCCCTCCTTTCCCTCCTCCCAATCCCTCCCAGTCAGCCTTTAGCCTCGCCCCTCCCCATCCACCCATCCCCTCCCCCAAAAGGGCAAGAAGTCCCAAGATGGGTCCACTCTAGGTAAGTACGATTCACTCATCAAAAGGTCAAGTTTGGGCTAGGTTTGGATCTATTTGTATTCTTCTACATACTACCATCCAGTTATGCCAACACCATTTGTTGAAGATACTACCTTTTTCCATTTAATATTTTTGGCCTCTTTGTCAAAAATCAGGTGTTCATAGGTGTGTGGATTAATGTTGGGGTCTTTGATTCAATTCCATTGATCCACAAGTCTGTTTTTGTGCCAGTACCAGGCTGTTTTTTAGTGCTCTATAGTGTAGCTTGAAGTCAGGGATAGTGATTTCTCCTGAAGTTCTTTTATTGAGCAGGATTGTTTTGGCAATCCTGGGTTTCCTTTTATTCCATATAAAGTTGAATATTGTTCTTTCAAGGTCTGTTAAAAATTGTGTTGGGATTTTGATGGGGACTGCATTGAATCTGTAGATTGCTTTTGGTAAAATTGCCATTTTTGCTATGTTGATCCTACCTATCCAGGAGCATGGGGGATCTTTCCATTTTCTGATATCTTCTTCAATTTCTTTCGATGGCGACTTAACGTTTTTGTCAAACAGGTCTGCTACTTCTTTGGCTAGAGTTACGCTAAGATGTTTAATGCTATTTGCAGCTATTATAAAGGGTGATGCTTCCCTTATTTCTTTTTCAGCCCTTTTATCCTTAGTGTATAGGAGGCTATTGATTTAACTTTGCTAAGTGGTACCTATCCAGAAATCTGTCCATTTCTTTTAGGTTTTTCAATGTAGTGGAGTACAGGGTTTTGAAATATGACCTAATGATTCTCTGAAATTCTTCTTTGTTATTATGTCACCCCTTTACTTCTGATTTTGTTCATTTGAATATTTTCTCTCTGTCTTTTGGTTAGTTTGAGTAAGGGTTTATCTATCTTGTTGATTTTCTCGAAGACCAACTCTTTGATTCTTTGTAGTGTTCTCTTTGTTTCAATTTTATTGATTTTGGCCCTGAGACTGATTATTTCCTGCCTTCTACTCCTTCTGGGTAAGTTTACTTCTTTTTGTTTGAGAGCTTTCAGGTACGATGTTAAGTCACTTGTGTGGGATTTCTCCAAATTCTTTATTTAGCCACTTAGTGCTACGGACCTCCCTCTTAGGACTGCTTTCATGGTGTCCCATAAGTTTGGGTATGCTGTGGATTTATTTTCATGGAATTCTAGGAAGTCTTTAATTTTTTTCTTTATTTCTTCCTTGACCCAGAGGTGTTTCAGTTGAGAGTTGTTCATTTTCCATGACTTTGTAGCCTTTCTTCAATTTGTGTTGTTATTGAACTGTAACTTTAGGCCATGGTGGCTCTTAGGATACAAGAGATTATTCTTATTTTATGTATCTGTTCCTATTTGATTTATGACCAAATATGTGGTCAGTTTTAGAGAAGGTTCCATAGGATGCTGAAAAGAAGGTATATTTCCTTGTGTTTGGGTGGAAATTTCTGTATATATCTATTAAGTCCATTTGATTCATAACATCTGTTAGATTTCTTATTTCTCTGTTAAGTTTCTGTCTGGCTGACCATTGGTGAGAGTGTGGTGTTAAGGTCTTTATTAGTATGTGGGTGGTTTGATGTGCAATGTAAGCTTTACTAATGCTTCTTTTACATATGTAGGTATTCTTGCATTTGAGGCATAAATGTTTAGGATTAGGATTTCATCTTGATGGATATTTCTGGGGATGGATATGCAATATCAGTTCATATCTCTTTTTATTGATTTTAGTTTGAAGTCTATTTTGTTAAATATTAGGATGGCTACAGCAGCTTGCTTCTCAAGTCCATTTGATTGGAAAGTCCTATCCCAAACCTTTACTCTGAGGTAGTGTCTGTCTTTGTAGTTAAGGTGTGTTTCTTGTATGCAGCAGAAGCATGGATCCTGTTTTCATATCCATTGTGTTAGCCTGTTTCTTTTTATAGGTGAATTGAGTCCACTGATATTGAGATATTAATTACCATTGATTGTTAATTCCTGTTGTTATTTTTTGGTGGCAGTGTGTATGTGTGTGTGTGTGTTTGTGTGTTTCCCTTCTTTGGGGTTTCTTGTTGTAGATTTATCTATTGCTTGCTCTTTTCTGGGTGCATCTAGTTTCCCTAGGTTGGAGTTTTCCTTCTAGTGCTCTCTCTAGGCCTGGATTTGTGTATGAATGGGTATTATTTGAATATAGTTTTGTCATAGAATATTTTGTTTACTCCATCTATGATGATTGAGAGTTTTGCTGGGTATAGTAGTCTGGGATGACATTTGTGGTCTCTTCATAACATTTGTCTAGGACCTTCTGGCTTTCATAGTCTCCATTAAGAGGTGAGTATTTTGATGGGTCTACTGTAGTAGTAGGTTTTTGACCTGTCTGGCCTGTGGTCCAGACCCACAGAAACACACAGATGCTTGTATAGATTTTATGCTGATGAGTCTATGGCTCTGGCATATTTCTAGCTACCTCTTGCTCTTAAACTAACCTATGATTCTTATCCTGTTTAGCCATGTGGCTCGGTATCTTTTCTCAGAGCAGCATAGTTGTCCTCTGCATCTGCTGGCTTCTCTGGTGTCTCTAGGGCATCTCAGCTCTGTTCTTTCTGTTCCCAAAGTTTTCTTAGTCTAAGTAGCCACACCCACACTTCCTGTCTGCCTTCAGCCAATCAGCATTATTATTAAACCAGTAGGCAGGACAATTATTTACAATGTAACAACGTAATCCCACTACAGTCTACTTTTATAAGTTACTTGGCCTTTTTCTTTTGCAACTCTTAATATTCTTTCCTTATTCTGTATGTTTAGTGTTTTGATTATTATGTGTCCAGTGGACTTTTTTGGGGTGTCTAGTATACTTGAACACCTATAAGCTTCTTGTATCTTAATAGACATTTTCTTTTTTAGGGTAGGAAAGTTTTATTCTATGATTTTGTTGAATGTATTTTCTGTGCTTTTAAGCTGGCATTCTTCTTCTTCCTATTCTTCTTAGGTTTGGACTTTTCACGGCATCCCAGATTTCCTGGGTGTTTTGTATTATGACTTCTTTGACTTTAGTATTTTATTTGACTGATGAATCTATTCCCTCTATTGTATCTTTGATGCTAAAGGTTCTCTCTTCCATCTCTTGATTCTGCTAGTTACGTTTGCACCTGCAGTTCCTGTTTGCTTACTCAGAGTTTCCATTTCCAGTTTTCTCTTGGTTTGTGTCCTTTTTATTGCTTCCGTTTCAGCTTTTAAGTCTTGAACTGTTTCCTTTACCTGTTTGTTTGCTTTTTTTTGGGTTCTCTAGTCTTTCTTTAAGAGATTTATTGTTTTCTTCCATTGTTTGTTTGTCTTTTTCTCTATTTCTTTAAGGATGTATTTCATTTCTTCCTTAATTTATTCTTTAAGGACTTCTATTATCTTAATAAAGTTATTTTTAAGGTCATTTACCTCTGCTTATTTTATATTAAAATGCTCAGGTCTTGTTGTAGAACCACTAGGTTCAAGAGGTACCATATTGTTTCTTATGTTACTGAACGTATTTTTTTGCACTAACATCTACCCACCTCTCCTTTCAATTGATATAAATGTTGTCTGTGTTTTGGGGAGCTGTTCTTGGTCCAATAGGTGCTCTTGGTGAAATTGGAGCTCTGCAGCTGGAGCTCTTGTGGTGGAGCTCTCCAGAGTCTGTATCTCAGGAAGCACCTGAGGTTGGGGGAATGGGTAGGTTTGGGGAATGGAGTGGGGCTTATAGGCTAGAGGATATGATGAGGGGTGGTGATAGTAAGACTTAGAAGTAGGGATCCTGCTTGCTTACCTTCAGTTGGAGCTGTGAGATTTTTGGAGGACATGGTTGTGCCCTGTTGCTCAGACATAGGGGCTGTATTAGCTGGCTTGGCTGGCTGGCTGTGAGGAGGGTAGCTGTAGTAGTGGGGGTTTCTAGGTCCTGGGCCGCCAGACCCACAGACCTGCCACCCGAGACCCCTTAGAAACCCAGCCACCCAGGTCCCCAGAAATGACTCAGATGCTTATATTAACTTCATGCTGTTTGGCCTATGGCTCAGGCACATTACTAGCTAGCTCTTACATCTTAAATCAACCCATTTCTATTAATCTGTCTGCCACATGGCCCATGGCTCAACTGTGCTCCTACATGTTGCTTCTTGGGCGGCTTCAGCTGGAGCTGCCTCTGACTCCACCCTTCCTTTCCTACCTATTCTGATTCCTCCTCCAACTTCTTCTATGGTGCCTGTCATGGCCCAAAACAGCTCCTTTATTCAAAGATTGAGATTCACAGCATACAGAAAGGCATTACCACATCACTTCACCCTTTCTGTCTAATCAAAAAGGAAGGTTTTAATTTTAACATAGCAAAATTACATATAACAAAATAGCTATCAAGCAAGAATTAGTTACAATATCTAGTCTATTTTTATTTAACAAAATTAAAGAAAATACTCTATCATCTACCTTATCTTTATGAATCCAAAGTTTCATATCTAACATACCTTTCAAATGACTAAGAAAAAGACCACAGAAGGATATATTTACCCAAGTAAACCAGAAGTGCAAGCAACTTCTAAAATCTGGAAAGGACAGAGATGACACCTATCTGCCTGGACAGTCACCCAAAGTTCCTTTATAAAGTTGGGGCATCCATCTTCAGCCTACAGGCCTAGAGTCTCTTTTAATTTCAGTGAAGCAGGAAATCTGCTCTGCCCATTCTGGCACAGTTCATCAGTTGCTTCTACTCGAGTCCTGAAGAATGTTTGACAGTTTTCTCTGCAAAGCAGGAACCTGCATGACCATCTCGGCTTGTTCTGCCAAAGTTCAGAGGTCACTTTCTTATGGAACCTGTATGTCCAGTTTAAACAGCATACTGTCAAGCAGTCAATATAAGAACAGGTTCTTCTCTAGTGGCTTACCATTGCCACAAAGAGAGTAGACTCCATATGGAGTTTCTTTGATGCCCATTTTTCTTTTGAAGAAGATTGGTGCTGCCAAGAGCAGACCTGTCTCACCGTCCAGAAAAGTCTAAGTTCTTAAAACATTTTAAATGCCATATTCTGTAGGTCTTAGAAGTATTTGAAGATTACCTAGACACAAATTTCAAAATCAAAATACCTTTAAAATATACATTCTTGTTTAACTTAGTAGCCTTGGTATTTGCAATCCATTGTCTTTCTGCAGTTAGCTCATTAACAGTTAAAAAAATAAAAGAAAATACAATAACAACCAAAATCCAGATTTTGTGTCTATTTTCCATCTTTACGTGGCTTATTATATTTTTATTACTCTATTTCTCTTTTTAAAGACTTTTTCTAACCTCTTTCTTTTTTCTCTGAAGCCTATGTACCTTTTACAAACATTGTAACCCGTTTACAGGATTTTCTTTTTATCTGAATCTGTTTTATTGTGAATCCTTAATCATCTTCTAACCATAAGAGCTTTTAAAATACACTCTCTAAAAGAGCAGCATAGTTTTTGCAGATTAGGCTGAATCACTAAGTTCTCTTAAAGGGACCGCATCTCTATTCATGGCCGGAGAACAGAGCAGACTAAAGAAAATGCTGCTACTAAGAAACTGTCTTTGTTTCCTTTTTGTTCAAAATAAACAGAAACTTTAAATCAATCACATGCTACTGAGTCTTCTGTCAGATTTCAGGAACCCGCCTCATTGCAGTTTGCACTGCCTGCCACCAGTCCGCCAGTGCCATTTTGAATGTGACCTGGATGCCATGCTTTCTTTGTACAATGACCTGCTTCATATACACAATTTGGAAGCTGCCTTGGCTCAGTTTCTGTGATCTAGAACTCTTTCTAATATTTCTCAGGCTTTAAGTGGATAATGGACTCACGTGGGATGCCCCATCTGTAGTAGTGGGGGTTTCTGGGTTCCAGTCGGCTAGAGGGACCTGGACCCACAGACCTGCCATTAGAGACTGCTTAGCCGCCCAGTCGCCCGCCGCTCAGACCCCCAGAAATGACTCAGACGCTTATATTAACTTCATGCTGTTTGGCCTATGGCTCAGGCACATTGCTAGCTAGCTCTTACATCTTAAATCAACCCATTTCTATTAATCTGTCTGCCACGTGGCCCATGGCTCAACTGTGCTCCTACATGTTGCTCCTTGGGTGGTTTCAGCTGGAGCTTCCTCTGACTCCACCCTTCCTTTCCTACCTATTCTGATTCCTCCTCCAACTTCTTCTATGGTGCCTGTCATGGCCCAAAACAGCTCCTTTATTCAAAGATTGAGATTCACAGCATACAGAAAGGCATTCCCATGTCAGGTAGCACACCTCTTGTGATAGGGGCTCTCCAGAGGCTGTCAACTACTAACTAATTCTAAGCTTAGGTTTCATGTAGCTTTTTGTACATGATTTTAGGCTCCAGTCTGAAGCAGGTATTTAGTAATTAAATCTATGTGTCCAGGGTATATTTAATAGATTACTATCCTCTAACTACCCTAAAATTTGCTGCATATGACATTTAATGTGTTTAATTTTTCTGCAGTGAATATAAACATCCTTAACACTGACCTTTGTCATCCCCAAAAGATGATGGGGCTGTACAATAATGATTCCACCTGGATTGTGATAATACCATTAAGTTGATAAACACAATTCAAAGATCATCTTTAGACTATAAACTACTCAGGACAATTTCAAGGCAGTTAGTTAAGGTGAGCCAGGATATTAAACTACGCCACCCAGGACTTCAGATAGCTTTGCATTGTCCTGTCACATTAAGACTGGACAATAACCGGATTCCCCAGGGCCTTGACCATTATTTCTGTTTCTCAGGGTCCTCTAAAGATGCCAACCTGTCGGCAGAAAAATCTATAACACACAATGCCCACATTCCCAAGATGAGGGGTGGGTGTCTTTTGGTCATTCAGTGCATTATAATGTTTGTTGTTGTTCAGGAGGGCTGGTTGAAAGTAGTTACTAGTCCTGGTCAAGAAAATACTATTCAAAAGAGGTTAGATTTTGTGGATCTCTTTCTGAAAAGAAAAAAATTAGAGATATATAAATGATAGAAAAAAAGAGTAGGTTATTGAATCTACTTCAATTCTAAAAGTAGCTATTATTCTCACAAAATTTACACTGATGTGGATTTTTGTACTGCAGTAATTCTCACTTGCATTATCCGATAGCAGGAGTCTTCAACCACTTCATAGACCCAGAGAATATGGCATTTAATGTTTTGTTATTCAGAATTTGGCTGTGAGAGACATGACCACTCATGGTGTCACTGTTCCTTTCCCGAGATGGTGTTTGGCATCAAGGACACTCCTTTGGAGTTTGTCCTCTTGGCATAGAATGGTCAGTTGGGCAAAGAACTGCCTTTGCTTTGACTTGACTGCTGACAGTACACACATGTTCAATCTGAATGAACAGGATGATGGATGGAGAATGATTAAACCTGCCGGGACAAGATAAAACGGTCCCTCCAAAAATGCCCTGCTTCTGAAAAAATCCATCAGATATCATAGGCCTGTAGCCAAAATGATGGATGTTCCAATGGTGCAGAAAACCATAGGTGATTGTCCAGGTAGCTGAATGTCACTGTCCTCTCTCAAATATTGGAAGCTACTGTCTTGTGCTTCTGACTTTCAGGTAATATATTTTCCTTCTCAGATCTTGATGGGGTTGAAGAATAGGTAGCTAAGGTTACTATCCTATCATCTCTTAGCAAGGAAAATTCAGGTGTTGGATTCTTACTATTCCAGATAAACAGTTTTGAAGTAATTCATATACCTCACTGTTTACCAATATTCTAGAAATGTATGATGTACCTTACATTTGTTGGGTTTTAGTTGTAGTTTGACCATGCTTGTGTTTTGCCTTTTCCACCCCCAGATATTGCCTTTATAACAATTCCTATTGTATATAGTCTTAGTTTAGAACTTTCTTAGTTAGACAAAAGGGGGAGATGTGGTGGGATTCAGGTGTTAGCTAACAAGACTGGGAGGCGTGTGTCTCTGGAGTGCTGGGAGCTTGAATGGGGTGTGGCCAGCCCTGTTAGAAAAGGCTGCTGGGATCTTGAGTGGCCTCTGTTTTGGTCCTGCTTTCTTGGAGACCAAATCAGCAACCCCATCATGGGACAATCCTACCTTCAAGAATTGCACTAAGGTTTAATTTGTATCTGTGAGTGTTAAAATACCTTTCAACAAATATTAATACTTTGTATGGTATATTGCAAGTGAGAATTACTGCAATATTTTGTATATAAATTTAGGTTATTTTTTGTTAAACTGTATATGTGTTTTAACTTTTGTTTAAAATATTTTTGTATATTGATACAAATTTAAGGTTATTTTTATTGTACTGTACGTATATTTCTATTTTTGTTTAAGGTATTGTACCTATGCAGCTTGTTTAACCATGCAAGGTCAAATTTTAGTCCTTGAAAGCTATTTAGGATAACAAAATACAGGCTAATAGTCACCCATAATTGTCAAATTTATAGTCATGTTAGTTATGTTTTTAAGGTCATACAGAGATATATTTTAGATCGACAGGTGATATTCAAACACTTAAAAGACCAACAGAATATAGCATTTAAAATGTTTTAAGAACATAGGCTTGAGGCATCAATCAACTTCAAAAAAGGATAATGGGCATCAAAGAACCTTCATATGGAGTTTGCTTTCTTTGTGAAAAAAGCTAATAAACTACCCTTGCCTCAACTCCTGAGAGTATGCTGTCCAAAGTGCAAGAGCAGGACACAAAGAAAAGTGATTACTGATCTTTGCCAAGACAGGGTAGGACAGTACTTCAAAATTTCATGCTTCACAGAAAAATCTGTCAGATATTCTAGGCCTGTAGGCTGAAGATGGATATCTCAACATTGCATTGTAGGGGACCCTTGGGGTCACCGTGTAGGCAGCCATCTGTTTTTATTCTTTTTATCATTTCTCTTAATGTTTGGGAGTTGCTTGTTCTACACTTGCTATTTACACTGAACATATTATACTCTTTACAGATCTTTGATGGTGTTGAAGACTATATGGTTACAGTTATAGCTCTTCCTGACAATGGTAGAAAGTAAACTAGGTGCACTTTGGACTCTTCAGGAGAGGACAGCTAATGCAGCCATCTCTCTAAATTTGCCAATTACGTATGGACTGGACGTTGGGAATGTATTTTTTTTGATAATTGTTTTTGCTGTATGTAGTTTCATTTTTGCTAAGGTTATTAATTTTACTTTGTATTTAGAGATCACCCAATAATCATTCTGATTGTGTATAGTTTTATTATGTTAGAGTTAGAAACTTCTATTTTTAATTAGACCAAAAAGGGGGATGTTGCAGGAATTTTGTTTGCGTTGTGATCTGATGTGCAGTGAAGTCAGGTGTCGGTTTGAGTCAGCTTTCTTTAAGAAATTCATTCATATCCTCCAACTGTGTATTTGTGTTTTTCTGAATTTCTTTAATGTATTTGTTCCTTTCCCTTCTAAGGACCTCAATCATCTTCATAAAGTTGGCTTAAAGGTTTTTTTTTTCTTATGCTTCTTCTATGTTGGGATATTCAGGGGTTGCTGTAGTAGAATAGTTGGGCTCTGGCTGTTGTTGGTTGTGTTCTTATGTTGGCTTCTAGGCACCTGGGTTTTCTAGTGATTATAGGCCTAAGTGCTGATTTTTGAGTTGTCTTCATTGGGTGGGTATTTTGTTTTATGTTGTTTTGTTTCTGTTTCCTCTCTGGTCTTCTTGTAGGTGTGACCTGTATTTCTTGCAATCTGCTTGATCTGTAAAATGGGATATTTCCACCCCCTTTGATGATGGCTGGGTTTTGGTGGTCAGGGTGGTCTCTGGTAGAGC
Organism: Phyllotis vaccarum; assembly: GCA_033318265.1. Lineage (NCBI taxonomy): Eukaryota > Metazoa > Chordata > Mammalia > Rodentia > Cricetidae > Phyllotis > Phyllotis vaccarum. The sequence continues at coordinate 7,065,760 of JARWLC010000008.1, forward strand.
AGGGAATCTCAGCCCCAGTTGGAGGCTGGGTCACAGAAACTAGGAGGGCTTGGACCTGGGGATAAAATGGGGCATCAAGATAGTGAGAGAATGGAGGAATATAGCAGGAGAGCACCTTACCTGGACTTTTCCCAGTCTTAAGCAAGCACTCTTAACTATGGAGCCATCTCCTTGGCAAAACATTTTGAGCTTTGACGACATGCAATTTATCAAATTTTCTTTTAAAGGTTATGTTTAATATTATGTACAAAAATTATTGCCTTTAATTTTTTCCAACCTTGGAAAAGTTTTAAAATGTCTACCTGATATTTATTTATTTACTTCCCCCACTGTGTGTGTGTGTGCATGCATGCGTGAGCACTCACATGAACATGCAGAGGCCGTAGGAGGGTGTAAACTGTCTTGCTCTATCATTGGTCACTTTATTCCCTTGAGACAGACTTTCTCCCTAAACTGGAGCTCGCTGCTTTTTTGTCATGCTGGTAGATAACAGGCCTGAGTTTTGTAGCTTTTTATTTAACGTTTGAGCTCATGAATTGTGATTTATTTTGGATTTCTTGCTCACTGTGTGTGTGGAGGGGCAGTTCTAGGCATTTAGTTTTCTAGCCTGTGGATACCTAAGTGTTTCAACAGTGTCTGTTAAACTCACCATCTTTCCAGCATTGCTGTTGCTTGTTGTAAAAGTAATATAGTCACTAGTCAAACACATTTGACTATGTGTGTGACATTACCTAGATCCCAGGGAGAGATGGTTCTGGGCCAAGGACAGAGCATCCACAGTGGAGCTTACACAGAACGTGTTTGTTAGTCCCTGCAGAACCTCAGAGGCTGGTCTGTGAGCTCTGACTAGAGGATGGGGACTTCAGAGCTGTGGATGTATGCCTGGGGCCAGATGGTGCCCCAGCAGGCATGGGGACTGACCTAAGGTTCACAGATGGGCCTGTGGGGACAAGTGCGAACAACTAGCAGGCACAGTCAACTCTTCTGCCAGTTTTGTGACCTTCAGGTCTTATTGTCCTTATGATAAGCAATGAGATGCTCCTAGATTAAGACCCTTTTCTGTAGCAGTTTAATGTCCTGGCTGCAAAATCTTTAAAAGTCCTATTACCTGTCAGGCTCTATTTTCCTTCCCCTTGAGCCTGGGTGTTGTGAGGCAGCTCCAGCCAGTAGATGGCACTGTGGTTCTTAAAATTTCCTTCAATCAGCATTTTGTGGACCTCAGCATAAAGTTTTTAGAACTGCCCTTATTCATGGTTGGTTGTCCCACTTCATCCAAACTTCTCTGTACACATCTGGCAGACACACTGGGTTAGCAGCCATGCTCTTTTAGTGTCTGTATAACACCTGACCAGGACCTTCTGGCTTTCATTGTTTCCATTGAATAGTCAGGTATTATTCTGATGGGTCTGCTTTTATAGGTAATTTGGCCTTTTTCCTTTGCAGCTCTTAGGATTTTTCTTTGTTCTGTAGGTTTAATGTGTTGATTATTATGTCAAGAGCAGATTTTTTTGGGGGGCGGTCTAGTCTATTTGGTGTTCTGTAAGCTTCTTATATCTTTATAGACATTTCCTTCTTTAGGTTGAGAAAGTTTTCTTCTATGATTTTGTTAAATATATTTTCTGTGCCTTTGAGCTGGTATTCTCCTTTGATTCCAATTATTCTCAGATTTGGTCTTTTCAAGGTATCCCAGATTTCCTGGACATTTTGGGTTATGACTTTTTTTAGTTTTAGTGTTTCATTTAACTTTATGTATCTATTTCCACTACTGAATCTTTCACTCCAGAGATTCTCTCTTCCATCTCTTGCATTCTGTTGGTTATGCTTGCATCTGTGGTTCCAGTTTGTTTCTTCAGGTTTTCTATTTCCAGCTTTGCCTTGGTTTGTGCCTTTTTTTATTGCATATTAATATAACACATAGGTATATTCCACAATGTTCCCACCTTGTAAGCTATCTCGAGGATTACATTTTATATTTTGTTTTACTCCAAATGCTTGGAAACTGTTTATGTTAGCTTGTTTTGCAAGTAGATAGAATGTTAGTCTTAGAATGACAGTGGGTAGGAGGCTCCAAACAGGTATAGAATCTAAGAGTATGGAGCATGTATAGTGCTCAGTACTGGAATCATGTCAGGACAGTTGATGCATGGTCTGCCAAATGGTAGCTCTACCATCTTCTAGGAACAGGTTCATGCTAACCTGTGACTCAGAGTATCTGTAGCTGTAGATTGTAGTGGATTTATGATGTTACATTGTAAATAATTGTCCTACCTACAGTCCCCCTTTCTCTTTTTTAAAACAAGAACCCCAAATCTAATTTCCTTTGTATAATTTTTTTCACTGCTATCTATAACAACTTGTAACCAACACTGTAAACAAACTCAAACATCCATAGTCCATGTTTTGGGAATGTGGGCATCATTTTCTAGGCTACTTCCTGCCAAATGGGGGCATTGGCAATCCCATGGGAATCCAAAGAAAAATTTAGAATTATGCACAAGTCTTTAGTGGAGTACTCTGTAAGGCTGTGTCATCTCCTTGAAATTGTTCTGGATACAGAGCTTGGGAAACTTCACAGAGGTGCTCTGAAATGCTGAATCATCTGGACCATCCATTTCCATTGGAGATCTTTCAGGGGGTCTTCCTCTATCAAACTTTATGTTCTTTATCCAGGAATAAGTCCACAGCCTCTCATTTTCTGTGAAAATAAAAAGAAAACCTCTTCTCCAAAGTATCATATCTTTGGATTTCAATTTTAAAGTCAACCCATTTATCAAATTTATAGATTGAATTAACTCAACAGCATTTATAATCAATTGTCTTTTAGCAGCTTTTACTACTTCATTTTCAGTCAAGAAGCTTAAAGATAAGACAATAACACAGTATCAAGACACTCTTTGTATTTTCCATCTTTACGTGGCTTATTTTTACTTTATTTCTTTTTTAAGGGCTTTCTCTACTTTTTTTCTTTTCTCTCTTTAAGCCTGTGTGTGTGTGTGTGTGTGTGTGTGTGTGTGTGTGTGTGTGTGTGTGTGTGTGTGTATGTATATATATATTTTTTCAACACACTCTAAATCATTTAGACTTTAAAAAAAACTGTCTTTACTGTATATATATTTCTTAAGTTTTTCTGTCTCTGACCACACCTTTGCTTGGCTAAGGTAATTGACTCCACCCAGATTCTTCTATTTCTTTCTGTTTATGAACACACCTTTAATCTGCCAAAGTCCTTGGCTAAGGATTAAAGGTTGGTAAAATGGATGGATGGATGACTCCACCCAGACACTAGTCTAGCTTCATAGAACTTAGCTTTTTAACCCAGGTACTCTGGGGAATTTCAGGGTCCATATAATCACCAACTAAAGCATTGCCATCTGCTCCTCATTAACTTTATTTAAGTATTTGGCAGCAGGGCCTCTTAAAAGACTCACAAGTGTTTTGCCTCTAAGGCTGAATCAGGAAGCTTCCCTTAAAAATGTCAAGCCTCAGTTTGCCTCCAGTAAACAGAGCTTATCCAAGAAAACACTGCCACTAGAAAGCCATCTCTGATTCTGTTCCCTTTTTGTCCTTATGAACAGAAACCTTAAATACAGCATTTAATGAAGTTTTGCTTATGCTGAGGGTCCTATGAGACTTCAGGAACAAGCTATTTTACACCTTAAGCTACACCCCAAAAGCCCACCATTGTAGCCCAAGCCCACGTGCCTCACCAGGGTATCTCTGTACCATGGCTCATGTGAGAGATAAAACTCGGAAGCTGCCTTTGGCTTCATTTCTGTGCTCTAGACTGTTTTTAAACTTTCTATGGCATTATGTAGCTGTATTTTACTCACATTGGGCTGCCATTTGTAGTAAGAGGTTTCTGGCCTGGACTTTTGGGCCTAGCCTCAAGGTTTAGACCTGCAGACCCACAGACCGGCAGAAACACACAGATGCTTACATTAATTTTAGGCTGGTTGGCCTAAGGCCCAGGCTTATAACTTGCTAACTCTTTATCCTTAAACTAACTCATGATTCTTATCCTGTTCAGCCATGGGGCTCGGTTCCTTTTCTCAGAGCAGCATAGTTGTCCTCTGCATCTTCCGGCTTATCTGGCAACTCTGGAGTCTTTGTGGCATTTCTGCTCTGTTCTTCCTGTTCCCAGAGTTTTCTTAGTCTGGTAGCCTCGCCCACACTTCCTGTCTGCCTTTGGCCAGTCAGCGCTTTTTATTAAACTCATAGGCGGGATAATTATTTTCAATGTAACATCATAAATCCACTACAGTAGATACTTTCCATGAGCTAAGGATGGCTTCCTCTATTGGGCCAAAGGAGAAATCACAGATAGTCCAAGGAGGGGAATGGAGAACTGAATAGGGGTTGGACAATGACAAGGAGGTAAGAAATAGAGGATCAATACTGTTCAGTGCCTCATGGTCCCATGAGGTATAATAAAGGAACACAAATACTGTAACATGAGCATCAATTCATGTGACAGAGCAAAAGCAGTCACAGACCATTTCCAGAGGTGCATGACCAGCCATGCAATTGCAGGGAGGTCATCCCAGTTTCATTCCATGTTTGTCCTTATTTGACCATTGAAGGACAAGGGCACAAGGAAAGCTGAGACCTCTATGCCAGGTGGCACCTTCCTTTATTTCTTCCTCTATTTCCTGCAGGTCCATGCTGAACAGTATCCACTTCCAGCTCCTGGTCTTTCTGGAGGTGTCCCTGCTCCTGAGCATGCTCAGTGCTGTCTTCTGGGTGAGCAGGCCTCAGAGGTGCTCTGTGGGAGGTGAAGTTTGCCTGAAAGTCCAGAGTTCTGATGCTTGGTACAGAGAGAAACAGGTCTGTTTATGACCAAACATAATTTCTGTCTCTCTCCTTCTCACAAGTATGCATGTATGCTTGTGTGTGTGTTTACATGTTATGAGTGCAAATGTATGTGAGAACAATGTGAGGTGTCATTCCACTATTTTTAAAGACAGGGTTCTAACTGACCCTGACCTTGCCAAGTATGCTATGCTAGCTGGCAGAAAACTCCAGTGATCTACCTGCCTTCACCTTTTACTTACTATTACAAACACACACACACACACACACACACACACACACACACACAAACACACACACACACACACACTAGCACACACACACCCTAGCAGGCTAGCCCGCACACCACTTACACACACACACCCAAAACATAAACAAGCAAACAAAACTCAAATGTTGTAGTGATTAAACTCCTGTCTTTGTACTTGAAAGGAAGGCAGATACTTTACCACAGAGCTATTTCTCCAGCCTAGAAAGAATATTTCTATAAAGAAATTACTATAGCCAGCATTACCATGACTCTGTGAGTTGAGCCAAAAAGTAGTCCTCACTCATATAGCAGGGACAGCTGAGGTTCTGGTATCCACTCTCTCTGAACATCCTACAGTGCCTACTTGGGCCTTTCTTCCTCCCACGGCCTCCAGTGAAGTAGAAAATACAAGAAAAAGTCAGGTTTCTTCCTAGGGCCTCAGTTCCTTGGAGGACACATGTCACCCCGAGTTTATGAGTCACCAGGTCAAAGGTTTGACCAAATATCTGGGGAAGGTGGCCTCACCAAGTAATATAAAAGTTTGTCACCATCATGCCGTATGTCTGTAACTTACAGACAGACTACACCATATTTTCTTTTCAGTCAACACAACCAGTGACTAAGTGAATTCCAAACACATATGAAACAGTTGGTTGAGTCTTTGTGCCATCTGTCCATGTTACGATGGTGTAACTCAGTCATGGCACCTGAAATCTAGATTCACTGTCTAGCGAGACCAAATGGGAAATTAACTTACTGAAGGCTGATGTCCCCTTAGAAATCATGAGTCCACATCACTCCGTTGACCCCCCCTCGGGCCGGTCTCTGCACGAGGTCATTCAGTTGTCCTTCTATCCCATCAGAAGCATCTGCTCAATGTCTGGGCACTAGACACTATCCAAACACAAGTTTCAAAATAAAAAAAGACTTGGTTAAATTTCACAGAGGGAGCTGGAAAGTTTAAAGGCAAATGCTCAGCTAGAAAATAGTTGTTCCCAGTTCTCCAGCCTCAGTTGTGCTGTTATGCACAGCCACACATGAAGTCTTCTCATTCTATTGGGCTCTGATCCCACAGTCCAAACTCACAACTTTGTGTGGGAAGAGTTCCCATATTAGCGTCTTCTCCTTGATGACATGCTTTGCTCCCTAGCAAGTTTGTCTTTGTTGAGAGGAGTCTTTTCATTTGCTTCAATTGAATAGTCTCTGGTCAATTGCCCATGTTCCAGTAAATAATCCCCCCCCCACACTCGATCAAGCAATTTTAATTAAATTCTGTGACACACACACACACACACACACACACACACACACACACACACACGACATTTAATCAAGAAAAAGGCTCATTATAAGAAGATTGTGGTGCACAGGTCTCAACAAAGGCAGGCAGATCTCTGAGTTCAAGGCCAGCCTATATTATAGAATAATTTCTATGACTATGCAGAAAAATCCTGCCTCAAAATAAGGGTTTTTTTTAAAAAGTAAACGAAGAAAAAAGTGGAAACAGGAAGAAACATGAGGAGCATGATGTCAGTGAAAATGACTAATAATCATTGTACGTACTTGTGAATCTGTAAAAGAAATTTTTAAAATAATAAGATAAAAATTTTAAAAGGGAAGAGTTTCCCCTCCAAGTGTCCCCATCTTCTTTCCAGGGCAGCTTTTGTCAGCACATCACTTTTATAGATGTCATACTTAAGTTTCCTTTTGCAAACAGCCCTTGTGAGTTAGTCCCCACCCTTCCTATCTATGTGGATTCATCGCCCCCACAGCTTCTCCTTCTCTTATTACTCAACTTACTGCCTTGCTGGCACACTTTCACTGTGACGTAGTTTTGCTATTCTTAGCGGCCCGTGGGCACTGTATTTATTCCTCTTTCCATGCTGTGATTGCAGCTGGAGACCTGAAAATTTGTTGTGGTTATGAGGTTCCCAGATCTCTCTCTCATTTGTCATGATGTGAGTACAGACCTTCCCTCAAGTTTTCTGGGATGGATGTCCCAGAGCAGCTATATGAGGCTGACACTCTCCCATCTCCCTCAAACACCCCTGATCTGACACAGACAGGTCATGAAGAAACCACACAGACCACTAACCCGTTTCCTCTGCCTTCCACATCAACGGCAACTAGAAGCAACCTGCCCTGTGCTCCACAGATAATAATAGCTGAGGTCTGTGATTCCAAGTCTAGTTGTGTCCTCTGTCCCACAGTCTGTACACTCAGTTCTGTCCACTAAACACTTGTATTTGACCAGTTTGATTTGTGTCATTGCCCATTCTATGAGGACACCATCCAAAGCTCCAACATAACCAACTTAGCACCGACAAAATACTATGAGAAAACTAATTTAGCACCTCCTGCCCTCATAGAATATTGGTAAAGACCCCAGAAAGTCAGCCCCACCAACATCCTGGACGTTTGGGTAGATGTCTTGAGAGATGGGTCCTGGTCAATTCCCCTTGTATGTTTCTTCTCTCTGGAGTCTAGAATAGAGTTACTTTGATATTCCTGAGCCTTGTGGTTCCAAATCTCAAATGACACAGAACAACTAAACCCAGGACTGAAACGAAGAAAAAAGCAAAGCTGGCAGTCCCAGGGTCCTCCCTCCCATGTCACGGTCTCCTTCATCTACAAACAGTTGTATCTCCTAACCTCACCAAAGATCATCCACATCCTATCTGATTTTCCTTGGACACTTGTCCCTAAATAAATTGTGTGTTTGTGTATGTGTGTGCGTGCACATACAATATTGTGTGTGGGCATGCAATAGCATGAGTTTGGAGGTCAGAGAACATTATAAATACGGTCCTCTCCTTAGCCTTTTCTGGGGTCCCAGGGGTAGAATTTGGGGTGCTGGCTTTTGCTTACTCAACATTAATTCCACTCACATCTTTTTTTCAAACCCTCCCTCTGCCTTTTGTTAAATTCTTCAACTTCTTCCCAATTTCAACCCTTACGACAAGGGGCTCAGGGCTCAGAAGCATGGCAAATGAACAACTGGTGCCAAGCATAAGGGGTAGGGAAGAAAGACAAATTCCAAAGCCAACTTAAGGCCAGAGCATCATTGGAGTCCTGAGAACACAGTTATGATGCTACCAGTTGATCCTACTATGTGTTTATTTTTGCAATTAATTTTTATTTTATATGTATTGGTGTGTAGCCTACATGTTTGTCTGTGTACTACATATGAGTTTTGTGTCCGCAGAGGCCAGAAGAAACCAGAGGATCCCCTAGAACTAGAGTTTCAGATAATTATGAGCTGCCGTGATAATGCTGGGAATAAAACCTGGCTCTGTGGGAGAGCAGCAGGTGCCCTTAACTGCTGAGCTATCTTTCCAGTTCCTGGCATGCATTTTAAAAAATATTTATCATATTATCATTTTAAATTATATGTATCTGTATGTGAGTATGTACATGTAGGTGTCCATGGAATCCAGAAGAGCATGCAGTTGTGGTAATATATATTTAATAAAATTAGTCTGGAATATTAGGAGAGCCAACCACAGAGCCAAGCCACAAAGGTCAGGGACCCACACCTTTAATCCTAGCTTTAGGAATGTGGAAAGAGGAAGCTAAGAGAGCTGTGGGGAGGGAGAGAAGAGAGGCCTTTCAGCTTCTCTTCCCAGACACTTGCTTGGTGGTCTATATATAGAGAAATTGGAATCAGAGATTTCGTGGAGACAGGCCTTAGGAGTTGGCAGGTAAGAAGTGGCTGTGATTTGTTCCTCTATTGCTCTGATATCCCAGTTTTTCTCCAATATGTGGCTCGTTTTTTTTTTTTTTTTTTTACTATATGCCAAATAGAATTTGCACAATGTGCAGATTCCTTGGAGCTGGAGGTCAGGTGTTGTGAGCCACCTGAGGTGGATTCTGGGAACTGGATTCAGGTCCCTTGCAAGAGCAGCATCCATTCTTTTTTACTTTAATTTTTATCCATTTTAAAATCTTAAATACATGTGTTTTGGGCTGCAAATGTGTCTGTGCACCATGTGCATGCCTAGTGCCACACAGAGGCAGAAGGAGAGCATCAGCTTTTTCAGAACTAGATGCCTGTGAGCCTCTAGGTAGGTGTTAGTCATTGAACCCAGCTCCTCTGGAAGTACAACTTGCCCACTGAGCCATCTCTCCAGCCCCGGCCTGATTTCTTACATGGACAGACTCTCTCCATCATGTAGCCAAGCTGACCACACCAATTAATATCAAAAGGGGCATGACGAACAGATTAAGGATTCTCTCCAAGCCCCACTGAGTATTATGTGGAATCTCTCAAAGTAATTTCTTTATTATTCAGCAAATATTTTTTAAGAGTCTTCTATGTGCCCAGCCCTGGTATAAACCAAAATATAGAATATTGCCATTGGGAAGCTTACGAACAAGAGCAGAAAAGAATTACAAGTCACAATAAGCTCAGTGGCGGAACCAAAACCAGGGGAAGAGTGATGTAGAGTGGTCATGCAAGTCTTCTTTCTCTGAGGATAAGGCTTTTCATCTGGGAGTTTGAGGTTAGTTTAGTCTGCCGAGCATGTTCCAGGACACGCAGGACTACATAGAGAAACCCTGTCCGGGGAAAAAAAGAGAATGAGGGGATAGGACCATGACACAGGCAGAAATTGGATCATGAGGTAAAAGTTCCAGCCAATCAAAATAAAGGAAGAAGCCACACTGTGAGTCTGTCAAGGGGTATGATAAGCAGACCTATCTGTTCGTCTGGCCCGTCTATCTATCTTTCTATCTAATTTAGTCTGCTTTATGTTTGTTGCTGTTGCTGCTGTGGTGATAAAACTCTGACCACTTTCTGGGTGGAAAGGCTTTATTTGGCTTCCATGTCATGGTCTATTTTGAAGGAAGGGGAGAAACTGAGTGGGAACTGAAGCAGAGGCTACTGGAGAGCGCTGCTTACTTGCTTCTTTTATAGGGCTTGCTCAGCTTGGTTTCCTATAGAACCCAGTTCCATATGCCCAGGGATGACATCACACATGGTGGGCTGAGTCTTTTCATATTAATTAGCAATCAAGAAAATATTTAGTCACAGTAATAAGAAAAATAACTGCTACAATCACTTTGAAAAAAAGAAAATAAGAAAAAAAGAAAGATAATGATGGACAGATGGACAGACATGTCTAGTAAGTTTTTGTCAACTAGAGACTCCCGGAAGAAAGAACCTGTATTGAGCAATTCCCTCCATCAGATTGGCCCAGTGAGCATGTCTGTATGGATATTGTAACAACATGAATGATGATTTGGTTGCATACACACATAGACTCTCTTTCTCTCTGTCTCTCTCTCTATCTCTCTCTCACACACAGACACAGGCTCACACCTCAGCCATTTGCAAAAATGTGAACACAATCACATAAGCAGAGCTTAGTCACCTTGCCCCAGGTTTCCCTGTTTCCACAGACACCTCCTCTTCCTGTCCCTTGCTTCCTAGCACCTCAGTCTCAACTTCTTGGTCTGGCAAAGTGTTCATCCTCATCCTTCCCTAAAATTGAGGTCACCTTAGAATCTGACCCAAGGGACCCTCAAGCCTGACACACCTGAAAAGCCAGAACTGGAACTTTGTTTCTCTGGGTCCTTCATTCTTCTCTGTCCCAGCACTGGGGAAGTCCCCACTGGGGAAATCTTGAGCACAAAGTCTCTGTAGGAGGAACAATATAAGACATGACAGTGTGTTTACCATCCTGGAGGATTGACAAGGCCCAAGATGCAAAGAGAAGATTGGTTAATAATCCAATGGAATTGTCTCATGAACCTCCCATTCACTGTGAACTCATGAGGGTGTCACCGTGAAGACACAGGCACATATGGTATGGGATTTACAAAAGTGAAGGAGGTGGTTTCTCTGTGCTCACAGAGGTGGAGCAAGAGAAGATAGAGTGTTCTCAAGTACACTCAGGAAGTGGCGAGTCAGAGGGGGTGGACAGCCTGAAAAAGGAAGTGCTCCCCAGGGCTCTGCTGAGACTGAGAAAGCCGTGGAGCCCTTAGCTGAAGGCCAGGGGACAGGTGGCATCCTCAATCCATGGCCACAGGTGTGTCTCCTCACTGGGGGGTGACAGGAACCAGAACCCTTGTGCCGGGAACATCTTCAGAGCACTTCCTGCTCTAGGTCATCTGGAGCCTCACATGGGACCAGGAAGCAGAACACAGAAAGGAGAACTAGGCATGTGAACAGTGTACTTCTAGGACGAGACTGTCCCTTCTCTCTTGGGCTTGGTGTGAGTGCAGGTGACATCAGAGCTGAAGATGATCCCACGCATAATGGGAATGTGGCTGCTTTCATCTCTGCTACTCTTGCAGGTGCCAGGTGAGCACAGGACAAGGGTGGATGCACCATGTTGAAAGAGGGACTCCTGGTGTAAGTGAGAGGGTATGAAGGGGGGTGTGAGATGGGAGGAAGCAGCCAGCAGAGGCAGATGGGGCCAAGAATGAAGGCAAGAGAGTGGGGGTGAGCAGGGGAGGCCAGCATTGCCATACTGGTGCTGGAGAATTCAGTACACAATACACCCATGTCTACCACACCTGAGACCTATTGAGAGGGTTAGCTGTGCCAGTCGTTGCCATGAAACCACACAATTTCTATTGTGTACGTGCATATATGTGCGTGCATGCCACACACATACAAGCCCTTATTTCTGCCTAGACATGTCACACCCACAGAGACATACACACATATACATACATATGCAAAGTATCTCTCTGTCTCTGTCTCTATCTCTTTCTCTTTCTCTCTCTCTCTCTCTCTCTCTCTCACACACACACACACACACACACACACACACACACTCTTTCCTCCTGGGCCCTTTTTTTCCCAGGAATGGTCAACATCCTACTTCCTCTTCAGGACAACAGCTCACCTCAGCCCTGACTCCTGAGTCTGATAAAGCCTTTCTTGCTGCTTCCTCCAGACCAGAGAGTCCTCTACATCCTGAGCAAGGGAGGCTTGACCCCCATCCAGCTGTGAGGGTGCAGAACTGGGGTTTGTTTTTTCCAGGCTGTGTCTCTCTGCATGGCCCCAGCACCGTGACAGGCACTGTGGGGGAGTCCCTGACTGTTCAATGTCAATATGAGGAGAAATACAAGGCTAATGTCAAATTCTGGTGCAGAGGGTCACTGCTGTGTAAAGACATTGTCAAGACCAGAGGCTCAAGAGAAGCTAGGAATGGCCGAGTGTCCATCAGGGACTATCCAGCCAACCTCACCTTCTCAGTGACCTTGGAGAACCTCACCCTGGAGGATGCAGGCATCTACAAGTGTATGGTGGATATACCTCTTATTGATGACTCCTTGAAGTTCAGTTCCATCTTAGGGGTCGATGACTCCTTCATGGTTGTGGTGTCTGTGGTCCAAGGTAAGCACCTTCATGTCAGAACATCCTGAGTCCAGGCCTGTCATTCCCTCATGAAAGAAGGAAGTCAGATACAAGAGCATGGTGAGCTTGGTGCATTAGTGATTCAGACACAGGGAGTGTGAGTTCACATGTGCATTCTGAGAGCATGTGTGATAGTGGTATGCATCAATACATGTGTGTGCGTGCACACACAGGCACAATGGGGGACCTGAGTTCTTCCAAACTCTCTTTTTATTACATTTATTTATTTGTTTGTTGATTTATTTACATACTGGACTTGCCTGTGGTGTGTGTCAGTCAGGGAACTTCTGGCACTTAGTCGTCCCTACACACTGTGGGTCCTGGGATCAAACTCTGGCCATCAGACTTGACAAGCAGGTCCTTTACTCACTGAGCTGACTCTTCAGCCCTTGTTGGTGATTCTCTGTGTCCCATGTGACAGTCTCAGGCCTGAACCTTTCTAAACACAGGCTCACAAACTGTGGCTCTTTGTGACTTCCTGTCCTGATAGGACATAAGTCATCTCTCCTAGGTTTCACTTTGTCCTCACCCATCTCCATGTGGAAACAGGACCCCAGCACATCTGCTCACCCCATCCAAGGCTGTTCTGGCCTGGGACTGAGTGGACACTTCCCTTTCATGGAGATCCTGAGGAATCAGCCTCATCACAATGGTTCTGGGGCTTCTTAGAGGTCACCAGAGACAGAAGAAAGAACCTATATTGTGTAACAGAGTTCTTGATCCCCGAGGAACCCATTTAACCCTCCAAGTTTCCCTGTGCCACCCTCTCCCAGGAACCATTTACCGCAGGAAGAAACTCAGACAGTACCCCCAAAGGGCCCCGGTCCAGGCATAGGGTCAGGGATGGAAGACAGGTTCTCAACTACCTTGGCCCCATGGTTCTCCATGTCTGCAGTTCACTCTCCTCTAACGGAGCCCCTTGTTCATAGGACCCTAATTAGTGCATCTTTGTAAGGACAGGGTGGTGACATCAGCTGAAGGAGATGAACTGCTCTGTTATTCTGAGGTGATTTTTTTTTCTTTCCTGAGAGAGGGATTTGTGTAGCCCAAGTTGGCCACGAACTCACAGTGTAGCTGAGATTCATCTTCAATGACTGATCTTCCTGACTCTATCTCAACACTGGGATTATAGGCTCATATCACCACACCCAGATTCCTGTTCTGGTTCTCAATTTTGGTTTCCCCTCATATAAGCTTCCCTCCAACACCCTCTGGGTTCACACTGAAGACTTTGGAACCACATCCCAATGGTGTTATTAGTTTTCCATGATAGAGGCCACTCTCCACAGGGTCCCCAAACATCTGTGTTTCTAGAACTTTCCATCTGGCCATTCCTCAGAGTCCAGTGACCTGTCTGCCTTACAGTGTGGGAATGAGTGGGTCTGACAGACAGAGTCCCACCGCCCTGTGACTGTCTCAAGAAAGATGGAAGACAAGGAGGCAGAAGGTGTGAGTGAGGCTGAATGTGGCCTGGCACCAAGTGTCTTGTCACTGACATTCAAACTTTCCTCAATAGAAAGAGTGACCTCAAGTTTGAAAGTGCCACCAACCACAATGCACCATGGGAAGGGCTGGGAAGTGAAGGCCCTGACCAGGTCTTAATATGCCTTTGGGGCTCATAGGTTGTTGAACAGCTGTCTACTGTGTCCCTAGCGATCTGGGTGAAGCAGAGATGTGGAGTTTACAGTGGGCAGGGGATGGAGTGGAGGTCACTGGGTCTGTCTTGTGCTCATCCTTTGCTCCTGTCACAGGTTCCAGCCCTGAGAACAGAACTCTGGGGTCTCCCACATCCTTACCAGTGCACACTCAGCCCAGTGTGACCACAGAAGACACAACTCCCGGTCCCAGCCTACAGCCTCGGTGAGGAACCTGTATTCCCAAGGCCTCTGGATTGGGGATGGGGGTGGGGGTAATGCTGAGAAGATGAGGATAGAAGGATTTTTGTCTCTCTCCTTGGGCATCTCCTGTATCTCCAAATTCCACACTGACCTGGTGGGGCAGTGTCTTGTGATTGCCAGTTGCTTATCTAAAGATTGAGACTCAGCAATGACACCCAGGCACACACCTGCTGAGTTGGAGTTAGCTTTCTGCCAAGGGGTTACTACATGAACATCCAGAGCTAAGATGATGGCTCTGCTGGTAAAGTGCTTGCCTTGCAAGCGTAGGGATCTGAGTTAGAGCCACAGCACCCATATGTCAGGCACACACTTGAGATACTTGAGCTGTAGGCTAGAAACAGGAGGATCCTGAGACTCACTGTCCAGTCAGCCTAGGTTTCTAGGCAAACTCCAGGCCAACAAGATAGACGGTCCAGGTGTGGTGACTCATGCCTTTATCCCCAGCACTTTGTAGGCAGCACTTTCTATGAGTTTAAGACCAGCCTCGACTGCGTAGCAAATTCCATTCTAACCAGAGCTGCATAGTGGGACCTGCCTTAAAACAAACATAACGAAGTGATAATTCTCGAGGAATGATAGCCAAGGTTGTCCTCTGGCCTCCACATTCATGCACACACATGTGCACCTGCACACACCATTAAATTAAAATTAACTAATCAAAATAAAGACAGCATCTGGGTGTGGTGACCACAAACCTTTAATCCCAGTACTTGGGAGGCAGGGATAGGTGGATCTCTGTGAATTCAAGGCCATGGTCAACATAGTAGGTTCCAGAACAGTCTGGGTTACATAATAGAGAGACCCTGTCTTTAAAAACCAAAAATAAATAACAAGTAACAAAATAATTTCCTCCAGGAGGGAATAGGGAGACTCAAGTAAGAGAGTTGGACTGTGGGTGGGGAGGCATGCCTGCCTGCTTACAGAGTAGAGGTTTATGTGGCTGGTTTGGGCAGAGTGGGTCAGGCTCATAGCTCTAGGTTATCAGTCAGTGGTTAATCAGGCAGGGATGACTTCTCCCTAATCACAGCACTGTGGACAGAAACCTGGGTAAATGAGACAGGCACACAGTGCAGGGAACTAGCACCATCTTCTGGGAAGGGAACTTATTGTGACTTTGCTCCCCACAGGACCCTGTTGAGCAGCATCTACTTCAAGCTCCTGGTTTTTCTGGAGTTGCCCCTGCTCCTGAGCATGCTCAGTGCAGTCCTCTGGGTGAACAGGCCTCAGAGGTGCTCTGGGGAGAAGAGGCATTGGTCTGATTATGAGAATCAGTGAAGTCTGTTGACATCAATTTTCTGTCCTTGTCCCTGGACACAACTCCTCTGGTGGCAGTGAACAGCCAATAGATCTGTGTTTCTGAGAATATTCTGAGATTTTTTAGAAGATAATTTGTGCTGTGTCAAACACATAAAAGATTGTGCTCAATAAATACATATACATATTCATTTTAATAGAGTATCTTTACTTAATCTGTGATTTACTTAATCGCACATGTGTACAACATAACTATCTTATCCACCTCCACTCCACCCTCTCAGCCATGTGTTCCCTCCTTCCTTCATGGCCTCTCCCCCTTCTTTCCATTTTTTTTCTTTTTGTAACTATGTCCAGTTAGTGTCACCGTCTGGAATGCTAACTGATCTTGGTGTCTTGGTCTTGTGCAGGTAGCCGCAGCTGAGTATCATGAGTGCAGCGGCTATGTCACAGCCGATCACAGCATCTCACAGCACTCGCCTCACCATGGCTGTCTAATTCTCTCCTCTCCTTCTTACCATAATGTGCCTGAGCCTTGGGGTCTCTTGTGGGCTGCCTTATGGTAGGGTGGGGTTGCCTTGGGGTAGGGTAGGGTTTGATAGAGGTGTCCCATTTTGAGCTCAGCACGCCTACTCACCTTTTCTCAGCATTTAGAACACAGCAGAGGGAAGCTTCTCTGACCAAGGCTAAGGGCAGCACTAATCAAAGGTGTGGACATAGATATTTAGAGGGCAGTTTGACCACGCGTCCAACAAATAGATGCACCTTACATGGAAATCCTTCAGCACCGTGCCCTTCTCCAGATCCAGTAATAGAAAATGGTCCGTACTGATCATCTGCCTCTGTGATGTCACATTCCTGTTTTCTATCCTCTTCACTGACAACCTCAACCTGCTATTTTTATCTGCTGTCCTTACCTTGCTGTCACATACATGCACATGGGTTTGCCCAGTGTGTGTTGTTTAGCATCTCTGGTTCTGGTTGTTACACACACACACACACACACACACACACACACACACACACACACACACACACACACACACACGTATATATATGTGTATGTATGTATGTATATATATATGTATATATATATGTATATATATATATATATATATATATTAAAGAGAGGAAACACCAGTTAGACCTTACCCAGCTGTCTTCCAGCTTCCTCAGCCTCACTCCTCCTGGTTTCTACTGCCTGCTCTGTCTTTCTACGCCTGCCTTAAATACCCTCTTCACCCAGTTGTTTCACATCTAGGTTAAGATTAAAGGCGTGGTACCACCACTGCCTGCCTGGAAGCCTGGAACTCCCTGTGTAAACCAAGCTAGCCTCAAACTCAGATCTGATGGGATTAAGGGTGTAGGTCACCACTCCCAGATGGGTGTAGGTCACTACTTCTAAATATTTCCTGTGCTGGGTTAAAGGTGTAAATCACCACTCTCTGATTTTCCTGGATTGACTGTGAGTATACCTCTCTGATAGTTCAGACTGTTTTTAAGTTTAATATGAAACATACCCATGTGTGTGTATGAGAGAGAGATAGAGAGAGACAGAGAGATACAGACACACACACACACACACACACACACACACACACACACACACACGAGAGAGAGAGAGAGAGAGAGAGAGAGAGAGAGAGAGAGAGAGAGAGAGAGAGAGAGAGAGAGAGAGAGAGAGAGAGGCTCACTCTGGAACCCTGGTCTACAACTCAGTATATAAGTCAAGCTTGTTTCTAATTCACAAAGACTCCCCTGCACCACAAAGCCTGTACCAGTGTTACATTCTTTCCCTTTAGTCTTCAGGAATAACTCTAAAGCCTGACATGCAGGACAAGCACTTTGCCACAGAGATGCACTCCAGGCCCTTTCCTTAATCTATCTATCTATTTATCTGTCTGTCTCTCTGTCTCTCTGTCTGTGTGTCTTTCTGTCTATCTATGTGTCTCTTTCTGTCTGTTCTCTGTGTCTTTCTGTCTGTTCTCTGTGCCTCTCTCTGTCTGTCTGTCTGAGTGCATGTATGCCTGTGTGTTTATCTTTATTTCTCTCCCTTTATCCTTCTTTCTTTCCTTCCTTCTTCCTTTTTTGTTGTTAATATGGTGTCATTAGCTTCCAGCTCCTCACTCTCCTGACTCAGGCTCCCTAGTTCTGGGATTATCGGCACATGCTAATGCCCAGTGTGCATGCTTCATTTCTACGTCTTTGGTTTTATCATTCAATGTTGTTCCTTTGAGGTTCCTGCAATGATGTGATGACCGTGTAACATGCATCTTGTTTGTGGTACCCTCCGGCTGGCTATGGTAGCACAGTTTTACATTTTTCCTTCTGTGGATAAACACTTTAGGGCCCCTTTTTCCTTTTCTTCACCCTTCTTCCCTCCTTCCCCTCCTCTTCCCACCCTCCCCCATCCTGTGTTTGTGATTAAACAGAACACAGGTGGATGGCTGTGATTACAAGTACATGTTACCACACCCTGCTTTCTGCCTGGGTTCTACAGCATCAGCTCAGGTCTCATGATTGTAGATTTTTATTTATGAACATACATCCATAATCTGCATATGTATGTATATATATGCACATATATCTCTTTTAATAAGTGGCTTTTAATTATAATGTAGCAAATTAGTCAGTATTTCTTTTGTGGATTATACTTTTTGCCTCTTATTTAAGCAAGCCATGAAGCACTTATCTAATTATTTTTATCAATAGAATATTGAAAATCAGATATTATTTAAGAACCTGAAAGATCAGAGGTGCAGGTGAGCAACCACAAGTTTTTCCATTCCTTCCTCTGAAAGGGCTGAGAGAAGATTTCAGCCCTACTTTATTACTTCCTATCTGTCCACAGTCCTCCAAACTTTTATGGTTAATTTTGGCCAGCTAGTGGTTAGCTATGCCCTCTGATTCAAAGAAAGTTTTATTTTCAGAATAAAATCAAAATAATCAAACAACTTTCCTCTTTTTGTCTAAATAAAAAGGAAGGTTTTAACTATCATAGTAAAACTATATATGATTAAATACAATAACTACATGCAAGTATGTAGAAATAAGAATTATATTATCAATGTCCAGTTCATTTGCATTTGGCAAATTTAGATATTTTTCCATTGTATTCCTATCTTGGTGAGTTCAAAGTTTTGTAGCTAATTTGCTTTTTATCCTAACTTGTATTACCAATTCAAAACTATTTTTTTATGTCTCTCGACCTTATACACTATAAACATCTTTTGTGAGTTTCTTTTTCTAAAATTTGGTAACAAGGAAAACTATAACTATCTAGTAGTCAACCCCATCAGAATCCTGAGAAGGATATATTACTTGAGTAAATAGGAAGTACAGAGCAGCTTCCAAAACTAAGAAATGATAGAAATAGTTGGCTGCCTGGACAGTCACCCAAAGTTCTTCTGCAACACTGGACATCTGCCTTTGGCCTAAAGGCCTAGAGTATCTGAAAGACTTCTCTCTGAAGCAGGAATTTTGAAGGACTGTCCAACCTTGTCTTGGTAAAGTTCATCAGTCACTTCATTTTGTGTCCTGTTGCCCAATATGGACACCATACTGTCAGCTTTTGAGGCAAAGTCAGTTTTTTCCTCAGTGGGTAACTTTTTCCACAAAGAAAATAAATTTTATATGGCAGGGTTTTCTATTTTATTTGATGCCCATTATTTTCTCTGAAGCACATTGGTGCTGGTGCTGCCAGAAGCAGACATGTCTCACTGTAAAACAAACAAGTCTTATGTTATTATAACTTCTTAAGTGCCACATCTTGTAGATCTCTGAGGAGATCGAACAGCACCTACCTATCTAAAATATATCTTTTTGTCTTTGATAATATACCTAACATAACTATGAGTTTGACTGTAATAGGTGGCTAACTACTAGCCTGCATTTTTATATTATCCTAAGTAGTTTGTAATAATAACTTGTAGCAAGAGTTTCTGGCCTGTATTATCCCTGAGATCCAGACCAGCAGTCCCAAATAATCACACAAAGGCTTATATTAATTACATGCTGTTGAGCCTATGGTTCAGGCTTACCGCTAGATATCTCTCACGTCTTAAACCATTTCTATTAATCTAAGCCTTGCCACATGGCTCATGGGTTACCTGAATTTCTTTATATCTTCCTCTCTCAGCAGCAGCTCACAGTGGCTCTTCCTGACTCTGCCTTCCTTGTCCTTTATCTATGCTCAGATTTCCCACCTGCTTCTGAGATGTCCTGCCATAGGCCAAAACAGTTCCTCTATTACCTAATGATAATTCACAGAATACAGAAAGATATCCCACATCAATAATTTGATGGACTGGAAATTTATGTTACACTGTTAGATGATCTGTATAGGTACAATACCTTGAACAAGAGTAGAAAAATATGTGTGGTATGTTCTAGCAAAATAATCGTAAGTTTGTATCAATATACAAAAATATCTTAAATAAGAGTAGAAACCAAATAACCTAAAATTAGTATCAATATACAAAAAAAACAATACCAATAAAATTCTAGTCTTTGTTTTTTTAGTTTAAAAACAGATTAAATGATCTGTCATTTTATTCCCTCCTTTTTTCTTTTCAAGATGAAAATCTAAACTCCTTAATTCATTTATTTTTGACCATTACTACTAATAACTTTTAACCAAACCCCCTAACCAATGGCAAACATCCATAACCTAATGAATGACCAAAACCCATCTACCCCACCTCTTGGGAATGTGAGTGCTGTGTTCTGTTCTCTTAGACTGTATTATTTTTAGGAGCACTTCATAATCCTCAAATAAACCTATCTTGGTGGAACAATGGCTTTCTTTGGATCAAAGAAAAAGTATAGGCCTCAGACAACTTGTAAGGAGCAGCTAAATGGTGAACATATTGACTTGAACAAACTGTCCTTGAAATACTTCTGTATTTGTTATTTAAAAAGAAATGTAGAAAATGGGTAATGGCAACAGATTTGCATTCATTAAACCAGTGTAGGCCTTTGACACACCTTCTGCATAATCCAGAAGCTGGGGCTTTCTGTTTACATTCTCTTTAGGAAAAACATTGCTCCTAAGAATGTTTACTTATATTCATTTTTCAGATTATCTGAAATTAATTAAATCACAATTAAAACATTTAACCTTTTGTTTTTTTTCTTAAAAATTTTAGAATTCACTTCTAATGCATCATCAGAAGTGTGAGATTTTATATCACCTGTATTTTTAATCCATTTATTTATGAGTGTTGATTTTGCCTTTAAAGACCTCATCACCCCTTTATATTCTGAATTAGCATTTTCAAAAACCAAAGATTTAATTAATAATCTGGATATAGATACCTCTGCTCACATTGCATCTTCAACCACTGAACCATCTTCCTGGTCCTTATAAAGGATTTCAAAATCTTTCCTTTTAGAAGTAAATCCTTAACAAAATTTGAACTGAGATTTTTAAGATGAGGCCTCACAATGTAACTCCGAATGATCTGGAACTCTGTAGATCAAGCTAGCCTGGAACTCAGGAAGACTCACCTGCCTCTACCTCCTAAATTATGGGATTAAAAGTGTGAATGTCCAAGTCTTATTTTATTGATTTTTCCATCAAGGCTGAACAATTTTTTTTTCTCCCAGTTAATTTGATACTGCACACATACATCTTCCTATTGCCCCTGCACTGCCCTTGACTTTGAGGAAGATTCTGATTTTTGAATCCACTTGGATTTTTTCCTGGCTTTTATGATTTTAGTTTGTCTAATTTCTTATCTCTGGACAGCTACACTGCCTATTCACTGTTAGAGCTTTAGTCTCAAGTCTTGATGTCATGTCTCTCTTCTTGGACATCGGGAAGTCTTTGTAAACAAGTATCACATTATCTTCTGTGCACATCTTTGGAGTAGCCAATCAAGTTCTGAAAAAGATAATAAAATCTGAGCTAGAGAGATGATTTAGTGGTTAAGAGCAGTGGCTGCTCTTACAGATGAAGTATGTTTAGTTCTTAGCATCCAATAGAGTGTCTCAAAACCCAGGAACTCAAAGCCTCCTTCTGGTATCTGTGGGTATTGCACTTACGTGGAACACATCCATACAGGCAGACAGAACACTCATACATATACAACAGAACACTTTTAAAAAGAAAGGAATGTTTCTGAAAAGTCTGTTGAAAATCTTCTGACTCTTCCTTCCCCAACTTTAGTGCTGCTGAAGCTATAGATGTGTACTGCTGTATCCAGGTTTTTGTAGGTTCTGAGGATTTGAACTCAGGTCCTCATGGTTACATGACAAGTACTTTACCCATCTTCCTGGCCTAAACACTTTAAACTTTGATTGACAACATACAATTCATCAAATTTTCTTTTAAAGGTTATGTTTGGTATGATGTACATAAAATTATTAATTGCCTTTTATATGTTCTAATTTTAAAAAAAGCTTTAAAGTATCAAACTACTAATTATTTATTTACTTTTACCTACCTTGTATCTTGTGTGTGTGTGTGTGTGCGTGTGTGTGTGTGTACTCAGATGAGCATGTAGAGGCCATAGGAGAGTGTGAATTGTCTCCCTCTATTTCCCTTGAGACAGTGTTTCTCTAAACTAGAGCTTGCCACATTTTAGTTAGGCTGGTAGCCAAATATCTGAGTTCTGTAGCTTTTTATTTATTTAACATTAGAGCTTATGAATCATGATTTATTTGGGATTTCTCATTCTCTGTGTCGGGGCAGTTCTAGGCATTTCGTTTTCTGGCCTATGAATACCCAAGTGTTTCAACAGTGTTTGTTAAACTCACCATCTTTCCAGCATTGCTGTTGCTTGTTGCAAAAAAAATTATTCAAACACATTTGAATGGAAGTGTGTGACATTACCTAGATCCCAGGGAGAGATGGTTCTAGGCCAAGAACAGAGCATCTATAATGGAGCTTACACAGAACATGTTTGTTAGTCCCTGCAGAACCTCAAAGGCTGGTCTGTGACCTCTGACTAGAGGATGGGGACTTCAGAGCTGTGGATGTATGCCTGGGGCCAGATGGTGCCCCAGCAGGCACGGGGACTGACCTAAGGTTCACAGATGGGCCTGTGGGGAGAAGTGTGAACAGCTAGCAGGCACAGTCAACTCTTCTGCCAGTCTTGTGACCTTCAGGTCTTATTGTCCTTGTGATAAGCAATGAGATGCTCCTAGATTAAGACCCTTTTCTGTAGCAGTTTAATGTCCTGGCTGCAAAATCTTTAAAAGTCCTATTACCTGTCAGGCTCTATTTTCCTTCCCCTTGAGCCTGGATGTTCCGGGACAGCTCCAGCCAGTAGATGGCAATGTACTTCTTTTTCATTCTATTGGCATCTTTTTCCAACTTTTAAAAATTTGTTTTTTAGATGCCAACCACACTTTCCCTTCCCTCCTATGCTCCCACTGCCACCCCCTCAGCTTTTTTCCACCTCACTCAACCATTCACTCCTCAAATAGAGTAAGGCCTTTGTGATGATATATTTTATATTTAATAAAATCAGCTTGGAATACCAAAGGACAGAATCACCCACAGCCAAGCACTAAGGGTAACTCATGCCTTTAATTCCAGCACTGGAATGACTGAATGGTGATTTACACCTTTAATCCCATCACTCAGGAGACAGAGATCTTTCTGTGTTTCTGTGAATTCAAAGCCTAACAACCAAAAGTTCCCATCTTTAATCCAAACTCTAGGTTTATGATGCTTAGTTCAAATGGAAGTGAAACAACTGGGCTGAGAAGATATTCAAGGCAGGTGTAGGCAGACACTGAGGGATTCTGTAGAAGTGACAAGCCAGGCTGAAGGCTCTTGAAGATAGCTTTTACACCTGAGATGTTGCCTTGGTGAGAATGGACTGTGGTCTGTTTCCTCTCTCTAATATTCCAGCTTTCCCCCAATATCTTTCTCTGAGTTTTCATTAAATACCAACCAGAATTTGTGCTTCAGGCCTCCCATGGGGAGTCAGCAAAGTCTGGGATATCAGGTTGAAGCAGGACCCAGCCCTTACCCCTGTTTTAAGGCTGAGTAAGGTATCCCTCTATAGGGAATGGGGTCCAAATATCCATTCATGCACTAGTGATAAATCCTGGTACCATTGCCAGAGGTCCCACAAACTGCTCAAGCCACACAACTGTCCTCTTCATTCAGAGGGCCCAGTTAAGTCCCATGTAGGTTTCCAAGCTGTCACTCAAGAGTCAGTGAGCTCCCAGTAGCTCAAGTCAGCTGCCTCTGTGGCTTTCCCCACTACCTTGACCATTTTGCTCATATAATCTCTCCTCCCTCTCTCTGACTGGATTTAAAATAGAGTACAGATCAGTCTGTCTGCCTCTCTCTCTCTCTCTGTTTCTGTTTAAAAATTTTTCTCCCATGAATTTGATACCAGACATAGACTGTACCAATATCTGTCTATACTTACAGCTGGTATAATGGCTTTAAACATATTGAAGATTCCTTCAAGTTAAGATTCTGACACTGGAGAGTGAGAGTTTGAAGCTAAATTGGGGTTCATAGCAAAACTCCATCTTATGGAAAACAAAACAAGGGTTTGTGGTTTCACCTCTGTGAGTAGAGCGATTCTTGGCGTGTGTAAAAATGTGGGTTTACCTTTGAGCCCTTTATAAATCGAGCATGGTGTTAAATGCCTGTAAGCCCTGCACTTTAGTAGTGGAGAAAGGAGGACCAGAAGTTCAAGGCCAGACTGAACGACATGAGACCTTACCTCAAGTAAATCTCTCCCTCTTTCTCTGAGCCAACATTGGTGGTCCTAGTAGCTGTCGTGACATGTGTCCTTGGTCAGAAAAATCCCTGCTCTGGGGTCAATAGTTGTGCTACCCCAGGCTAAGCCTTCAGCAATGCTCCCCACTGCCCAGGGCTCAACCTGGGCTGCCCTGTGCTCCCTCACTCCTGCAGCCACCCTGCCTGAGAAAACTGAACATAGTTCCCAAACTGCAGTCTCCCTGGCAGGCTGTCAGCCCCTGCTGCATGCAACTACCTCTTCCTGTGAGGAATGTCATGACAGGTGGCAAATAAGGCTTGGCTCATGTTGTCAGACAAAGGCTTCAGACATGCAGAAAGCCACATCTAGGCTAAGAAACACCACTGAACAGGTATAGTATGCTTGAAAATCTGCTTAGGTGCTGAAGAAGGGAAAGAAAATGAGTATAGACAGTCATAGAAAAAATAGTTTGAAAATACTAAAATGAAATCTTTAAAAAGAGAGTAAGAAACTAAGTCATGTAAAGATGGGAAATATACACAAGGCATTTAGACCTTATATATTACTTTATTTACTTTGATTTTTAAAATGATAACAAATAAAAAAAATAACAGCGGTGGAGAGACAATTGATAGTAAAAAAAAATCTGCTGAACTAAGCCACCATATATATTTTAAGGATGTCTTAACTTCAGAATGGAAGTCATGACATGTGTTACATAGGGGGAGAAGTTATTTTTTTATTTCCACAGGACAAGGAAAAGCTATGGATTCCAGGGAAGACATACTGAAATCTTGGCTGCAGATGTGAAGAAAGAAACAAAAAACCCCTATAAGACAGTTAACATGTATTCCGATCCATCTACATGCAAACATCTCTGAAGCTTGATGGGACATGACTGTGGTGGGATCCAGGTGTTAACTGATAAGGTTGGGAGGAGTGTCTCTAGAGTCCAGGGAGCCTGAAGGGGGCGTGGCCAGCTCTGTTCAAAGGGGGCTGCTGGGATCCTGCTTTCTTGGAGATTGGATCACATCCATCACCTAGGCCCTCCTTTTGCCAAGGAATCATCCTAAGGTTTAACTTGTAAGTGTGAGTGGTAAAATACCCTTCAATAAACATTAATCCTGCATTTGGTATATTGCAAGTGAGATTTATTGCAATAGTGCGATAAATCTTGTTGGCTACAGAATCCTTATGACAATTTGGTCATGCAGTCTAAACAGACTTATAAAGTTGACAGATGCCTTTACCTGCTCGAATGTAACTAGAGAATAATCTTTAGCTGATTTATACACAGAACATATTCCATACTTGTGTTAATGCAGATATGCATGTTACCTTTAAAGGTTTGTATGATTTCAGAACAAAAAGACCAGACACCAATAAAGACAAGTATCCCAGGTGATGCAGCCTCACAGAATATCTGTTTTGCTGTTTCCTCAGAAATCTGCAACCAGGAAAACTTCAAAGTGGCTAGCTAAGATCTATTCTCACAGACTGCTAGCCAGGACTTGAGTTAAATCCTGAACTTTTCTATCATCCAGTAACTGGACAACAAATGATAGTTTGCTCTTCCAAGACATGACTATATGAAATAAAGACCAGTTTTTTTCATGGCCCTATCAATGACATCACCCCCCAGGCAGAAAGCAATTTTAAGAACACAGCACCCACATTCTGGAGAGATAGGGTGGGTGGTCTTTTGTCTTTCAGTGGGTTATGAGTGTTTGTTGTCATTTAAAGGGATAGATTTGGATGTGGGAATGCCTTTCTGTATGCTGTGAATATCAATCTTTAAATAAAGAAGCTGTTTTGGACCATGACAGGCACCATAGAAGAAGTAGGAGGAGAAATCAGAATATAGGTAGAAGAAGCAGGGTGGAGTCACAGGCAGACCAAGCTGAAGCCCAAAGGAACAACATGTAAGGAACACAGGTGAGCTACGGGCCACGTGGCAGATAGATTAATAGAAATGGGTTGATTTAAGATATAAGAGCTAGCTAGCAATGTGCCTGAGCCATAGGCCAAACAGCATAAAGTTAATATAAGCGTCTGAGTCATTTCTGGGGCCCTGAGCAGCAGGCGGCTAAGAGGTCTGGCTTGGCAGGGTCTGGGCCTCTGGCCACCCGGGACCAAAGAAACCACACTACTACAGATGGCGCCCAACGTAGGGCGATTATCCACTTAAAGCCTGAGAAAGATTAGAAAGGGTCCTAGATCACAGAAACTGAGCCAAGGCAGCTTCCAAATTGTATATACGAAACAGGTCATTGTACAAAGAAAGCATGGCGTCTGGGTCACATTCAAAATGGCACCGGCGGATTGGCAGCAGGCAATGTAAGCTGCAATCAGGCGGGTTCCTGAAATCTGACAGAAGACTCAGTAGCATGTGATTGATTTTAGATTTCTGTTTATTTTAAACAAAAAGAAAACAAAGATAGTTTCTTAGTAGCAGCATGTTCTTGGGTGTGCTCTGTTTGCTGGCCCCGAACAGGGACGTGGTCCCTTTAAGAGAACTTACTGATTCAGCTTCCTCGGCAAAAACTATGCAGCTCTTTAAAAGAGTGTATTTTAAAAGCTCTTATGGTTAGAAGATGATTAAGGATTCACAATAAAACAGATTCAGATGAAAAGAGAAACCTGTAAATGGGTTACAATATGTGTAAAAGATACATAGGCTTCAGAGAGAATAGAAGGAGGATAAAGTCTTTAAAAAGAGAAATAGAGTAATAAAAATATAATAAGCCATATAAAGATGGAAAATTGACACAAAATCTGGATTTTGGTTGTTATTGTGTTTTCTTTTAATTTTTTAACTGTTAATGAGCTAACTGCAGAAAGACAATGGATTGTAAATGCAAAGGCTACTAAATTAAACAAGAATATATATTTTAAAGGTATTTTGATTTTGAAATTTGTGTCTAGGAATTTATTGCTTTGAAAGAGTTATGCTTTTGTTTCCACAGAAGATGAGAAGCTGTGGATTGCTTCCAGGAAATATGGTTTTGTCAACCAAGACCCCCTGAAAAAACCTGATGGGAAGAGATGGCCGTATCAGCTTCAGAGCTGCAGACTGATCCAGCCTCAACAACTGTGAGATTTTCAACACCCCTTAATCAGCAGAAAGTAGTAATGGAAAACAACACCCAAATTCCCCAAATATTGTTTCTAGATGTTTGTTTTCATTATACATGGTTAATGGCCATAGTTAATCTCTTTCTAAAAAGAAAAAGGGGATATGGTATACAAATGATTTTTTAAAAAATTAGATTATTGAATTTACTTAGATCAGGAAATCAGCTGTTAATCTCAAAATGTTTTACATTGGTATGGATTTTGGTTTATTGATACAAATTTAAGGTCAATTCTCTTATGCTGTATGTATTTTTCTACTCTTGTTTAAGATATGATGTTTATGTAACTGATTTAGAATTGTAATGTATAATTAAGAAATGCATGTTAGTTAGATTTTTAGATATATATATTTCAATTAGATAGGTAATCTTTAAATACTTCTAAGACCTACAGAATATGGCATTTTAAAATATTTTAAGAACTTAGACTTTTCTAGACAGTGAGACAGGTCTGCTCCTGGCAGCACCAATCTACTTCAAGAAAAAATGGGCATTGAAGAAACTCCATATAAAGTCTATTTGTGGCAGTGGATAGCCAATGGACATAAACCTGTTCTTATACTGACTGCTTGACAGTATGCTGTTTAAATTGGACATTCAGGTTCCATAAGAAGATGACCTCTGAACTTTGGCAGAACAAGCCAAGATGGTCATGCAGGTTCCTGCTTTGCAGAGAAAACTGTCAGACATTCTTCAGGACTTGAGGAGAAGCAACTAATGAACTGTGCCAAAATGGGCAGAGCATATTTCCTGCTTCACTAAAATGAAAAGAGACTCTGGGCCTGTAGGCTTAAGATGAATGCCCCAACTTTATAAAGGAACTTTGGGTGACTGTCCAGGCAGATAGGTGTCATCTCTGTCCTTTCTAGATTTTAGAAGTCGCTTGCACTTTTGGTTTACTTGGGTAAATATATCCTTCTGTGGTCTTTGATGTAGTTGAAGATTAGATAGTTGTAGGTACAGTTTTTCTTAGTCATTTGAAAGGTATATTGGATATGAAACTTTAGATTCATAAAGATAAGGTAGATGGTAAGAGAATTTTCTTTAATTTTGCTAACTACAAATAGACTAGATATTGCAACTGTAATTCTTTCTTGATAGCTATTTTGTTATATATAATTTTGCTATGTTAAAATTGAAACCTTCCTTTTTGATTAGACAGAAAGGGGGAAGTAATATGGGAATGCCTTTCTGTATGCTGTGAATATCAATCTTTAAATAAAGAAGCTGTTTTGGGCCATGACAGGCACCATAGAAGAAGTAGGAGGAGAAATCAGAACATAGGTAGGAGAAGCGGGGCGGAGTCACAGGCAGACCGAGCTGAAGCCCAAAGGAGCAACATGTAAGGAACACAGGTGAGCTACGGGCCACGTGGCAGACAGATTAATAGAAATGAGTTGATGTAAGATATAAGAGCTAGCTAGCAATGTGCCTGAGCCATAGGCCAAACAGCATAAAGTTAATATAAGCGTCTGAGTCATTTCTGGGGCCCTGAGCGGCAGGCAGCTAAGAGGTCTGGCTTGGCAGGGTCTGGGCCTCTGGCCACCCGGGACCAAAGAAACCCCACTACTACAGGTTTCAAGTTGTTATTGGTCATGGCCAGGAAACAAGACAAACAAAGGAAGTTAGATTTGTAGATTTCTTCTTTCTTTTTCTTTCCTTTATCCTTTTTCTCTTCAACTTAATGTTGGGAAAATAAAGAGAAAGATGGGATGAGAAGTGAAGGATGTAGAGATGATAGGATAAAAGGGTAGATTATTGAATCCACTTTTAAACTAAAAAGCAACTACTACTTTTTATAGGTGACTAACTATTAGCCTGCATTTCTTCATTATCTTAAATAATTTGTAGTAGTATCTTTCAAGTACTAGAAATTTACAATCTATTTGTAATGAATTGCATAGGTGCAATACTTTAAACAAGAATAAAAACATATATATATAGTATATTGTAAAAAATTATCTTAAATTTGCATCAATATATAATAATCCATACCAACTTTTATAATTAATAAAAAGCCTCTGTCTCATTATTTTGGAGCTGACAGTTCACAAAAAGGCCAGTTATATGTTCTCATATCCCATGGTCTCCTGAAACTCTTTTAGGTCCTGGATAAACACAAGTGGTTGCTGTATTTCATAGTTTGCTCCTGTCTTCATTGCCATGCCTATCTGTATCTCTCCTTAGGAGTGCCACCCCACTTAAAAGTTTCGATCAAGCATTGCATCTACCCAACAGAAGAAGTTCCCTGTTCACCCAGCTGTACTGCATATGCAAATGACTTGTGGCTTCTCAGTCTTCTCGTGTGACATTGATTTGTCAGTCTTCATAAACTGGCATCTTCTTTCTTGAAATATGCAAAATTGAGAAGTTGTCAAGGAGGCAAATAAGAGATCTAAAGGAAACTCAACTTGAGTTTCAGGTTTCCGTAGGCTATTGGCATCTGTCACCACCAAGGCCGGGAGAGGAGACATGACCATGTGGCTGTTCACTGCTCTGGTCCTCTTCCTCACAGGTAAGTACCTGGGACTTTAAAATATCACAGTGTTAGTGATGGGGCATCACACAGAAAGTCTGCCCTTGGTTAGGAAAAAAACCAAAAGGGCTAATTTAGTAATTAGCTGCTTTCTTTCTAAATAAAAGACAAGTCTTTGGTATCTGACAGATACTAAGGATACTGTGGAAAAACAACAACAAAAGCCCATATAAATTAAAAAAAAAATTTCCAGAGTGTTTCTCAACCCCACTGCTCCAGAAAAGTGGATGAATAGATGGATTAACTAATTCTTTTAAAGATACATTTATAGTTTTATACTTGATACTTTTAGATAGGATCAAATGCAGCCTAGGATGACCCTGAACTTGTGATCCTCTGGCCTTCATCCTCTGAGTGTTGGAATATCTAGCATGCACCTCCATTTCCAGTAACATTTTGATTTTTAATTGACATAGTAAAGCATACTTATAGGAGTGTGGTAGTGCATGGCCTTAATGCCAGTACTCAGAAGGCAGAGGTGGGTGGACATCTGTTTGTTCAAGGCCTGGTCTACACAGGGAGACCTGTCTCAAAATGGAAAAAGAAACTGATAGGTACATTGTAGTATTTGCCTGTGTGTACATAAATGTGATGGTCAGATCAGGGTAGCTGACCATCCATCACAGGCATTTCTCATTTCTTTATACTAGAAGTACTAGAGATCTTTATGACGTATTGTGAAATATTAAATTCTCAACCATATTTCTTGTCTGTGTTGTACACACTAGAATATGCCACTCTCATCAAATGACACCCCTACATCCTAAGCACACACTCTCTCTCTCCCCTTTCTTCCCTTACAAGCTTCCCGGGCTGATAACCACTATTCTGTTATCTACCCTTTGAAGTTAACTTTTGTTCTTTCAGGAAAAATTTCTAAGAGTTTTATGCATGTGTAAATGTTTGGTGTGTGGATGTGTGTGCTCAGGTACTTATGTGTGGGTGCATACAAGCAAAAGCCAGATATCAGCATTGGGTACTTCTTGAATTGTTTTCCTTTGGGGAGGGAGTGAGTAGACAGGTAGTACAATGACTCAGACTCCAGAAGCAAGTTGAAACAACCAAGCTCAATTTATTTTGAGGAAGGGGAAAGCCTTATATACCTTCTACTCAGCCAGGGGTGTACTTTGCTGGCATCTGCTGCTGCTGTATTATCATCTCTTACTGGTCCAGGCCATCTCACATCAGGACTCAGCCTCTGTTGCCAAGGACCAGGCAGATTCCAGGCTGGCTTATGAAGAAGTACCCATTTAAGAGGGGCCCTTAACTCTCTGACATGGCTTATGAGGAAGTGCTATGAGCCCATGATTTAACGGACTGATTATAACCAGTTTGAACTGGCTGAGGCCTGTTGGCCCTTAGGCTCTTAGAAGCCTCTAGGGCCTATACATACCACATATCCACATTTTTCCTTTTATGGGCATCAGGGTGCCTTGCCCTGCCCTTGTTGGACCCACCTCAGTAAGGCTAAGCCTTTGAAATGTATCTGTTTTAGGCCATCCTGCAAAGAAGCTCTTACATATCTCTGGCTACCAGTCCTCAAGTAGCATTATACTTGGGGAACAGTCAGGATGGTGGGTTTAGGCAATATACTTTGGAATTTCAGTGAGCCACATATGCATTTCCTCTCTAAGAGAGCTTTGCTCTGGGTGCATGAGAGCCATTAAAGCCAGAAGGGTCACCTTGGTGGCTCCTACATTTGTGCTGTAGAAGACACTTAAACAAGAGAAGAATTAATACCACTCCACCAGTCAAAGCATAAACAATGATCCAGGAGGGGCCAAATAGCTTCTTAAGATATTTTCATACATTAGTCAGAAAATGAGTTTCCAGGGACATGGCTGGCACCTTGGTTATATTTAATTGATGGATTTGTTCATGAATAAGAAAGGAGTAGTATGGAAGCTGCAATTCCAAAGTCTCCTTTTTCTCTGTTTACTGTCACCAATCAGATTTGTCATGATGGTAATAGCATGAAAGTGGGTTGCATTAACAGCAGGGACCCAAATGAAGGGTTTCTGAATATCCCTTCCAGCAAGCTGTTAAAAAACAAATTTCTCAGGAGCAATCAAGAACTGCCTTTTTCCCCCTTAAACAGTAGAGATATTAGTTATCAAAAGAAAAATGGTGGTTGGACACAGACTGGGGTGGCTCTCCAACTAATCTTATACATTTGTTGTACTTTTACATCCTTCCAATTTATACCTTGTTTTGCATGGGAGAAGTTACCATTATATCAACTTCCACCTTTAAAAAACATCAAGGGGCACATATCAAGACAACTGGACAGGCTACATAAGTCCTAATTGCCCATAATGATATCACATCTAGATTTTAGGGAGTATCTACCATAATGTTGGGCAATTCTTAAGGCACTTTGTAAAGTATGCCCTCAAAAATATAATTATAACCCAGATTCCAAAATTTAGCATAATTACTTTTATCAGGTTGCACTGGAAAATCCTGAAATGATTTTAAAGAGCTAGCCAACAATGTTCACAAGGAACAGGAAGACTCAACAAATTATAAAAACTGGGTATGTTTGCACATTGAGATAATGATGGGAAAACTGTCTAGGAGGAACCAGTGAGTTTTTAATATAGAAAGTGGGGGCAAGAACCTTCAGGCCCAACATAGTTCCACTGGTGAAGGTATCATGAAACTCTCCTGTGGCCATCTTATAAAACTTTATGTAGAGATCATTATATGAGGTCTTTGGGGTAAAGAAAATTACCCTTTCTATGAACCATGTGTTCTTTATCCTTCGTGTTGTAGTTATCAGGTCCAAGAAGGGCAGTCCCAAGCTCATATTAGTGGCAAATAAACTTGGGAATATAGGAGAATCAACAGTCACTGGATGGGGCAATGGTACAAGGGTCCAAAAGTCCTCATCCAAAGTGGAGAAAATTAGTACATCAAGGAAAAATTACATTACCCATCTGGGGTTTCTTTTATGTCCAAAGTTTCTTGATCCATAACAAACATCTCTGGAGGGCACCCATATTGGTGCTGTGACACTTTGAAAAGACACAAGCATAGTCATGTCCTCAGGTCAACAGGGGGACAGGTGAGAAATGGGATCTCTCCATCTGACCAGTGGCAGTGGTGTATCCTTAGGCAAATAGGCCCAGTGTTTATATGTTAAACTCAATCCAGCTTTATCAGACTGAGGAAATTAATGTGAAAGAGAACTTTCACCAGAGATAGGTTAGAATCGCTCTCAGATTCTGTTGATAATATCTTTGTCAATAGGTCCTTACAGGTTCTATTATCTCTCTCCACAATGGCTTGTCCCTGTGGGTTGTAAGGGATGTCAGTTGTGTAAGATATCTTCTAGGAGCCTAAAAATTCATTGAACTGTTGTAACAATTCAGAGGGACCATTTTAAATTTTAATGGCCCAGGCCATTCCCATGACCAGCATGGCTGACTTAATTGCCTTTATAGCATTAAAAACCTTTCCTCCAGGCAATGTCTGTGCATATATAAACCCAGAACAATGATCAATCATATATGCATATATCTCAGGTCATAAAATGGAGCATAATATGTAACATTCATCTGCCATAAAGCATTAGGTATCAGACCTCATGGATTGACCCCTGCCCTTTTTTAGGGATCCTAGGGGGACCAGCAGCGCACAAGTAGCACAGGCTCTAGATAGGTGTTTACAATGAGTAATTGACAATTCTGGGAGTAATATGTGCGAATTTTGAGAGAATAGATGGAACTGCTGGTGCCTAGCCTGTTCCACCTAGTCAGCTGTAGCTATCAGTATAATGGTATCAGTATTTCTTTTAGCCAGTATGCCTGGTAACTTGGAACACGATTTAATATGAGATAAGTAACATAGTTATGTACTTTGGTTTAATAAATCCTCTATTAGAAGCAAGGTATTGACTATAGGTTTAAGGGTATCCTTTATTCTTGAAAAAGCCAACACTCAGACAGCTTGAACTGCATGTTGACTACCTGAAAAAATATTAACAGGATCATTTTTTAACATTTTACTAGAACTTTAAAAGGCCTAATAGCACAGAAGCAGGATTTGTAATCACAAAGGTCTCATCTGCCTTCTTTTGTTTTTAAATAAGAATGTCATAATTTGTTTGATTGGCATCTGAAAAAGCTAGGATTATATGTTGGATGGGTTGAGGGAAGGGACAGAATGAATGGGGATGTATGTCAATTGGAAGAGATGAGATCTCAGGCAAGATCTTACTTTTTTGGGCAAATGATTATCAATTGTGCCAGTAAAACAGCAACCATCTCCTGGAAGGAAATGGAGTCAGCACATAATGTTTGGGTGTTCTGGAAAGGAAGCAGAAGGATACATTTATCTGGTCCTTTCCTGTATGTCCTTCAAACTAACATTTGAGCCTCCAGTCCCATGTGAAAAGTTTGGTTAAATTTATTGGGCCTAATGAATCTATAACAAAGAGCCAGATTACTAAAGCACCCCTAAAAATTCTCCAGTTGTTCTGAGTATAATTGCTAGCAGGGGCAACTCAGGCTTATGGTGCTACAAGTTGGCAGTGGATGACATGATGAATTTTTTTTTTAATATAAAACATACTTTGCTCCAGGGTGTAGTTGGTATAATAATCCCTGGAAACTAGTTTAAATGGTTAATATTTATCAAGGGATTTAGAGAGAAATACTCATTGATAAAAGATTAAGCAGTTGTGCAGTTCCTGGAAAGCTGGGATTGGTTTACATGGTTAGCTCAACAGGTCAGATTATCCATTCAGTAGCACAGGAGAGCAAACAAAGAGAGCTCAGGTGTATGTGCACTGATTCCTAAACTGACCTGGCCATGCCCTGAATCCTGTGGCTTCCTTAGAAGACAAAACTTATTGGGAGAGGAGAAGTTTTTCTTAGAATTGCTTTCTGCTGTCTGGAGGTGATGGCATCTCTGTTGGGCCTATAAAAATCTAAAACAGTAAATAAGTCTCATAGGACTAGCTGTAACATCTGTAGCCAGTCTGTGAGCACTGGGTAGGGCTATCTGAAGTTCTGGTTAGAGGCATAATATGATGGATAATCTTAGTAAGTCATTGTGGAACTGTCCTGAACAATTTGTAGTCCAGAACCAGTCATTGAGTGGTGTGAGCCAACTTGAAATACATCATTATGAACCAGGTAGAATTGTTGTGGTAGGGTACCATCTTTTTTCTGGATGCATTAAAGATTGCTTTTAGGATTTCAGCTTCCAAAGGCCATACTTCTATGTTAAGGTGATAATGCCTGCTATCCACTACTCTGGGGGATAAGATTTATCTTCTGTGAGGAGCCTGTGGGACCCTCCAGGAGTGAAAAGAAATTTCTCATCTTTTGTTCTAAAATAGGTGAGAAGGGTTTAAACCAGTTTCCAGTCCCACATAATTGTAATTCTGTTAATGAGTATTTATTTTTATATCTAACTTAAAGCGTAGGAGATGAGTATCCTTGACAATAATAAATCCTAAAAAGAAGAATGGGGCATTAGTTGAACTTTATCTGGAGCCACTGTCAAACTTAACAAGACCAAATCACAAAGCATTAATTTAACACGATGTTGCAAATAGGCTGAATCAAGATGTGCCAGAAATAAACTATCCATACAACGTACCAAGAGATCTCTTTAGGGACATTAGCAAGTACTTGTGCAGCACAAAGTTGGCACATAGATGGACTATTCTTCATTTCTTGTGGTAAAATTGTGCATTGGTACCTACTTGCTGGCTTATGCATATTGGGCTCCCACACCATGAAGACAAAATGCCCTCTATCTTGAGGTGTCAGGGGAATTTGGAAAGAGCAATCTTTAATGTCCAATATCACTATGTAATATAATTCAAGAATGACATTGGGATGCAAAAGGCTGGACTGTGATGATTCCACTTTCTCCATCTGATTATTAATTGCCTGCAGATCTTGTAAGAAACAAAATTGCCTGATTTTTTGGAATAACAAACATGGAAGCACAAGTGCCTTCTTGTAGAAGGCTGAATCAATATGACCAGCCTTTAGAGGTTCAGAAACTAATTTTTAACATAGATAATCTGGTTTCAGTAAGAGGCCACTGTTCTACCCAGACATCTTTGTCTGATACCCAGTGAATGGGAATAGGGTTGTATCTTTTAACCAAAGCAGACATTGGGGGTCAGTGACCCTTAGAATTGAGGATGAAGGTCTCATGTAGTATTATTATCTGCAAGACTCAAGTTTTCATGCACTTCAATGTCATCAAAGAAGGCTTTGTCATCATTTGTAAGGGCAGTACACATATCTTCTATTATGTCTCTTCCCCATAATTTCCTAGGCACACTGGACACTATGGGGTGGATGGCTCCCCTATTGCCATAAGTCTTTTTCCTGAAAAAGTCTTTTACTGTTCTGTTCGCTGGACAGGACCGGTAGTCATTTATGAATTTTGCTGCCCTTTCACACCACTAATTGGGGACCAGGCTTAAACCTCCAGTGGGGAAAACAGAGTGCTTCAGTTTCAGTTAATATAGTGGCATCCACACCTGTATTTACCAGTCCCTTAACTATCTGGTCATCACAACCCAAGCATGACCTGTCAACTGAGGCTGTCTAAGCAGTTTCTTTTGATTATTAATGTCAGGAGAGCATTGAGAGGGGTAGTGAGTGCTGCAATTGGGCCCAAGGATGTATCCAGGACTCTGATACTTGTCACTCATTTATGTATTTCCTCATTATGGGCAATAGCCACTGCACTGATGGAGAATTAAGCCCCTCCCATGTCAATTGTTTGATCAGTATTTCTCTAGTCAGGCCTGGGTCCACCCTCTGCTCAAATGCTTCATTCACTCAGGTGAGGAAGTCTGCAAATAGCTTACCTGTTTGCTGGAGGAGATTTTGGAAGGATGTGTATGGGTCCTGTGGAGTGCAATCCTTAAGGGCTTTAAAAGCTAATTCAGAAATGTGCTGGAAATAAGCCCGTTGCCCTACTTGGGCCCGAGTAACTGGGATAATATACTATCAATGTCCTGTGAACATTGCTAGGGTAATAAGAAGGTTGTATTCTATATTGGTCTATGCCTGAGATTCTGCATGATCAGTACAGGCTGAACATGAGTTAAGGAAAGCAGCTAGGTCTGATACAGCTTTTATCAGGTGGTACCAATTATAATAGGGTCTGCAAATGCATTGCCCATCTCCACAGGACTTGTTCAAAGTATAGTGAATCATGACCTGACTCATTGGCCATTTTTGAATGAGAAAGGTCTGCCCAAGGGATGGAAATTTATGGATGTGCAGCAGAATTAGGGCCTACATTCAGTGGGAAGGCCATAGCAGGTGGTTGAGGAATCATAGACACCAGCTGGCTAGTGTAGCTGCAGCTGGCCCAGCATGGGTGAGGGGCGTAATAGTTAATGAAGGCTGGGATACAGGGGAGTCACCAGTGCAGCAGTTGTTGCAAGCAGTTAAAGTGCAGACTCAGGCATCAGGATAAAAGCATTCTGCTGAGAAGGCAAGCTGCAAGGCAAATGGGCCCAAGGATTCTGAGGAGGAAGGGTAGACACCTGCAGTAGGGGACAGGCAGAAGGGGGAAGCAGTGTAAGCAGACTTTGGGACTGCTGTCTTCTCCTTTCCTGCCTGAGCTTTGTCTGACTTATCTACTTCCTCATCATCCAAGATGGGGGAGGGTCGGCAGCATGGAAGGTCATGGGTGGAGGTAAGGTATTGAAGAGGTTAGCATTGCATTGTTCCTGGCAATGTTTATTATGGGCCTCAATCAATTACTCCAGGGAGGGGGACCTCAGACTGGCTAATATTGTCCAGAGGGTAGGGGTAAAGGAAATCTGGGGAGTTACCCTTGAAGTCACATCTCTTTTCCTTGCTAGAAATAGCACTCCTGTCCACGTTTCTAGTTCCCATATCCTCTTTGGAGAGATCCATAGTGTCAGTACTACAGCCTCACTCCATCTCACAGTGAGGAGGCCATGGTTAAGCAGAAGAGTCTTGGGAGCTCCTATAAGAGTCTCCTCCCAGTGAGATGGAATATTGCCCATTGCTTCACTGAGAGACAAACAACATTTTAAGCAAAGGTGTGTGTCACACTCAAATGTCTTGGACTTAGTGAGGACTTATGTGGGTCATTACACTGCAGCCATGTACCCACACAGTGTCTCAGTTGGGGGTTGACTGTCAAGAGACAAGCCCTGGTTTCACTTCCTGAGTGGTCAGCTCTTATATGAAAATGCCAGGTGAACCTGAGCAAGATTTTATGTGCTTTCGTAACAACACAAATAGACAAACATATACAAATGGTGGAAAGGAAAAAGTGGGAGTCTCAACGAGAGACCTAAGAGAACACATAACACAGAGTGAAAGAGGCACTCACTCATGTTGCATGCAATGGTGAGAAGAGCAGGCAAACCCAAAAGCCCAAACAATAGTTGCAGAAAAAAAGAACCCTAAACCAGACATACTCTATAGCCATGCCAAAGCGCCATATTGCTGGAGTCAGATGCTGCTTCTTGAACCCTGTGTCCTGTTAGTTCCCCTTGGGGGAGGGGGAGAGTAGGAACAGAGTACAATGAAACAGACCCAGAAGTGAAGTTGAAACAAGCAAGTTCAATTTGAGAAAGGGGCAAGCCTTATATATCCTTCACCAAGCCATGGCACCTGGTTGTCTCTTGCTGATCCAGGTCATCTTATATCAGAACTCTGCCCCTGTTTACATGGACCCCAGGCAGACCCCAGGCTGGCTTATGAGGGCCACTTAAAAGGCCTCTTAGCTCTCTGGCATGGCTTATGGTGAGGAAGTGCTATGGGCACATGCTTTAAGACACCGGTTATAACTGATT
Source organism: Phyllotis vaccarum (assembly GCA_033318265.1). Taxonomy (NCBI): domain Eukaryota; kingdom Metazoa; phylum Chordata; class Mammalia; order Rodentia; family Cricetidae; genus Phyllotis; species Phyllotis vaccarum. Next base: position 7,104,518 of record JARWLC010000008.1, read on the forward strand.
TGGATGAGGCCTGCTGCTATACAGTCCACATAGTCTTTTATCACTCTCAACTTTGTTTGCTGAGACAGGGTCTCCTAGTGACCATGGAGCTTACCATCTCAGTCTACATGGCCAGTATTTCCCAGTGATTCTCCTGGCTCAGACTCCTCAGCTACAGACACACCCCACCTCAGCTAGCTTTTCCCATGTTTTCTTGGAATCCAAAATCGGGTTGCCCAGATTCTGCAGCAAACACTTCACTAATCTGTTCATCTCCCCATCTCCCTAACCCCAGAGAATAACTTTTTAGCTTTTACATATAAATAAAAATGTGTGGTTAGCATCTTTCTGTGACTGATTTATTTGACTTCTTTAAATCCCATTCATGCGCTGCAAATGATAGAATTGAATTCTACAATGCTATTCTATTGAATTGGTGCACACTTTATTATCCATCAATCCACACTTCAGCTGATTCAATGTCATGGCTATTGTGAAAACTGCTGGAGGAAATGCAGGGGAAAATGTCACTTCAGCACCCTCACTTCCCTCTCTGGGCTATGTGCTTGCTTTCTATTACTGTGATACAGACCATGGCCAGGAACATCTGGGGAGGAGGTTTTTTTGGCTTGCATGTCCAGATCATAGTTCATCATGGAGGGAAGCCAGAGCTGAAGCAGAAAATAAACTGAGACCAAGACCCTGGAAGAGTGTTGCTTCCTGGCATGTTCTCCATGGCTTGTTCAGACTGTTCTCTTATGACCCAGGAATGATGCCACCCAAATTGGACTAGACCTTGCCTCATTAGGAAAATGTTCCCAGAGCTGCCTATAGGTCAACATGATAGGTGCATCTTCATAATTGATGTTCTTTCTGTCTGCATGTGCCCAGATGGTGTCAAATTGGCAAAAAGCTAACCAACATAGGCTGCATCTCCCGAGTGTGGTTGCTGAATTATGTGGCAGTGCTATGGTTTTCTATGAAACTTCCATAATGTTTCTTGTAATGTCTAATTTGCATTTCAACCCACAGTGTGTGAACCTTCCCTGTAACACATGCACATCAACAGTTGTTAAAATTTGTCTTTTTAATAGTATCCATTCTGATTAGGGGATGGTATAGGCTCTCTGTGATTCTGATTTGCATCTATCTGCCTGATGATTAGTGAAATCAAGCATTTGTCCATATATTTATTAAAAGTTTGTATCTCCTCTGAGAACTTTGTGCTGAGTTTATCTACTCGTGAGTGTGTGTGTGTGTGTGTGTGTGTGTGTGTGTGTGTGTGTGTGTGTGTGTGTGTGTGTGTGTGTATGAGCATGTGTGTAGACACATCTTTATTTTTTATTTGATTTTATTTTTGACGCAAGGTCTCACTAGCAGGCAGTTACAGCTGGCCTGAAACTCCTTATGTAGATCATCCTGGCCTTGAATTCACAGAGATCTGCCTGCCTTTGCCTCTTGAGTGCAGGAATTAAAGTATATACCACCATGCCCTACCCCCATCACTGAAACTGAAGTTGGCTTGGATGGCAAGGAGCTTCCAGGATCCCCTGTCTCTAATGTCACCTCTGTGCTGGATAAAGAGACACACCAGCATTCCTGACATTTACATGGTTGCCGGGGACACACACTCAGCTTCTTCATGCTTAGACTTACATAGCAAGTTTTTTTTTGGACTAAACCTTATTTATAGTCCCTCAGCAGATCATTTTTCATTGTATTATGATTGCTGGTGGACTCTACAAGTTGGATTCTTGCTCATATACTCTGGAAATTGATCTATCAGATGCATAGTCTGAAGTGTTGTTCTCCCATAGAGATCTCTTCACTCTGTTGAGTCTTTTTACTTTGAAATATTTACATTTAGAAATTTTCCTTTTCTTATCAGTACCACCAGGAGCATACTGTGGTGATATTATTATTGTTGTCGTTGAAGCCAATATCCTAAACAGCTTCCTTTGCCATTTTAAAGCAAGCATTTATGATTGTTTGGTTTTGTGCATGCTTTGTAAGCATCCCGCCAACTTGCGACAGATTTACATGAATCTGAAGGTCAGTACAGGGTCTGTGTGCTATGGACTTTGCACCACAAGGATATCTAATTAGTGGGTATCATTTTGGTCAGCTTCCAAGGCATTCATCCAGGGTGGTTTGCTACAGAACCCCCCTGAGACTGCTGCAACTACCAGAACTGACCTATGCATGGCTATAGGATGTAGTTCCTTAAGATGCACCTCGCAAGAGTTACATAGGTACTGGAATAAAGGCAGAATCATGTGCTGTGGACACTCTTTTCTGACATTTACTCTGCTCCAAGGTAGCACAAAGATGGTTGCAAAAATAATTCTTTGAAATATACTTTTATTGTGCACTGGAACATGAAGAGTAATAGAAGATGGGACATCACGATTTCTCAGTGTTGCTATTTTAACTCCTGAGTCCTATAACTGGGCTCTTTTCACCGTGTTTTTTAGTCTTTGATCAAGAGAATGATGATGACCTGTTTTGAGAAAGGGGTAACCCTTCACGGATTATTACATTGTGACCTTCTTTTGGAACAGGGAACTGTGACTCTTGAATGGGAAATCAGTAGTCTATTGGTTTTTTTATTTTTCAGGCTGCTCCACTGCACAGGGCCAAATCACGGGTCCAAACAGGGTGAGTGGTCAGGAGAAAGGCTCCTTGACTCTGCTTTGCCATTATGACTCATCTTGGAAGGATTACAATAAGTATTGGTGTCAAGGAGCTGATTGGAGTTCATGTGAGATTTTGGTTACAAGCGATACATCAGGTCTTTTGGTGAAGAAGAACCGTGTGTCCATCAGGGATGACCAGACAGATTCCATCGTCATAGTGACCATAGAGAACCTGAGGATGAGTGATGCAGGCACTTACTGGTGTGCCATTGAGAGAAGTGGACGTGATCCTCATTTTAAAATTAATGTGAACATTGACCCAGGTAAGAAAAAATTCCAGAAGATTCTGACTGGAGTGAGGAATCAGGAACCATGAACTCATTACTGTAAAGGTCTTATTGAAAAAGATAAACATAGTCTACTTTATTGGTCCTTTTTCTACTGGGATAAAAAGTGAGGTAAGAAAGTCTTTTTTTCCCAGCCCCACATGTGTTTCTGGCATATTCTCCGTGTGCATATCTGGGACTGAACTCAGAACCTCATGTGTGCTACTCAAACACTATATTGAGTTAAACTCCCATCCTGACATGCCCAACTCCACCCCTTTAATATAAAATAACTAATATAAAATAATAATATAATATTACAAAACTCCATTTCTGGGCAAGATACAGTAATAAGGATTAGATTTTTATCTGTTCAAACAACTACAATAAAAAATTGACAAAATTGCAGCTGGAGAGGTGTCTCACTGATTAAGAACACTGGCTGCTTTTCCAAAATACTGGGTTTGGTTCCCAGGACCTATGTAGCAGCTCACAATCGTCTTCAACTCTAGTTCCAGAAGATCTGATGGCCTCTTCACAAGGTACACATAGATATGGGCAAGCAATATCTACATACATATGAATAAATATTTTAAAAAATAGACTACATATGTAAAACTGAAGATTTTCTGCATATTGTTTTTTATTTTTTATTTAAAAATTTATTTTTCATACCCTCCACTGCTCCCCTTCCCTCCTCCCAGTCCTCCGTCAGTCTCCACCCTCCTGCCCCATCCCCACATTCATTCTCTATGGAGGGCAAAGACTTCCAAGGTGAATCAGTTTGGTCTGGCACATCTAGTTGAGGTAAGACTGAGTCCCTTCCCCCAGTATCAAGGCTGAGTAAGGTGTTCCTCTGTAGGGAATGTGCTCTGAGAAGTGAGTTCGTGCACCACTGACTGCAAGAGGATTCACAAACTGCCTATACTGTTCAACTGTCATCTACATTCAGAGGATTATAGTTCCTTTTCATGTAGGTTCCTAAGCTGTCATTTCAGAGCCAGTGAGGTCCCAATAGCTTGGGTCAGCTATCCCTGTGGGTCTCCTCCTCATGATCCTGATCCCTTTACGCATATACTCTCTCCTTTTTCTTCAACTGGACTGGGAGCTTGATACAATGCTTTGCTATAGATCTCTGCTTCTGCCTCAATCAGTTACTGGATGAAGGTCCTATAATGGCAGTTAGGGTGGTTATTCATTTGATTATAGAAGAAAACATGTAGAGGCACCCCCTTCACTATTTCTTGGGGTCATCTTGTGTGTTTTTAGATGTTTCCCTAGCACCAGGTTTCTCTCTAACCCCACAGTGGCTCCTCGATCAAGATATCCGTGTCTTTGTTCTCCCTCTCTGTTGCTCCTCCCACTCAACCATCCCATCCTCTTAGGATCACTTCCTACCTCCCTTTGCTCCCTCTCCTGTATGATTCCAATGACTCAGGAGATCTTCACTATTACCCCTTCACAGGGGGATCCATGGATGTCTCTCTTAGGTTCCTTCTGCTACCTAGCTGCTCAGTAGTAGTAGATTTTAGCCTGATTATCCTTTGCTTTATGTCTGAAATCCACTTATGAGTGAATACATACCATCTCTATCTTTCTATATGGGTCTCTGTTACCTCACTGAGGATGATACTGACTGGATTCATCCATTTGCCTGAAAATTCAGGATGTCATTTTTTCCCTGCTAAGTAGTTTTCCGTTGTGTAAATGTATCGCAATATTTTAATCCATTCCTCAGTTGAGGGGCATCTAGGTTGTTTCCAGGTTCTAGCTATTATGAATAATGCTGCTATAAACATAGTTGAGCTGGTGCCCTTGGGGCAAAAATGTGCATCCTTTGGGTATATGCTCAATAGTGGTATTGCTAGATCGTTGAGTAGACTGATTTCGAGGACCCACCATACTGATTTCCAAAGTGGCTGTACAAGTTTATATTTCCAACAATAGAGGAGTATTCCTCTTTCTCCATATTCCTTCTAGTCCAGGATGTCATATGTTAACAAAAATCTTCTAGGGGTTCTTTCCCAGAAAATTTTTCTCTCAGGGCTTCAGGAAGATATGCCTCTGCTGGTGGGGAGTATCTACTGGACTCTCTTCTTGGGAATCAGACTCAGAGCAATTTGTTTTCAATATATTTTTATAGGCACAGCTATGGCACAACACAACACGATGGAGATGGCATGGCATGAAGGCATATAGGTTTTATACACCCTAATCAGGCTGGTCCCCTGACAAGGCCAGAGGGGCATGGGTTGCTATGTGACTAAGTAAACAATGAAGGGTACCTTGCAGCTCATTGATCTGATAATACACCTTCCCTGGGAGAGACTTTGTGAAGGCTTAAATTGAATCCTTTAAACTTCAAGTTAAGATCTTGTATTAATGAATCTAGGTGCAAGAAAGTCTTAGAAAGCTTATTGGGTTAGTTAGCTTTGGATAGCTCTTATCAGTAGGGGTGGTGACTTTAGAACATGTCAATGAGTTATCTTGTCTATAACTGCCATTGGATACCTGAGAAATGTTTCAAATGAGTTACTATGTTTACTAGCAAGGTTAGTCATAAGGAAGAGAGACAGTAAGCCTGACCTGGGCAGGGGGAACAAAGGCATGGAGGGAGATCTCATCTGTGTGACTGTTTTCACACAGAGATAGGGGAACACATCCACAAATTCCAAGAAAATAACAGATGGAGGAGGCTGCCTTCATACACAGAAATTCTCTGTAGAAAGCAGTTAGGCACCTTCAAAGGTCATTAACACCATACTCCTTGAGACTTTGGCTTTACCTCCTTCAGGTCCCTTTGCTCTGATGGATTAGCCTTGTAGGTGTCAAAAAGTTCCCACTTCATGTCTCTGTGGCTCCCAGAAATCAATGTTTTAGATCTTAGCCATTCTGATAAGCATAAGATGGTATCTCAGATTTGTGTTTTTCTGATGGCTAAGAATGTTGAGCAATTCTTTCAGTATTGTTCAGCCACTTGAAATTCTGTAGAGCATTTCCTATTAGCTCTGAAACCCATTTTAAATTAGATTATTTAATGTTTGGGCTTCTAGTTTCTTGAGCTTTCTACAGATTTTATAGATCAGTTCTCTGATGTAGGGTTGGTGAAGATCTTTCCCCATTTTGTAGGCTATCATTTTGTCTTATGACTGTGCCCTTTGCCTTACAGAAGCTTCTCAGTTTCAGGAGGTCCCATTTATTAATTGTTGCTATCAGTGTCTGTGCCACTGGTGTTATATTTAGGAAGTGTTCACCTATGCCAATGCATTCAAGGGTGTTTCCCACTTTCTTTTCTATCAAGTCCAGTATAGCTGGGTTTATGTTAAGGTCTTTGACATACTTGGATTTGAGTTCTATTCAGGGTGATAGATATGGATCTATTTGCACTTTTCTACATAACAGGCTATAATCCACAACCTCTGATCAGCTAGGATACAGTAGTAACTTAAGAGAGACATGAATGTCATTGTAGCCTGATTTCTCAAGAACCTTTGTCATGAGGAAGTGGTGGATTTTGTGAAAGGCTTTTTCAGCATCTAATGAGATGATCATGTGCTTTGTTTCTTTCAGGTTGTTTATATGATGGATGACATTCACAGTTTTTCATATGTTGAACCATCCCTGCGTCTCTGGGATGAAGTCTATTTGATCATGGTGCATGATTTCTTTTAATGTTCTTGAGTTTTGTTTAATATTTTATTGAGCATTTTTGTATCAATATTCATTAGGGAGATTGGTCTGTTACATCTTTGTGTTTTGGGTATCAGGGTGATGTAGTAGTGGGGGTTCTCAGTCCCGGGCAGCCACAGGTCCGAGACCCATAGACCTGCCACCTGAGACTGCTTAGCTGCCCGGCCGCTCAGGTCCCCAGAAATGACTCAGACGCTTTTATTAACTTCATGCTATTTGGCCTATGGCTCAGGCACATTGCTAGCTAGCTCTTACATCTTAAATCAACCCATTTCTATTAATCTGTCTGCCACGTGGCCTGTGGCTCACCTGTGTTCCTTACATGTTGTTTCTTGGGCCGCTTCAGCTCAGTCTGTCTCTGACTCCGCCCTTCCTTTTCTACCTATTCTGATTCCTCCTCCTACTTCTTCTATGGTGCCTGTCATGGCCCAAAACAGCTCCTTTATTTAAAGATTGAGATTCACAGCATACAGAAAGGCATTCCCACATCAGGGTGACTGTAGCCTCTTAAAAAGAGTTTGGAGATGTTCCTTTTGTTTCTCTTATATGGAACAACTTAGGAGTATTGGTATTAGTTCTTTGAATTTTTGGTAGAATTTTGCACTGAAGCCATCTGGCTATTTTTTTTGCTTGGGAGACATTTAATAGGTGTTTTTCTTTTTATTTCCTTAGTGGTTATAGGTCTATTTAGGTATTTATCTGGTCTTGATTTAATTTTGGTAAATTACACCTGTCTAGTAAGCTCTCCATTGTTTTTAGGTTTTGTGAGTACAGGTTTTTAAAGTATGACCTATTTTTTTTTTAAAGAATTAGGCTAAATATGTAAAATTAAAGTTCTTTGCATATTATACATCAGTATTGAGTAAGCCATGAAGAGAGAGAGTTTTAAAGGTGGAGATGCTTTGCTCTACATATCATCATTTTTTAGAAAAGAATTAAGGTAGAGTTCTGGATGGTGACTGGAGAGCAAACTATTTAATTCCAAGTGGGAAAAGTTTAGGCCTTACTCAGACCTGGACTATCCTCAGAATTTATGGGTTATATTGTTTGCATCTTTAGCCCCAAAAACTACGACTGTAGCAATGACAACCACAACCCAAGCTCCGTCATCCACAACCCAAGTTCCATCACCCACAACCCAAGTTCTGACATCCACGACCCAAGTTCCGGAATCCATGACCCAAGTTGTGACATCTACAGCCCAAGCTCTGACAACCACAGCAACAACCATGAAGAATATTGGCAGCCATGGAGAGACTCAAACCAGGCCCCTCACCTGGTAAGTAGAGCTGGAATCTGGCAGCTCTTTCTAACTGGGCTGTCCCTATGGCCTCTCCCCTTGGAGGGGTTCCACATAAAACAGAAGATGCCCTGGACTCTTAGGAAAAATTTCATTTCTAGTCTAAGTATAGCCCCAGCATTACATGGCTATATTGATAATTACCCCCATTTCTAATTTTTAAAAAGTCACTTATTTAAATACTAAATTGGCCTGGCCATCTTATAATTTTATTTGCTAAATTCATTAATTATCTTATAGGGACACTCAGGCCGGTGTACTCTCACATCAAAGTTTGAAGTGGGATCCCCAACTCTTTCACCTTGTAGTACACCAATACTTCCCTTCTTTGTCTCAGCTTCAAGAGGTCAACATCTTCATCTGAGTGCAGAAGAGACTGAGCCTAGTCATTGCTGGCGTCCCCAAAGGTCAAGACAGAGGGCCATGGTTGGGTCTCCTCCTAGTTAGAAAAGACTCTTCTCTCATCAGCTTCTGGATGCAGTCCATAAATAAATCTCACTGTTCCAATACAACTGTGACAAGAGCCAGTGTAGGGTCTACACAGCGCAGAGGAGGAGAGTGGGAACCTGAGGACTGTGCTGTGCCAGTGTAAATCTTGTTGCCCTTGAGGTGTCCAGAGGAATTCCCAGCACTGTATAACCATCTGTATTCCCATCCTCTTGGGGTCAAGTCTCCAGGTCAAGGACAGAGCAAAATCACCAGCTTCCATGTCTACCTATAGTGAAGGCAGTGGATACCTCACCAGCCCTGCCTGAGAATTACCTCCCGGGTCTTATCTAGTCCCCACTCTCTTGCTTCTATTCTGTTCTTTCTCCCACTAAATCTTAAGTTAGACTAAGATACTTCAAAGTGTTCTGTAGGTGAACCTTTTGTAGGAACTGATGGTAGGCTCTGTCCTGCTAGCTGCTTCCAAATAACCACACAAATGCTTATTATTAATTACAAATGCTCAGTTGATATCTTAGGCTTGATTTTAGCTAGCTCTTGTAACTTAAGTTAACCTATCTCTATTAATCTATGTGCTGCCTGGAGGCTCATTTACCTCATCTTTGTAGTCTCCATGCTTCTTCTTTTGAGTCTGGCAGGTGATCCTAGACTCTACCCTTTACTTTCCACCATTCCCTCTGCCCTGAAAATCCTCTCTACTGGATGTTTAGGTTTTTATTAAACCAATATCTGTGATATATGTCCAATAGTGTAAAGAAATTTTATATATTTTCCCTTTTGTCTAAATAAAAACAAAGGTTTTCAATCTAATATAATAAAACTATAGACAATACAAACAATTATTAGATTAGAATTACATTTATAATGTTCAGTCCATTTGTATTTGAAGAAAATTCTCCATTATCTTACCTTTGTGAGTTTCAAGTTTTATACCTATATTATGCCCTGCTTGTCCATTTGGACAGCATAGTATCAGCAGTTGAAGCAAGGGCACTTGCCTGCCCAGTGGTTAACTTTTGCCACAAAGAAGGTCAACTCTATATGAAGTTTCTTTGATGCCCAGCATCTTCTCTGAAGTAAATTGGTGCTGCCAGGAGCATATAGGTCTTATTATTATAAAAATAAAATGAACCTATGTTATTGAAATACCTTAAATGTCAAATTCTATATATCTTAGAAAGATAACCCATTATCTAAAATATATCTGTTTGACCTTGAAATATATATAATATGACTACAAGTGTGATTTAATGATATTAAATTTATATTTCTTTATATTTTAATTAGTTGGTAATAATATCTTTTAAGGACTAGCAATTTGCATTATATTGTTAGATGCACTGTATAGATATAATACCTTAAACAAGAGTAGAAATGTATGTACAGAAACAAAATTGATCTCAACTTTGTATCAATATACAAACATTAAATCCAGTGTAAGATATTTAAAACTAGTTGCTTTTTAAAATTAGATTCAATGATCTATACTTTTATTATATCATATCAATATTTCTTTTTTTCTAAGAGTAGATTATTGAATCTACTCTTTTATCCTATAATATCTGTAATCTTTTTCTATTTCTCTTTTCAAACAAAAACCATGAATCTAATATCTCTTTTTTAGCTTTTCCCCCCTAACAATTGCCAATAAAATTTGTAATCAACCACCCTAAACAACTGCAATTATTCATAACCCATTAAAAAGCTAAGAACCACTCACCCCACCTCTTGGGAATGTGGGCCTTGCGACCTTACATCTACCACCTGCTATCTGGGGGCAATGCCATCTTTATGGGATCCTGAAAAGAAAAATATGGGTTAATTGTCAAGTCCTGGGAGAGATAGCTGTATCATTTGTTGTACACTTTCTGCACGATGGGAAAGTACAAGGCTTATCTCACATCCAGGCTAAAGTAGTCTGTGAAGTAGGTCATCTCAGCTAGCTACCTCGAAATTGTCCTGAGGGTTTTGTAGCTCAAAAGTAATCCTCAGATAATGTTTGTTATCTTGATGGCATTATCACAGTCCATAAGAAATAATTGTTGTGGGACCCCATTATCCTTTTGGAGGTTTCAAAGATTACCATTAGGCATCATCATGGTTCACTGCATAACACTGATAGAGACTCAAACCCAAAACAATGCTCAGGAAGCTAGATGAAGTCTTTTCTCTAGAATTGGCTGGTACTTTATATAACATGGCAAAAGTTTAAATCTGTATTTTAATCTTATGAATTTTGATATCACCATAAATTCATGGCAATGTTAGCCACATATGGCTTTAATTTTTCTCTCTGTCCTTCAGACCCTATATATTCAAGGCACTTCAGACACTATTTTTACTTGGGATAACATACCAATACTAAATTCTACTTACTTTTTGAAGGGGCTAGTTTGAATGCCAAAATTCTTGTGCAATTATTGTTACATCGATACCTTTGTTTACAAGACCTTCAATGACAATGTCATTTATTTGTATTTTTAATTTTGGACTTTGTTCATTTATAGAAGTTTGCCAAAATATTTGCTTTATGGTTCTTGCTAATTTTTTTGTTTTCTTCTCTATAACTGTTCTATGGTGCAGAGTAGTATGTTTTTTTTTTAAAGAGTAGGCATTAAGTTCTTTCATTGCTATGGGAAGGTGTTTCCTCTATGATGACAGGATAGGACTGAACGGAATTTGATATGGGGTGCCCCTCAGAGCATTTCCACATGACAAGAAGTTATTTGTCTGTCCCTTGTTGACCTTTATTTGTTGATCCAATGCTTGCCTTTGCCATATCTCTGCATACTCCAGAAGGGAGGAACATTTTTTTGGAATTATTCTTAGCAAAAACATTGATTCTAGGACACGCTTATAGTTTCTTTTTAGATGACCTTGTTTTTCACAGTTGAAACATTTTAAATTTTGATTTTTCTTCAAACCTTTTTCTACTTATACATCATCATAATTATGAAAATCAAGATTAATGTATCAGTTTTTCTAATGGTACTGATATTGCCTTTAGCAGCCTAATTATCCTTTTGTATTGTACATTGCATTTTTAAAAGGCAGATATTCAATAATTATTTGTCTAGCTTCTAAATTTGGTACCATTTTATTTATTGATGAAGCCAATCTTTGTAAGAAATCAGTGAAAGTTTCTTTTGAGCCCTGGGTCACTTTTGTAAATGATTCAATTTCTTCCTGCTTCTTCAATTCTATTTCAAGCATTTAAGGCTGCCATGTAGCATAAAGCCAGGGTGTAGTCATCATATAAAGATTGCTTTTGTATATTAGCATAATATCCCTCTTTTGGTCTTGGCAGATATCAATATCTTAGCCCTACTTTATTTATCAATGGTCTTAGTTTTGTCCCTTTCACAAGATCCTCCATTATAATTATGGACCAGCCTCCTAAACAACTATAACCATATCTGTCCAGTTTTTAGGACAATTCTATTATAATTCAACCACCAGTATAACTTCTGCTTTACACTGGGTGAGTACATGCCATATGAGACTATTGTTTACTTGAATCTCCTCAAATCTAACATTTTCACAGGAATCCATTCAGCTCTTAAACAGTCTGGAGGATTTCTATCATTTAGCAATTTCTATAAGATTACTGGAGAAATTAAGGTGGGCTCTTTGAAAGCCTTAGGGTGTTTCTATGTAACTTTAGAATGCAATGCTGAGATTAGTTTTGCTTTGAATTCGTGTGCAGTATGAGGTTTCTGGCCTGTCTGCCTGTGGTCCAGACCCACAGACCCACAGTCCATAGAAAAACACAGACACTTGTATTAATTTCATGCTGATCAGCCTATGGCTCTGGCATATAACTTGCTAGCTCTCACTCTTAAACTAACCCATGATTCTTATCCTGTTCAGCCATGTGGCTCGGTACCTTTTCTCAGAGCAGCATAGTTGTCCTCTGCATCTGCTGCCTTCTCTGGCAACTCTGCTCTTCCTGCTCCCAGAGTTTTCTTAGTCTGGTAGCCTCACCCACACTTCCTGTCTGCCTTCAGCCAATCAGCATTTTTATTAAACCAGTAGGTGGGACAATTATTTACAATGAAACAGAACACAATACCACTACATTCTTGCTTGGGTCTGAATATCTCTATGATATGTTTTTAAAGGTTTTCTAATCTTGGCGATCATATTAACTAACTTGGCACTTATATAAACCAACTTTTTAAGGGATAAAATAATAATGATGAAACAAATATTTGTAATAAATATGTTAATCTCATTCACATCAATTATTCTCTCTGTTAATGGTTCTATTTTCAAACCATCTGGAGTATTATAAAACAAGAACAAATTCCTTTCATTGTAACAATTATTCCCATTTATTAATGCAGAAAACTCTCTCTCTTCTTCTCTATCTCTCTTCCTTAATCTAATTCCCCTTTTTAAGAAACCCCAATTGACTTATCAAATCTGCTGACAACCATGATTCAGATGACTTTGAATTAGCAGCTACAAAGTGTGGCAGCAACTCAAGGAGGGGTGGGGTTCCAGAAAAAAAAAAACCACAAAACACCAAAATAGGGAAGCCACTGTCTGAAAAACACACACAGGACATCATGGGGAAGAAACACATGGGGTAGAAACTGTTTGAAAGGCAAAGCTGGATGGTCGAAACAGGCTAATTCCAAAACCCTAGCCAGCTGGGTATTGTCTCCGGCTTCATGTAGCTCGGGTATGTGCCAGTGGCTGCAAAGCTACAGGCAAGTGGCTTTTTCATGAATTAATGTCTCAAAAATTGGGTACCAGATATCTCACAAATCCTAATTTATCTTTTAATTAAAAATCCAAAGCCAGATATTAGGGCAAATGCTGAAAGATCAGAGAGACAAAGAAACAAGACACAGACACTTATCACCTTGCCAACTCCTCAAACTAAAAGGGGTAAGATTCTGTGTGGTGATGTATTTTTAAAATTCTGCCTCCACAAATCCTCAGAGTGAATGCCTCTGAATCATCAGCTGAAAAGAAAGGACTGAACTCCTGTCTCCTCCCACCTTAAATTTCTTTCTCTGCCCACTTATTTCATTTTCTGGTTCAAAATTTCTAGTGCTGGGATTAAAGACATATGTGCTTCTCAAATACTAGGACCAGAGGGGTGGGATCACAGTGCTGTGATCAAAGATGTGTGCCAAAACTACCTGACTCTGTTTGGCCTTTAACTCACAGAGGCAGATCTGCCTCTGCCTCCCCAGTTCTAGAATTGAAGGTGTGTGTCACCGTTCCCTGACCTCTTGGCTAGCTCTTGGTTGTCTCTATCTTCTGAACTTTAGGCAAACTTATTACATACACAATATTTCACCACACTCATCTCCAGGTTTTTCAGAGATCACATTTATTTTTTCCCCAGGGTGATCCATGCATGTCCCTCTTACGTTCTTCCTTATCTTGCTTCTCTAGAGCTGTGAGTTATAGTCTAGTTATTCTTTGCTTTACATCTAGTATTTACGTATGAGTGAGTACATACCATGTTTATTTCTCTGAGTCTGGGTTACCTTACTGAGGATGATTTTTTTAAAAGTTACATCTATTTGCCTACAAAATTTATGCTGTCATTGTTTTTTTTACAGCTGAGTTATACTCCATTGTGTAAATGTACCATCTTTTCTTCATCCATTCTTCTGTTGAGGGGCATCTAGGTGGTTTTCATGTTCTCTCTATTACAAATAATGCTGCTATGAACATAGTTGCACAAGTATCCTTGTGGTATAACTGAGCTTTCTTGGAGATATGCCCAAGAGTGGTATCATTAGGTCTTGAGGTAGATTGATTCCCAATTTTCTGAGGAGTTGCTACACTGATTTCCAATACAAGTTTGCACTCCCATCAGCAGTGGAGGAGTGTTCCCCTTACTCCACATCTTCTCTAGCATAAGCTGCTTTTAGTAATTTTTTATCCTAGCAATTCTGACACATGTAAGATGGTAACTCAGAGTCATTTTGATTTTCATTCCCCTGATGACTAAGTATGTTAAGCAATTTCTTAAATATCTTTCTACTATTTGAGGTTCTTCTGTTGAGAACTCTCTATTTCGAGCCTTAACCTGATTTTAAATTGAATTATTTGATATTTTGATGTCTTGATTTTTTTGTTATTTAGTTTCTTGTGTTATTTATAATTTTGGAGATCAGCCTCTGTCAAATGTGGGGTTGGTGAGATCTTTTCCCACTCTGTAGGCTGTCATTTTGTCATTACTGTGTCTTTTGCCTTACTAAAGATTCTCAGTTTCAGGAAGTCCTATTTATTGATTGCTGCTCTCAATGTCTGTGATCCTGGTGTTATATTTAGGAAGTGCTTTTTAACACATGTACCAGTGTGTTTAAGGCTACTTCCCACTGTCTCTTCTATCAGGTTCAGTGTAACTGGATTTGTGTTGAGGTCTTTGATCCACTTGTACTTGGGTTTTGTACATGATATTAGGTATGAATTTATTTGCAACCTTCTACTTGTTGACATTCAGTTATGCCATCTTTGTTGTTGAAGATGCTTTACCTTTTCTATTGTACAGTGGATTAATGTGTGTGGATTAATCTCAGGATATTCAATTTGATTCCATTGGTCCAAATGTCTGTGTTTATGCCAATACCAGGCTGTTTTCTTAATACAATAGCTCTAGGGTAGAACTTGAATTTTTTAAGCTGCAGAAATATGAAGTAGAAATTCAGCTGGTGCTGACAAGCTTAGACCATCCGAGCCAGGGGTTCTGGTGGAGGTAGAAGCCAAAACTCAAGTTGTTTTAGTGTTATTGACTTTTGAGTTTGTTAGCTGTTTTCTAGAATGTATTTCGTGTGTGCAATTGTAGCTTCCCATTTGTAACTACCTTGGGATCCATTTTCCAAGAACTTGCAGCCATGTGATTGATTATTTATGGGGCACAATTTCTTCCTTGAATTTGAGGCATATGGATAACTTCCCCTAGCTATGTGTGAATACAGTCACATAGGCAAATATCTCTTTTCCACAAATCAGGTCTTTTTCTTTCAGCATAGACTTACGAGTCTGTCTTCCTACAATTAATTTTATTAGCAGATATTTGGCCAGTGTCAGCCCACAGATAAAGTATTTCATTTGAGAGATTTCTGAGACATCTAAGACATCTTGAGATGTCCAAGGACACACTGCAGATAGATGAGAGACACTGGTGAGCACTAAAATCACCTCATCTACAAGATAAGAGAAACTTAGCTAACCTCACTAACTTAAATGTTTAACTTCCTCTGCTCCTTTGCACCTCAGTTTATTAATACAAGACTTTAGCTTAGCCATTTACTGGAGAAACCAAAGATGAACTAAGGAGGGAGATAGAAGCCTGGGCAGGGAATGAGGATGACAAGGAGGTGGGGAATAGGTGATCAATACTGTCTAGGCCCTTATGGTCCCCAAAAGAAACACAAAACCCCACAATATCAGTGTCGAATCCAATGTGACAGAGCAGAAGCAGCCACCAACCATTTCTAGATGTAGTGTGCCTCAAACTACCTAAGATGTAGAATAAGCTCCCACATAAGCAATGATAAGGTTGGGCAGAGCCATTAAGAAGATGATGTGGCAGAAGTTAAGGTCAAAAAGTCAGGAAGCAGGAAAGTCTTCAGTGTAGGTGGTATATAGACAAGATGAGGAGGGTTTGGGGAGTTAAAATAGGAAAGATCGTAGACTAAGGGGAATTGAGGGACACCAGGTAAAACTTCCCCAGTTTTAGCCTAAAGGCTGCATGAACATGAACAGTCATGCATTTGCAGGGAGGATCATCTGGGGAACATTTATATTTGTCTTAATCTGGCCATTGAAGGCCAGGACATGGACACAAGGCAGGCTGAGACCTCTATGCCAGGTGACAGCTTACTTCCTGTCTCCTTCATTTCCTACAGGTCCCTGATGAGCGGCATCTACTTCTTGCTCCGGGTCTTTCTGGATTTGCTCTGTTTCTGAGCATTCTCAGTGATGTCCTCTGGGTGAACAGGCAATGGAAGTGCTCTGGGGGAGGTGAAGTTGACCTGGTGAAGAAAGGTCCAGAATTCTGATGCCTGCTTGAGAGAGAAACATCTTCCTATAAATAGAAAATAATTTCTCTCTCTCTCTCTCTCTCTCTCTCTCTCTCTCTCTCTCTCTCTCTCTCTCTCTCTCTCTTTCTCTCTCTGTCTCTCTCCCTCTCTCTCTCTGTCTCTCTCTCCCTCTGTCATGTGTTTATACATTGTGGGTGCATATGTGTATGTAGAGGACAAATTCAGGTGTCATTCCACTCTTGTCTCACAGAGTTTCTCATTGATTTGGACTATTGCAAGTATGTCCAGCTGAGGAACTCCAGGGATCTATCTGCCTCCACCTCCTACCTTAACATTACAAGCACACACAATTGCCCCAGCTTTAACATACACACACACACATACACACACACACACACACACACACACACACACACACACACACACACACACACACACACACACACACTCCAAAAACCCCTACATTGTGGTGATTAAACTCCTGTCTTTGGACTTGCAATGAAGGCAAGCACTTAGCCAACTGAACAGTCTCTCCAGCTAGAAAAAAAATATTTCTATGAAGAACCAACCAGCAACTAAGCACATTCCAAACACAAATAGAGCAGTTGACAGAGTCTCTGTGTCACCTGCTTGGGTTTCCAAGGTGTATCTTTGTCTTGGTACCTGAAATATAGATTATTGGTCCAGAGAGACAAAATGGGAGAGTTAAGTGGGCAAGAGCTGCTGTTCACTCAAGAATCATAAGCCCACATCACCCCATTGTGTTGTACACTGCAAAGATGTGCCATTTGATTTGACTTAATAAAAAGCTAAGTAGCCAATAGCTAGGCAGGATTTGAGGGGAAGAGGATTCTGGGAAGAAAAGGAAAGTCTCCAGTCAGACACTGGAGGACATACAGGAGAAGATATAACAGCCACAAATACATGGCAGGAGGAAGATTAATAGAAATGGGTTAATCTAAGTCATAAGAACTAGTTAGAAACAAGCCCAAGCGGTAGGCTGGGTTTTGCATTTATTAAGAAGTTTCAGTGCCATTATTTAGGAGCTAAATGGAAGGACAGAGAAAGACTTGCTATAATATTGACCCCTCTAGGGCTGGTCTCTGTCCCAGGTCATCCAGTTGTCCTCCTGGCCTTCAAAAGCATCTATTCCGTGTCTAAGCACTACCCATCATCCAAATACAAGCTTCAAAATTAAAAAGATGTGGTTAAATTTAACAGAGGGAGCTAGAAAGTTCAAAAGCAAATGCTCAGCTAGAAAACAGTTGTTCCCAGCTCTCCAGCCTCAGCTAAGTTACGTAGCCTGCAGTGTGCAGCCTTCTTATCTTTTTGGCCTCTGAGACCCATAGTCCAACCTCACACTTAACACAGATGTACTCCCCACTTTGTGTGGCAAGAGTCCCCATGTTAGCATCTTCTCCTTGATGACATGCTTGTATCTCTAGAGTGAGAGTCTGTCTTGTTTGAGAGAAGGCTTTTTCTCTGCTTCAGTGGAGAATTCAATGGTCAGTTGCTTATGTTCCAGTAAGTAAACCCCCACCTACAATCAAACAATTCTAATTAAACTCAGTGGAACACACACACACACACACACACACACACACACACACACACACACACACACACCATGTAATCAGGAGAAGGGCTCATTGCAACAATGTAATGGCAGCACATTCATTCCAAACAGAGGTGGCCAGATCACTGAGTTCAAGGCTAGCCTGTTCTACAGAGTGAGTTCAGGACTACCCAGAGAAACCATATCTCAAAAAAAGTAACGAGAATAAAGAGAAATCAAAGAAAGAAGTGGGAACGAGAAGAGAGATGAGAATTGGTCATTACTAATAATCATTGTATGTACTTGTGAATCTGTAAAAGAAATTTTAAAATAATAAAATAAAAATTTTAAAAGGGAAGAGTTTCCCCATCTTCTTTCCAGGGCAGCTTTTGTCAGCACATCACTTTTATAGATGTGATACTTAAGTTTCCTTCTGCAAACAGCCCTTGTGAGTTAGTCCCCACCCTTCCTATCTATGTGGATTCATCGCCCCCACAGCTTCTCCTTCTCTTATTACTCAACTTACTGCCTTGCTGGCACACTTTCACTGTGACGTAGTTTTGCTATTCTTAGTGGCCCGTGGGCACTGTATTTATTCCTCTTTCCATGCTGTGATTGCAGCTGGAGACCTGAAAATTTGTTGTAGTTATGAGGTTCCCAGATCTCTCTGTCATTTGTTATGATGTGAGCATAGACCTTCCCTCAAGTTTTCTGGGATGGATGTCCCAGAGCAGCTATATGAGGCTGACACTCTCCCATCTCCCTCAAACACCCCTGATCTGACACAGACAGGTCATGAAGAAACCACACAGACCACTAGCCCAGCTCCTCTGCCTCCCACATCAAGGGCAACTAGAAGCAACCTGCCCTGTGCTCCACAGATAATAATAGCTGAGGTCTGTGATTCCAAGTCTAGTTGTGTCCTCTGTCCCACAGTCTGTACACTGAGTTCTGTCCACTAAACATTTGTATTTGACCAGTCTGATTTGTGTCATTGCCCATTCTATGAGGACACCATCCAAAGCTCCAACATAACTAATTTAGCACCGACACCATAATATGCAAAAATTCCCTTAGCACCTCCTGCCCTCATAGAATATTGGTAAAGACCCCAGAAAGTCAGCCCTACCATCATCTTGGACATTTGGAGATCTTGTGAGATGGATCCTGCTCATTTTTTCCAGCATGTTTCTTTTCCTTGGAATCAAGAATAGACTTTCTCTGACTCCCACCTGAGCCCTGTAGTTCCAGGTCCACAAGGCTATAGAACAACTATCCTGAGGAATGAATAGGAAAAGAATTGGAGGCAGCCACAGCCTCCCATCTCATGGTCTCCTAGAAATGGCCGTATCTCCACAACTCAGCAAAGATATCCAATCCTATCTGATTCTCCTTGGAGTCTTGTCATTAAATAATTTGTGTGTGTATATGTAATGGTGTCTACACACACACCTACATTGTATATGGGCATCCCATAGCACAAATATGGACATCAGTGTGTGTGTGTGTGTGTGTGTGTGTGTGTATGTGTGTGTATGTGTAGATATGTGTGTATATATACATGTATGTGTGGGTATGTATGTGTGTCTGTGTGTGTAGGTATGTATATATGTGTATGTATGTGTGTATGTATGTGTGTATGTATGTGTATATGCGTATGTATGTGTTTGTATGTGTGTGTATATGTGTATGTATGTGTGTGTGTATATCTGTGTATGTATGTGTGTATGTGTGTATATGTGTCTGTATGTGTGGGTATGTATGTGTGTCTGTGTGTGTAGGTATGTATGTGTGTGTATGTATGTGTACATGTGTATGTATGTGTTTGTATGTGTGTGCATATGTGTGTATATGTGTATGTATGTGTATGTATGTGTGTGTATGTGTGTGTATGTATGTGTGTATGTGTGTATATGTGTATGTATGTGTGTATATGTGTGTGCATGTGTGTATGTATGTGTGTGTATATGTGTGTATATCTGTGTATGTATGTGTGTTTGTGTGTATATGTGTATGTATGTGTGGGTATGTATGTGTGTCTGTGTGTGTAGGTATGTATGTGTGTGTATGTATATGTACATGTGTATGTATGTGTTTGTATGTGTGTGTATATGTGTGTATATGTGTATGTATGTGTGTGTATGTGTGTATGTGTGTATGTATGTGTGTATATGTGTGTGCATGTGTGTATATGTGTGTGCATGTGTGTATGTATGTGTGTGTATGTATGTGTGTATACACTATTGTGTGTGGGCATGCAATGGCATGAGTGTGGAGGTCAGAGAACAATGTTATAAAGTCGGTCCTCTCCTTAGCCTTTTCTGGGGCTCCAGGGATAGAACTCGGGGTGCTGGCTTTTGTTTACTCAACATTCACTCCACTCACTTGTGAAAATAGAAAAATCCTGTCTGAATCTTCTCCTTTCCTGTAATAATAGAAAAATCCTGTAACTCTCTCCCCCTCGACCTCTTTCTGAGGTCCCTGAAACTAGCTAAGGTTGACAGAGTTTCAGCTCCATTGTATCACTAAATTAGATGGCAGTTTCTCAGAAAAGCTTTGTTCACAGGATTGAGGGCTGCTTGGGACACACCCATTCAGCCTGAGTGAGACCACCCGAGATACTTCCCCAATTCCTGAGACCCTCCTGGTCAGCAGATTGACCTTCTGGACTTCACTCGAGGGACCACCCAAGATAAGCCCTGGGACCACATTCCTGATGTAGCAACCTGGGTGGGGCCACCCAGAAAAGCCCTACCATGGGAACTGTTAACCATGTGTTGTTTTGCTGAGGCAAGAACTTTCCGAAGCTTGCACAATGTGCCCATTGTGACCATTGCTCCAGGAAATGAATATCCTTAGAAGGTTCCCCAGCTTGCCCAAGACTCCTATTGTTTCACAGGAAATACGCCTGCCTGCCTGTCACATTCCTAAACTCCGTCCTAAACTGACCTTTGCCCCCACCCTGTTGTAACTTTCCTATCCCCTCCCCTACGCAGAGTGCGGTATAAGAATTCTACTCTGAAAGCATTCAGGGCTCTTGGCTTCCACAGTGCCTGGAGCCCACACATGTGCGTGTACCAGTATATCATTCATATTCATTAAACTCTCTTTTTCTTTAAAGTTGACAGTGGTCATTCGCCATGGTTTTGGGGTGTCTAGGGGTGCTCTAGGGGCACCCATCTGTTACACACTAATATATTTTTGTTTACAAATCCTCTCTCTGCCTCTTGTTAAATTCTTCAGCTTTCTCCCAATTTCAACCCTTAATACAAGGGAGTCAGGGCTCAGAAACTAGCAAATGAACATTGGTGCCAAGTGTAAGGAAAAGGGAAGGAAGACAGATTCTTGAGCTGTTGCATGGATCTTAATTGATCTTACAATAAAATATCAGCATCAGATATAGAGGTAAATATTTAAAGATCAGAGAAGCAGAGGAAGAAGTCAAGAGAAACTTCTCCCTACTACTGAGTCCTCAGGTGGAAAAAGGTAGATTCTATCTTCATGAATCTTTAGACTGAATGCCTCTGAGTTCTCACGCAAAATGGAAGGGAACAAAGGCAGGGCTAAACCACTGTCTCCTCCTGCCTTACATTCCTTTCTCTGCCCATCCATATCACTTCCTGTTTCAACCTTCATAGTACTGGGACTAAAGGTGTGTGTCAAGACTGCCTGGCCCTGTTTCTCTTTTAGACTAGATTAATCTCCTGTAGCCCAGCTTGGCCTTGAACTCACAGAGATCCACCTGCCACTGCCTTCAGAGTGCTAAGTTTAAAGGTGTGTGCCACTACTGTCTGACCTCTATGGCTAACTCTATGGCCAGCTCTATCCTCCAATCTTCTGGCAAGTTTCACACCTTAGATTATAAACAGTATATCACGACATGAAGCCAACTCAAGGCCAGAGCATCAATGGAGTTCTGAGAATGCAGTTACCATGCTGCCAGTTGACACTGGTGGTGTTTATTTTTGTAATTAATTTTTTATTTTATATGTATTGGTGTGTAGCATACATGTTTGTCTATGTACTACATGTGAGTTGTGTGCCCACAGAAACCAGAAGAAGACAACGGATCCCCCTGGAACTAGAGTTACAGATGGCTATGAGCTGCTGTGATAATGCTGGGAATAAAACCTGTCTCTGTGGGAGAGCAGCAGGTGCCCTTAACTGCTGAGCTATCTTTCCAGTTCCTGGCATACATTTAAAAAATATTTATCATATTATCATTTTAAATTATGTGTATCTGTATGTAGGTATGTGCATGTGGGTGCTGCTATTCATGGAGTCCGAAAAGAATTCAGATTCCCCGGAGCTGGAGATGGGGTGGTTGTGAGCCACCTGAGTTGGATGCTGGGAACTTAACTCAGATCCTCTTCAAGAGCAGCATCCATTCTTTTTTACTTTAGTTTTTATTCATTTTAAAACCTTAGATGTATGTGTTTTGGGTTGCATGCATGTCTGTGCACCATGTGCATGCCTAGTGCCACACAGAGGCAGAAGGAGAGCATCAGTTTGTTTTCCTGGAACTAGATGCCTGTGTGCCTCTATGCAGCTTTTGGCAATTGAACCCAGGTCCTCTGGAAGAACAACTTACCCACCGAGCCATCTCTCCAGCACCTGGTATGGTTTCTTACATAGACAGATTCTCTCCATCATGTAGCCAAGTTGACCACACCAATTAATAATAAAAGGGGCATGATGAACAGATTAAGGATTCTCTCCAAGCTCCATTGAAAATTATGTGATGTCTCCTAAAGTAATTCCTTTATCATTTAACAGTTATTTTTTAAGAGCCTACTAAGAGCTCAGCCCTGGTATAACCCAAAAGGTAGAATGTCTGCCCTCGTGGAACTTACATTCTGTCCCAAGTACATAAAAGGCTTGCATATTACAATCAGCTTAGTGGAGGAACCAAACAGGGGAAGAGTGCCATAGGGTGGTGCTGCAAGTCTTCACTGAGGACAGGACTTTTCATCTGGGACCTGTTGCATGAATTCTATTTGATATTATAATAAAAACCCAGAGTCAGATATCAGTGAAAAAGTGAAATATCAGAGAGACAGAGGAACAAACCACAGCCACTTCTCACCTAGCCAACTCCCCATGCCAAATCCTCAGACTGAATACCTCTGACTCCTCAGCCAAAAGAGTCAAATGCATGTTCCTCCCACCTTTTAGCTCTTTCTCTGCCCAGCCATTTCACTTCCTGGTTCAAACTTCCTCATACTAGGATTAAAGGCATATGTGTTTCTCAAGTACTGGGAGCAGAGAAGTGCGGGGGTTAAAGGTGTGCGCCACCACTGCCTGGCTCTTTTTTGCCTTGAACTCACAGAGATCTGCCTGCCTCTGCCTCATAAGCATTGAGATTGAAGGTGTGTGTGCGTCACCCTCTTTGACCTCTAGGGCTAAATCTGTGGCTGGCTCTGTCCTCTGATTTTCTTAGGCAAACTTTATTAGATACACAATATTTTAACACGAGGACCTGTGGGGGAAGGAAGGCTGTATAATGGCATCCCAAATAATCTACCATAAATGAGCCGGGAGGTGGAAACACATGTCTTTAATCCCAGAATTTGGGAGATAAGGGAGGTAGATCTCTGTGAGTTTAAGGCCAGCCTGGTGTATGTTCTGCTCAGTTTTGATGGCCCCCATAAAGATTCCCAGAATCACACCAACTCCCTGAGATGCAAGCACAAAGCAAGGTTTATTTCAGCTGACTGTCATATAGCAGTGCCTGTGGAGGAGGGCCCCTTCCTACTCAGAACAGGGCCTTTTGAAGCAAAGACCATAGGAATGCCATTATCAGACTGGGAAGCGTGTGGCCAGGGCTCAGAGGAATTTTCTTAACTATCTCATTTACCATGTGAACAGCTGCTGGCTGCTTGGTTGTCTTAGAGTGGGGGAAAGATACTTTGTAGCTGGGCTAGAATGTCCTCTGATTACCTAGGAATGTGCTTGACCTTGGGTGCTTGGCCTTGGAGGTTTAGAAACTTATCAGGATGGGGAACTAGAAACTTCTCAGTTCCCAGAATAGATCCAGACCTCAAGATAGAGGGACTTTGGTTTTCACACTCTCCCCTTTAATTTATATGACTGTTTCAGTTTTGGACCAGTGCTCAGACACTCATTCATCATAGCCACTGGAGAGTAGTGGGCTTTGCACCATGAGTGAATTGTTCCTAACTTGGCCTTCATAAATTGTACTAGTCTGTTCAGGATGCACACCCCAAGGGTGAATAGAAGAATTCAAATAACGAGAGGTCCCATCGTGCTGAAAAGGAGAGTTGCGAGCCATGGTGATCTGGAGTACCAGCATTGGAACCAACCTTTGTTCTTCTCACATTCTCTTTATCTCTTAGCTAAGTCCTCCTGGATTTTGGCCATGGTGTCTTTAATAACACCCGAGTGATCTACATAAAAGCAACATTCCTCCCCCAGGGCTGCACATAGCCCGTTGTCTCTTAAGAAAATGAGGTCTAACCCTCATCAATTCTGCAACACTACTTCTGCAAGGCTGGAAAGAGATTCCTTTAGGTATGAAATGGAGCACTCCAATTTCTTCATCTATAGATTGGTGAAGACTATTATGGTGCTGAGTCTGAGTCACAAAGGAGAACACTGGGTTACTGGGACACCCGTGCCTACTCCTGCAAGGTTCACTCCTAGCAGGATGTGTAGGGTTAAGGTTGTCAATGCTCTCTTTTGACTCTATAGCCTCCTTCAGTCAACCCCCAAAACTCCTCATTTGAATGGTATGTGGGGAATGGGAGTGACACAAGCCTTACAAGAATACAAAAGCCTGTTTTGCTAAGTACCTGAGCATGGGCACAGGGGGTCAGGCCACTTGAGTAAGCCCACCAGGTGTCAGCTTGGGACAGGAGGTAGCCCATCTTGTTTGCTAAGAAGGATGTTACAATGTGGCTGGTATCAGCTGGGGATGGTCCCTACACAGTGCCCTTGCTCACTGATTTGCTACAATGTTAATGACTGCTTGGAACTCCATCTACATATTGCAGCAGGCTTACCTCTGGGTTCTGGAGTCTGAAATCTCCCAAGTCCTCACAGAATGCTTCATCAAAGATGGTAGGAGAGTTCTTAAGCCCCTAGGGCTGCTGTGTCCAGGTTAGTTGTCCACTGACTCCAATCTTGGGATCATACCACTCAAAAGCGAAATAGACTTGACTCTGTGGGGCTAGTGGCAGGCTGAAGAAGGCATCCTTTAAGTCTAACACAGTCAGTCCTATCAGTTGTCCCTTGACAGCTGCCTTTATTATGTGCTAGGGGTTCCTGTTCTTCCTCAGACTAACCTGGCGGTGGTGCAGAGAGTGAGTAGGGTGTGAGGGGGGGAAGAGATCAGATTCCTCCATCCCCCCCCCCCCAAAAATATGTTGGTTTTCTTCTCCTGGAGGGCAAGGGCATGTGCTGGGGTAGAAGGTTTAGCAGAAGAGGTTGGAGGTAAGAAAGGCTTCACCCATGGCAGTAGACCTTAGGATCCATCCACCAGTCCCCTCCAAGTTACTATGTATGGAATGTGGTCTGGTGCCCGGTCTGGGGCTGAAAGACTCTCTCCAACTCTGTGAATGGTTGCAGAATCAAAAACCCCTTTATGTGGCCATCCTTCATCAAACGTGGGCCACTCTGAGGAACAAAAACTCACCCATTTCCCTTTCCTTACTTCAACACTGTTATTATGAGTAGTAGCTTTTACATCAGACCAATGAGCCAGAGTCAAGTCCGAGGGAGTGGATGAGGTACCTCCCATCCACTATCAGTCAAACAGTAAACAACAAGCCCAGAAAAAGAGATAAAACAGAGCAGGAATCAGGGCCCTATACTGATGACCATGGTCAACAGAGGGTCTCTGTCTTGGAGCCCCAGGTTCTATAAGCCTGCAAACCATGTGGATGGGATGTTGCAGTGTCAATACGCTGCCCGATCCCCTTTCTCCACCTCCCCGGATTCCACAGTTTGGGTGGATAGAGTACCCTGACCTTCCATATCCTAGAAGGACAGGTTTCCCTGTGGGGGATCCAGGATGTCTCCTGGTCCCTCCTGAGACTGCCATATGAGTGCGTACACTCTGGCTGATCCTTGATCAGACAGATACAGATGCAGAGGCCCCTCTAGGAAGCAAAAGCACAGAAAGACAAGGGAGACAGAATGGCTGACCAAGCTGACCTTACCTTCAGGACTTTGATTCTCACAGTGTACAGAGTAAGTCCAGGATAGGGTTACACAGAGAATACTTGTCTCAGAAAAAAGAACAAACAAAAAAATAAAAGTAAGGCAAAAAACCCCCCACCATGTAATGAGAATTTAATGCTTATATTTTTGAGCCTGAATATAGTGGTCAATAAAGAGTGTCATGAGGACCGGGTGGGTAGTGGTGAATGCCTTTAATCCCAGCACTTAGGAGGAAGAGGCATGTAGGTATCTATGAGTTTGAGGCCAGCCTGGTCTACAGAGTCTCCAGGACATCCAGGGCTACATAGAGAAACCCTTTCTTAGTGGGAGGAAAGAGGGTGAGAAGGGAAGGATGCATGTGTTACAGATCCAGAGAAAGATATCCTGACTTGGAAAGTCAGGCTATACCCACGGCTGTGAAGAGAGGTATCCTGAATTGTGAGGAAGTCAGGCGATACCTATGGTCTCCCAGAAGGATGTAGCAATTTTGTTCCTTTCTGAGAGAGAGAGCCTTTGCAGCTGAGCTCTGCCCCCAAACCCCATAAGCGAGCTTCCCAGCAGAGCCATGTACTTCTACTCACTTCTGACTCAAAATGTTACTTCTTCTGTTTTCCTCCGCTAAAGGGAAAACCTCGGCAGAAATGTACCAATCTCCTCTGGCTCCCCTGAAAAGTTGTTCCTTTTTCTACTCACCTCCCCTAAGAGAATATCCCAGCAAATATTCTGCTCTGTGCCTGCAAAAGAAGATCTTCACCCAAAACTCTTTTGAGAAAGAGTAATTTTGGAAAGAGAAATCCAGGAGAGAGATTACCTCTGCCAGTTGATAACCGAACAGGCATGGGGCTTATTTAGGGCTTCTTAGAGGCAGAGGTTTTCCAGGGAGAAGATTTCTGCTTATAGATTGGCTGATTTAGTTGATTGGGAGAAGAATCAGCTCTGGTTTTAGGGCCAAACAGTGTTTCTTTTACTGGCTTTTTTTTTTTTTTAAGGCTTTTCACTCCAGTTTCAAGCCCGGGATGTATTTCTTTCACTGGCTTTGGTTCCAGGGTCAAACTGTGTGGTGGAATTCAGGTGTTAGCTGACAAGGTTAAAAGGCATTTCTCTAGAGTTCTGAGAGCTTGAACAAGGTGTGGCCAGCCCCGTTAAAAAAGGCTACTAAAATCATAAACGGCCTGTTTAATTCCTACTTTCTTAAAATTCAAATCAGCATCCATCATCCATCACAAGACAATCCTACCTTCAAAAATCTTCCTAAAATTTAATTTATATCCATAAATGTTAAAATACCCTCTAATAAATATTAATCCTCTATATATAATATAAATAACAATTGCTACAATAAAAGTGTTTCTTTGGCCCTGGTTTCAGAGTCAAGGTATGTTTCATTGTTTATAGGTTCAGTGACAGTGTGGTTTCTCACCTTGTAGTAAGAGGTTTCTGTCCCAGACTTTCAGGCCTAGCCTCAAAGTTTAGACCTGCAGAGACACACAGATGCTTACATTAATTTTAGGCTGATCAGCCTATGGCCCAGACATACAACTTGCTAATTCTTTACCCCTTAAATGAACCCATGACTCTTATCTTGTTCAGCCATGGGGCTCAGTGCCTTTTCTCAGAGTAGTATAGTTGTCCTCTGCATCCTCTGCATCCAGTGTTCAGTGACTCTGGATTCTCCGTGACATTTCTGCACTGTTCTGCTATGTTCTTCCTGTTCCTAGAGTTTTCTTAGTCTGGTAGTCCCACCCACACTTCCTGTCTGCTTTTGGCCAATCAGCACTTTTTATTAAACTCACAGGCAGGACAATTATTTACAATGTAACATCATAAATCCACTACACCCTCCACTGACTCTGGTTTCAGGGTCAGAGTGTATTTCTTTGGTGGTCCTTATACCCTATAAAGGGAAACAAGATACAGGAAGAAACTAGATCATGAGGTAAGAGTCTCAGTTAATTGTAAATAAGAGAAAGCCACCCTGTGTGTTAGTCAAGGGGTATAATAAGCAGACCCATCTGTTAGTGGTCTAATTTCCATCCACCTGTTCTGGTCTGGTTTTTGTTGCTGCTGTGATAAAACTCTGATCAAAACCAACTGTTTGGGAGAAAAAGGCTTTATTTGGCTTCCATGTTATGGTCCGTTTTGAAGGAAGGGCAGAAACTGAGCAGGAACCTGGAAGCAGGAACTGAAGCAGAGGGCATGGAGGAACACTGCTTACTGGCTTCCTTCACAGGGCTTGCTCAGTCTGCTTTCTTCTAGAACCCAGGACCATCTGCCCAGGGGTGACATCACACATGGTGGGCTGAGCCCTTACATATCAATTAGCAATCAAGAAAATATTTGGTCACAGTAATGAGAAAAATAACTAATGCAGGCCTTTGAAAAAAGAAGGAAAAAAGAAAGAAAAATAATGACAGAGAGACAGGTGACAGGGTCTAGTAATTTTTGTCAGCTAGATACAAACTAGAGACCCCTGGAAGAATTTCTATTGAGCAATTGCCTTCATCAGATTGGCCCAGTGGGCACATCTATAGAAAAGTTTTCTGTAACAATACAATATAAATGATGCTTTGGTTGCATACTCATCTGTATGTATGTATGTATGTATGTATGTATGTATGTATGTATGTATGTATGTATGTCTTTATCTCATAGGCACATAGCCAACCCAAACACACATATGCAAAAATGTAAACACAATCACATATATAAAACTTACTCTTCCCAGATTGTTCCTGTTTCCACAGACATCTTATCTCCTTGTCTCCTTCCTTACTAGCTCTGTTTCAACTCCTGGGTCTGGCAAAAGCAACATCCCTCCTCAGCCTCCCCTAAAATGAAGGGCATCTTAGGATCTGACCCAAGGGATCCTCAAGCCTGGTTCACTTGAGAAGTCAGAATTGGAACTCGTGTTTCCAAGGGTCCTTTCTTCTGCTCTGTTTCAGCCCTGGGGAAGTCCCCATAGGGAACTCCTGCACACAATGTCTGTATAATGAAGAAATAAGGCAGGACAATGTGTTTACCCTCCATGTTTACTACTCCGGAGAATCAACAAGACCTCAGATGAAAAGAGAGGAGTGGCCACACATCCATCAGAATTGTCCCATGAACCTCCCATTCACAGGAAACTCATGAGGGTGTCGCCGAGAATGGCACAGGCACATGTGCTATGTTATTCGCGAAAGTGAAGGAGGTGGTTCCTCTGTGCTCACAGAGATGAAGCAATAGAAGATGGAGAGCTCTTGGGTCCACTCAGGAAGTGGTGTGTCACAGGGGGTGGGCAGCAGATCTCTGCCAGGACTGGGAGTGTTGTGAAGCCCCATCCTCAGTCTATGACCGTGAAAATGTCCCCCTACTGGGGGTGAGAGTGTTCTGCACAGAATTGTGACACCCCCCCCCCAGAAAGACCACCAGAGACTGAGATGTCCAGACTGCAAAAGCAAGGTTTATTGTAGGTGCACAATACAAGCCAGGCAGGGAGCTCATCCACACACACTCCTCACAGTGAGGCCAGGAGGAGCTGCTGGGGGAAGTTCATAGGCATTTTTATAGGGTGAGTTAACAACCTGGGGTGATTTTGAGGTTAAGGGTACATGCTTACAGCTGATTGGGCCTTTCTTTTTATCCACAAAAGGAAGATGGGTTTATTAATGACTGGGCGCCCCAGGACCAGGGCTTCCAGCAGTCTCTGCTTGACGGTGTCAAAGGCAGCCTGTCTCTTCTGGCTCCAGCTCAGGGTTAATTCTTTCATGGCCTAATAGAGAGGTTGGGCAACTTCAGTATATCTTGGAATCAAGACTCAGCAGAAGCCCACCGAACCCACTGTCTTGGGCGCTGGGATCTTTAGCACAGTTTCTTTCCTGGCCTCTGAGAGCCACTGTTGCCCCCTTCTAACATGTACCCAAGGTAAATCACCTGTGTTCTGCAGATTTTGGCCTTTTTAGGAGAGGCCCCATAGCCTAATGCCCAGAGTGTCTAGGAGGTCTCTGGCAGGCATTCCTCCTTTGTCTGAGTGGCTAATAAGATGTCATCCATGTACTACAAGAGGGAGACATGTGGATGTTGGGCTTGGTACTCACCCAGGTCTTCATGAAGGGCCTCATCAAAAATGGTGGGGGAGTTTTTAAACCCCTGTGGCAGTCTGTTCTAGGTTAGCCACCTGCTTATGCTGATCTCTGGATTGTGTCATTCAAAAGCAATGTAGGCTTGGCTGCCTGAAGCAAGTGGAAGGCTGAAAAAAGCATCTTTCAAGTCTAGGACTATGTACCATATGTTTTCAGGCAGAAGCATGCTCAACAATATGTAGGGGTTGGTGACAGTGGAGTGGATGTCCATTATCCATTTGTTGACTTCCCTGAGGTCCTGGATGGGGCAGTAATTAATCATTCATGTGTGGTTTCTTTACTGGCAGGAGGGGGGTGTTCTTTGCAGACTGAACAGTCCAGAGGATCCCCTCCTGAATGAGCCTTCTTATGTGGGGAGTGATGCCTCTTTTGGCTTCCAAGATCATGGGGTACTGGCAGACTTTGACTATATCAGCATTCACTTTGAGTTCCACAAACACTGGGGGTCAGTGTTTGGCTAGTCCCATTTCCCCTGTCTCAGCTCAAGCTGATGGGAATTCTTGGAGCCAGGTTTCCATGTCTGGGATAGGGTTAGGCCCTTGGTCATGGAGCTGGTACTCTTCCCCCAGAGGCATTAACAAGAATACGCCAATGATTTTCCCATGCAAATGCTTAACTCAGGTGCCAGAGTCAGAAAAGTGGGTTTGCACCTTCATTTTTGCAAGCAAGTCTTGCCTGAGTAAGGGGTATGAGCATTCATGTATAAGCAGGAATGAGTGGGCTACCCACTCCACTCTCAAGTCCACTGTTCTTCGGGTAGTTTATCTGTAGGGTTTTGTGCCTGTGGCCCCCTCCACCCAAGTCTGCTTTTCTGACAGGGGATCTCCTGGAGTCGAAAGCACTAAACTTTCTGCCCCAGTATCCACCATAAACTGAACAGGCTTCCCCTCCACTTTTAGAGTTTTCCTAGGCTTGGGGAGGGGATCTGAATCCTGTCTCCCTGAGTCACTCTCCCCATCTCCTAAGGTGGCAAGGATGGGGATTGTCGTCCTTTCCGACCCCACTGGCGTGGCTCTCTTATTTTTATTTTTCAGGCATTGAAAAATAAAATGCCCAATGCCCCTCTTCCTTACAAGACGCACTGCTTCTTCCCCAATTTAGACCGGAGATTTTTGTCCTTCTCATGTCCCATTGCCTCAGTAGCCAGGAGCTCTCTCTCCATTTGAGCTTGCTGCCGCTCTAAAATCTTAGTCAGATTTCTGTCTTGTCTCCTCTCTCTCTCTTTCTCTCTCGTGTTCTTTTTCTTTCCTCTTTTTCATCTTTAGTCTCCCTTTTAAAATAGACCTTTTCCGCCACTGCCGCTAGATCCCTCAAGATCCCTTTTTTTCCGAGTTTCTTAAGTGATTGTAGTATTTTCTTCATAAGCATCACTGCCTGATTGACAAAGGCCAGTATGACGGCTTGTTGTGCTTCCTCAGATTCAGGGTCATAGGGGCTGCATTGTCTGCAAGCCGTCATTAGCCTTTCCAAGTAGGCAGCAGGACTCTCATCTATTCCCTGTCTAATATCATAAATTTTAGCCATATTTGTAGGCTTGCAAGCTACAGCCTTGAGACCTGCTAACAGAGCATGGCAGTAAAGGTGGAGACTCTCCTTACCTTCTACTGTGTTGTAATCCCAATTGGGATGAGTAGAGGGGAACATCGCTGTGACCTGGGTGGGGTCAGTAAGGGGAGCACCCATGGGTCTTGGGACCACTTTCCAAGTGTTCTCTAGGATCCAATTCCTCTTCTTTGTAGTAAAGAGGACTCCCAACAATTGTTGGCAGTCATTCCAAGTGGGCTGATGAGTGAAGAGGACAGTCTCCAATAGGTTAATTAAATCCTGAGGATCCCTAGAGAACGGTGCATTTTGAGCCTTCCAATTGTACAGGTCACTAGTGAAAATGGCTAATATTGAAAGGGCTGATTTTCCAAATCATCCAGGGGATCCAAGGGTCTGAGCAGAAGTGCCACCATAGTGTCAGGCTGGAGAGTTCCATCTCTCCTGCTGCAGGTAAAATGGGCTGGTCCTTCCTGACCTCCCTCTGCCCCTAGAGGCTGGGGAACATGGCATGGTTCTGCAGGCACAGTGGGCTATGTCCTAGGGGAGTAAGGGGTAGGGAAAAGGTCTGTTTCAGTAGCCCCTTCCTGCAGCACAGCAGAAAGCTTCGTCTCCTCCCTATGGTTCTTCGGCTGGGGATCCTTCTTTCTTGCTGCCAAGACCTGAGTGCTTGAAAGAACTTGAGGGCAAAAATGGTTTGACCTAGGGGAGGGGCCCCTCCACTCTATTTATTAGTCCCCTCCAGGTGACTATATAGGGGACCTGGTTGGGGTGACCTGAGCGTGGACAGTAAATGATCTCCTCCATTTGGCGGATAGTTCCCAAGTCGAAAGTTCTGCTTGCCGGCCACCCAATGCTGAACATCAGCCACTCAGTAGAACAGAAAGTGTACCGTCGGCCTTTTCTGATGATTATGCTGTTGTTATCAGTGTGGTGGTTTGCAACTGAGCAAGAGTTAAGTCTAGGGGAGAGGATGGAGAGAGATGGAGATAGAAACTGAGAATGAAGTGAGTAGATAATACCACAAAAGCAGCAATACAACAAAGACAGACTTTGACAAAATGCAAGATGGTATTCCCTCTGTCGGGTGGGGGGGATACCCAAAGATGCTCCAGACAGACTGCTGGAAGGTTAGGAGGGTCTTCTCATTACCCACTGAAGGAGACTGTCAGAACAAAACAGACACTCCCAGAGTGTCCCCAAATGGCCCAAGGCACAGGGGTCCTCTGCCCAAAGTAGTGATTGAGACATCTCTTACTCCCTCCAGGGTCACTGTCCTGGCACGTCTGCCCCAGTGAGAGCCTGAAAATTCCAAAGTGGTCGACCACCACAAAACAAAAGTAACAAGACAATGATATGAAGACAAGGGAAAACGCTCTTACTGATGGAGATCGATGACCCCTCAGAGGTCTTGGTGGGGGTCTCTGGGTGTCCCGACCCATGGGACTTCAAAGGGGTCCCTGTCACCTGAAAGAGAGAGAATGGGGAGAGGGGCAGGAGGTGCTGAAGAATGACCACAAGACGTAAATCTCTGTTCAAGTGGTCGGTCTTTATTATTTCCAGGCTGCTTATATATGCTTTTTGCAATGCTGCAGGTGCAGGGAGAAAGAGAGGGTTAGTGAGGGGGCGAAACTTGGCTTAGTGTTAGACAGTTAGGAGCCAAGGTCAGTGTGTTCCCTAGTAGTTTCTTCCAAGGACTGTCTTAAAGAATGCTGTCCTAATCTAAAGAATAACAAAGGAGGGAATTCTTCAGTTGACTCTTGGCTAATGAACCGGATCCTGACATCTGGGGATCCTGGATGAGCCCCCAAATGTTCTGTCTAGACTTGTAATAATCAGAAAGACCATGGAGACAGAAATGTCCAGACTGCTAAAGCAAGGTTTATTGTAGGTGCACAGTAGAAGCCAGGCAGGGAGCTCATCAGCACGCACTGGTGGCAGTGAGGCTGGGAGGAGATGCTGGAGGAAAGTTCATAGGCATTTTTATAGGATGAGCCGACATCCTGGAGTGATTTTGAAGTTAAGGGTACATGCTTGTAGCTGATTGGGCTGTGTCTAGAATATTCTTTCTAGACAGCTGCTTAACTTTCCTTGGGGTTAGGAGGGTATCTAAATTCTTATCAGCTGGCCTCAGGATAGGAACATTCTATAGTTAGGCAGTTAACATTCCACAGTCAGGCAGTTAGGTCAGGATCCAGATGTTCCTGCATGTGACAAGTGTACTTTCTAGGAGAAGACTGCCCCTTCTTCTCTCTTGTGCTTGGTGTGAGTGCAGAAGCTGAAGATGATCCCAAGAATGATGGGATTGTGGCTGCCTTCAGCTCTGCTCCTCTTGAATGTCCCAGGTGGGCACAGGACAAGAGTGGAGGTATCCTGTTGAAAGAGGGCATGAGGTGGGTTGGAAACAGGAGGGAGTAGCCAGTAGAGGCTGATGGGGCCAAGAATGAAGGCAACAAAGTGGGGGTGAGCAGGAGAGGTCAGCATCACATCACTGGTGCTATGAGGATTCAGTGCACAATACAATCATGTCTACCACACCTGATATATAGTCAGGACCTATTGAGAGGGTTATTTGTGAAAGTCATTGCCATAAAACCACAATCTATTATGTACATACATGTATTTCTATGCATGTGTGTGTGTGTGCTTTCTTGCATTCTTAACACAAACAAGCACTCATTCCTGAATAGACACATGGAACACCCACATAGACATACATATATATCAGTAAAATCTCTCTCTCTGTATACCCACAGACACACCACACACACACACAGGGAGAGAGAGAGAGATTTTCTCCTGGGTCTTCCTTTTCCAGGGATAAGACCTCTCTACTCCTGGGTCTGCTAAAGTCTGTCTTCTTTCTCACTGCTTCCACCAGACCAGAGAGCTCTCTAAGACCTGACCAAGGGAGGCCTGACTCCCATCCAGCTCTAAGGGTGCAGAATTGGGGCTTGTGTTTTTCAGTTTGTGTCCCTCTGTGTGATCCCAGCACTGTGACAGGCACTGTTGGGGAGTCCCTGACTGTGCAGTGTCAGTATGAGGAGAAATACAAGACTTACAACAAATACTGGTGCAGAGGGTCACTGCTGTGTGAAGAGATTGTCAAGACCAGAGGCTCAAAAGAAACTAGGAATAGCAGAATGTCCATAAAGAATCAGACAATCAGCTTCACCTTCACAGTGACCTTGGAGAACCTCACCCTGGAGGATGCAATCACCTTCATGTGTCAGGTGGATTTCCCGCTTATTGATGGCTTCTTGGTGTCCATCTATTCTTGGTGACCCATGACTCCTTTGAGGTTTTGTGTCCATGGTCCCAGGAGAGCACCCTTCATGTCACAGCATCCTGAAATCCAGACTTGTCATTTCTTCATGAAAGAAGGGAGCCGGATACTATAGCATGGTAAGATTGGGATTAAGACACAGGGAGTGTGAGTTCACATTCCCCATTGTGAGAGCATGGGTGGTATGTGATTGTGTATCACACAAATACATGCACACACAGATACAATGGGGAACTTGAATTCCTAGAAACTCTCTTTTCATTACATTTATTTATTTGTTTTTTGATTTATTTACGTACTGGGCTTGCCCATGGTGTGTGCCAGTCAGAGAACATCTGGCACTTAGTCGCCCCTATACACTGTGGGTCTGGGATCAAACTCCGGTCATCAGGCTTGGCAAGCAGGCCCTTTACTCACAGAGCTGACTCTTTAGCCCTTGTTGGAGATTCTCTGTGTCTCACGTGACAGTCTCAGGCCTGAACCTTTCTAAACACAGGCCCAGAAACTATGGCTCTTTGTGACTTCCTGTCCTGATAGGAGACAAGTTCTCTCTCCAAGATCTCATTTGTCCTGACTCATTTCTATCTGGGAACAGGAACCCCCACACATTTGGTCCCCTCTATCAAAGGCTGCTCTGGTCTGGGAATGAGTGGAAACTTCCATTCCATGGGGGTACTGAGGGACCAGCATGTTCTGGGGCTTCTGAGAAGCCACCAGAGACATAGGAAAGAACCTAGATTGTGTAATAGTATTCTTGATTCTTGAGTAACCCATACAGCCCTCCAAGTTTCCTATGTTCCTCTTTTCCGGAAACCATTTACTGCAGGAAGAAACTCAGACAACCCCCCCAAAAGGGCCCCATCCCAGGAAGAGGGTCAGGGGATGGAAGACAGGCTCTCAGCTACCTTGGCCCCACTGTTCTCCATGTCTGCAATTCACTCTCCCCTAAGGGAGCCTCTTGTTCATAGGACCATAATTAGTGCATCTCTGTACGGACAGGGTGGTGACATCAGCTGAAGGGGATGAACTGCTCTGTCATTCTGAGATGATTTTTTTCTTTCTTAAGTGAGGGATTTGTGTAGCCCAAGTTGGCCATAAACTCACAGTGTAGCTGAGATTCATCTTCAATGACTGATCTTCCTGACTCTATCTCAACACTGGGATTATAGGCTCATATCACCACACCCAGCTTCCAGTTCTCATTCTCAATTTTGGTTTCCCCTCATATAAGCTTCCCTTCAACACCCTTCAGGTTCATACTGAAGAGTGTGGAACCACATCCCAATGGTGTTATTAGTTCTCCAAAGTAGAAGCCACTCTCCACAGGGTACTCCAGTATATGTCTTTCTAGAACTTTCCATCTGTCCATTAATCAGAGAAGACTGTCCAGTGGCCTGTCTGTTTGGGGTGCGGGACTAGGTGGGTCTGACAGACAGGGTCCACCACCCTATCACTATCCCGAGAAGAATGGAAGACAAAGAGGAAAAATGTGTGACTGAGTCTGGATGTGACCTAGAACCAAGTGTCTTGTCACTGACATTCAAACACTCGTCAATAGAAAGAGTGACCTTGAGTTTGAAAGTGCTACCAGCCACAATGCACCATGGAAAGGGCTGGGAAGTGAAGCCCTGATCAGGTCTTGGTGTGGCTTTGGGGCTCATAGGTTGTTGAACAGCTGTCTACTGTGTCCCTATTGATCCAGGTGAAGTAGAGATGTGGAGTTTACAGTGGGTAGGAGATGGAGTGGAGGTCACCGAGTCTGTCTTGTGTTTCCATCCTTTGCTCCTGTTACAGGTTCCAGCCCCGAGAACAGAACTCTGGGGTCTCCCACATCCTTACCAGTGCACACCCAGCCCAGCATGATCACAAAGGACATAACTCCTGGTCACAGCCTACAGCCTTGGTGAGGAACCAATATCCTTGAAGCCTCTGGACTAGGGATGGAGGGTAATGCGGAGAGAGTGAAATAGAGTATTTGGATCTCTCTCCTTGAGCATATCCTGCATTTCCAGATCCCACACTGACCTGGTGGGGCAGTGTCTTGTGAATGCCAGTTGCTCATCTAAAGATTGAGACTCAGCAATGATGCCCAGATACAGACCTGCTGGGATGGAGTTAGTTTTCTGCCAGGAGGTTGCTACATGAACATCTGGAACTGGACGAGATGGCTCTGCAGGTAAAGTGCTTGCCTTGAGAGCACAGGGGTCCAAATTAGAGCCACAGCACCCACATGTCTGGCATGGTGACACACACTTGAGATACCTGACATGTGGAGGTGGAGATAGGCGGGTTCTGAGACTCATTTGCTAGCCAGCCTATCTAGCCTGCTTGGAAAGCTCCAGGCCAATGAAAGATCCTGTCAGAAAACAAGATGTATTGGTTAGGTGTCTTAACTCATGCCTTTAACTCCAGCACTTTGGAGAAAAAGCAGGCCAATCTCTGTGAGTTTAAGACCAGTCTGGACTGATTAGAAAATTGCATTCTAGCCAGAGCTGCATAGTGGGACCTGTCTGAAAATAAGGTGATTTTTGAGGAATAACATCCATGCTTATCTTTTGGACTCAACATTCATGCACACACATATACACCTGTAAACACACACATTCACACACACACACACACAACTAAATAAATGATTAAATACTAAAAATAAATACAGCCACTGGGTGTGGTGACACAAGCCTTTAATCCCAGTACTTTGGAGGTAGAGGCAGGTGAATCTCTGTGAGTTCAAGGCCATCCTGTGACAAAATGAGTCCCAGGACAGCCTAGGCTTCATAATAGAGAGACTTTGTCTCACAAAAGCAAAAATAAATAACAAATAACAAAATAACTGTCACCAGAATGAAATATGGAGACTCAAGGTAAAAGAGAGTGGGGCGGGGTGGAGAGGCATGCCTGCCTG